>CM034154.1:149175799-149666706 GCA_019776745.2 Taxus chinensis
ATGGCTAAGAACATAACAGTGTACAGAATGAAACCTCTTTTGAAGCATCCACGGCAAGATTCAAATGACTATTTCTAGTTTGAAGGAAGCAAAGTTAAAATATCACTTCAAGTAGATATTATTGCTGAAGAAAGAAAACAGAAGTACACTCAGAAGTATGACTAGCTCCCAACACAGAGGTGGTCAGTGTAAACACCCACACACAAAAATCTCAGGCCGAAACATTAGGCAGCTCTGTTGTTAAACTTACCATATCCCTATGTGTGGATTTCACACTTGTCGAAAACAGCGAAGGAGATGGGGCTGTACAGAATTCTCACGCGCTTCTTTTTACTAATTTTGTGATTACCTGGTTTTTTTAAATGTTCAGTTTAGTGTCCCAAAGTTTGGGTGCACCGGGACTGGATCCCCTCTCATACAGTAAGACACTAACCTTATTCTCTGGGCAATAAACAGAAATCCAAAAAAATTGAGTATAGCAGACTAGGATAGCTGAGTTACAATGTGTCGAAGCAGCTACATTCAATTACAGTATCAAATTAAAAAGGCAGCTACATTCAATTACAGTATCAGATTACAAAGGAAGCTACATTCAATTACAGTATCAGTGATCAGTAGGTGGTCATCTTCTTATAGGAACCTTAGTAATGGTCGTGGCATCATACTTGTCGGTGCGGATTTTAGAGAACCACTTAACTGTTTTTACATTCATTCAACAAGTATAATGTATATCAAACAATGGGTATGTGCCTGTTGCTTTGAGGTTCAAGAAATATGCAGTTACAATTGTGTCAGAGAGAGGAAAAGGGAAGGATCAAACCAAATTTTATGCTGCCAAATGCACAAGTTCCATTAAGAGTGATCGAGAAGTAGAGGAGATAAAATGTAATGTCTTTAAAAGAATGGAAGCATCCGTGTACATAGCTACAAGAATGGAAACGTGAGAGCAAAAATCACACTTTGAGCACGCTCACTTGAGCACAATCGAATGCTACAATGATACAATGATACAATACTCACATGCTTATTTTGACATATTTTATATAAATTCAACAAGTAAAAATATTCAACTCTCACGCACTTCTTTTGACACATTTTTTGGATCACCCAGCTTTTTTTAATGTTCAGTATATTGTAATTTTCAGAAACAATAGGAGTTTAAGTCTTTGCAAGAAGAAATCACGTAACTGGGAAGACATATAACACAATCTACCAGTACAGAAGAAGTATTAGTAATTGTTTCTATCACTGCCTCAGTGAGGGTAAAAACCTCACCTATTAGAACCGAATGGACTGTTAATATTCGAAGAGAATAAAACAATTTCCAAGCTCATTTGATGTGTTGATAAACACATTTGAAGGAATGTGTCTGCATCTGCGTGGATCATTCTCCGTCAATCGAATGAGCTCCTCCCCACCACTGCAAGACGCGTACAGAAAAAACTGTCAGTTTTCAATATGTAAAACCACCAAATCAAATTGAACTTCACTTTAAAACGACTAAGGAGGGTTTGTCTAAAAGAAGTAAATAACACAGAACAGAACATTGTACAGAATGAAACCTGTCTTGAAGCATCCACGGCAAGATTAAAGATGGCAGATCAGAAGGATTATAACTGAAACACTGAGTTATTGCTGAAGAAAGAAGTCGCAAGTATGAGTAGCTCCCAACGCCGTAACCGTAAGCATGAACATGTGAAGTCGCAAGAAGAAAATTATCACGCCAAAACCGTAAACATTTCCCTCCTGGTCCGATGGCTTCCACTGTTTTGTTGCATTCTTTGCTGGTTCGAGCGGTATACAGTCTATCTGCTGGAGGCGGTTTGGGAGTAGGTGGCGCCATGAAGCACAAGCATTGAATCCGCGTGGTGGCTTTCTTGATGTCGTTTGCTTGGTTGACACGACGCCTTAACCATTTATGACATCCATATCCCTATGCGCGGATTTCGCTGTCCTCAATATACAGTGAGTTAATGTGCCTTAAGTGGCATCGAATATAGTAACCGGTGGGGGTGACATTCACCAGATTTGGTCAAGCGCGCGAAAACTTAGTTTTTTGGACACCTCACACTCCAGCTCATGCGTACGGAAATCTACGTGTCTGCTAAGTTGGCAAAGTGATGGTTGTGCAGAGAATTTTGGCGCGCTTCTTTTGACTGATTTTTTTGATTCATCTGTTTTTTTTGCTGTTGCAAATAGTGCGCCAAAGTTAGGGTGCACCGTGATTGGCTCCTCTCCCCTAACCCATGCAATTTTTACTAACTCTTTTCCTTAATACTTACTGTTCAATACCTGTCGTCCTCTCTCAGATCCTTCTTGCTCTTCCAGATTGCGGTTTTTGTAAAAGTGTGTTGAATGTGGGGTGGGGCAGAGTACATAGAAGTTTCATGGGTGTTTGATTGCGTGTTCAATTGTTTATGTATCTGCCAGTGCCTGTACGGTTTTTACGCTAGCAAACATAAGCTAGGTTAGGGCATGGTCCCATGGAGCCGCTACAGGTTCTATAATGATGCAGCAGGTGGTCCCATGCTGAAATTTTCAACCAGCTATAGAATAAATTCAAATCTTGCCCAAGAAAGTAGGAGCTCCACAATTTCTGTCGGTTCAACTCCAGGGGGGGCTGAAGAGGGGGGGCTGACAATTCTTGCTACAGTTTAGGAATTTTTTGTCCATCTGGTAACCCAAATGCATTCCCGCCAGTTTTTTTGGTCGATTTGGAGGGAGATTTTCACCTTATATACCTTGCATCTGCTCATTATTTGAAAGCAGCGCTTTGGAGGTGGATACTGTAAAAAATGAAAATCTCATTTTTGCAGTGCTTTGGAGCACACTGGGCAGAATCTTGACAAGTTACAGAAGGTGTGAAGAATCCTGACGAGTTGCAGACAGTGGAGACAGTGGGAAGAATCCATTGAAGTTTGAGGTAAGCAATTTTGCCCTTCGTATCAGTCTTATGAGTTATGCTAGTTCAGGGGCATATTTCCCTAGTGCATGTCACTCCAAGTGTTATTTGACAGTAGAAATGGATGTTGTAGGATGCATGAGTATCTAATAAATGAAACCCATACCTGCATAGCTTTCCCTTGTAATATAGAACTCACGACTTCTGTACTGGGGGTATATATTACACAATCAATGAAAATAGGAATTTGCAAATAAAGATCTTCTATTCATTACAAACCGGATAAAATACATATTTGTATAGTGCTGGAATTAAGAGATCGGAACTGTGTATTCTCGTGAGCCTAATACAAGAAGACATATATTGGGAAGATTGACTGGTAGGATATGGAGTTTAGGCAAGGAGGAGTGCTCTGACACCAATGATCCATTCAAATCTCTAGAGTGGCATGGAGGAAAACTTACATACCAACTAGAAGAAAGAGAGAGCTACCTAACCTACAAGTTACGTTGAACATGCAATGTAAGATGAGGAAAAAATGTGGAAGCATATTACACAATTAATGAAAAAAGGAATTTGTGAGTAAAGATTTTCTATAATGCAGGAATTAGGAGATCAAAACTGTATATTCTCGTGAGCCGAATCTAGAGATGGACTATGTTGCTTGAAAAATGTTATATGAGAAGATGGTGTCTGAACAATGTCCAACCTAATTACTATATTAAGAAGACTAGAATTATAAATTATATAAATCAGTTACAAGATGAGATGGTTACAAGAACCATTCATATTCTAACCAATTTGGTTTTCAACTTTTCATGGACGATGCTTGATCTGCATGCCAAGGTATCTTGGACTCTCTAGTTGTCACAGATATTTCTTACTCAATTACCTAAAGCATGTGCCCCCTTCGCTATCTCAATGTTGTGTTGATGTTCCCATGGGACCCAAAGAAGTGATATAGACTTCATGGTGCAATTCGCACTGGACTAAGGCCATGTGAATCTTGCAGTCCTGAAGAGTCATTCATGGACGATGGGATTACCCCAGGTATGAGAAAATGATAATGCAGTGTGAATCCCACTGGAAGCTTGCACGTAGCTGTAGATCAAGCCCAAATGTACTTATATCAGCATTTTTTCCAGTTTAAATTGGGAATAGGATTTCTTTATACCATACTTGTAATGCAAGTCTTCAATAGAGTGGCCTATTTAGTTTGAGAAAAATTACATATTGATCCTTTCAAACTTTCATATTTCAGTGTAGTATTGTTAAAAAGCATTTGTTCTCCTTAATAGAATCCAATTGCACAGTTTTGAAAGTAGCATCTACTAAAACACATGTCACTTTTGGACTTCTGTCCCTATAAACATTATTGGGGGAAAAAATTATGATCAGTACTTGATTTTAGTTTGTCCAGACCAATGGTTTTGATAATGAGGTTTAGGCTATTTGGTTTATATGTAATCAAAGCTTTATTAGTGTGTCCAAACTCAATCTAAGGTTTTATTCATAAGGTCTTAAGATATTCGGTTTGGATGCAGATATTTTATTCAGATTAACTTCATGGTAAGACTATTAATAGATTTCAGTTGACTATTTACAAGAAATGCAGTCATAGCCATAAGTTTTATTATTATTTTTTGTCACGATGGTAAAGACTAATAAATCTCTGGGTGTTTAAATTGCGCTACCCTAGTATAACAGACTCCTTACAAGCCCTTTTCCTTTTAGTGAATTGGTCTGATTTTTTATTGATATTTTTGCATTTTAAGAATATGTGATATGAGTAATATATAGATGATTTGGCTTATATATAGATGATATGTGGAGTTTACTTTAGTTTATTTTGTGAAAGTATTCTTCATATGTTGTTTCATATACATATAGGACTTATGCTAACGTTTCATGCAGCAGTGGTCAAACTAAAATTTGATTGTATATTTTATATTGCAAGTTTCAGCGAAGGTTTTTTTGTTCTTTGTTGTCATGGATAAATAATTATATCGTCCAAATCCAGTAAAGGCTGGTTTTAGGAGGTTCACTGCAATGCTTTCACAAAATGAAATAACAGATGATGATATATATTCTATAGATGATGATTACCCTTACTTTGTGCCAAGTACACAAATGAGCAATGAAGGAGTAATCATTCCCACTTATGTTCCAAATACAGAAAAGATAATTGACGAAGTAAACATACCTACAACTGGTATTCACTTGGAACATATCAATGATTCCCCTCTTCATCATGACAAAATGTCAAACAAAGAGCCACATAGCCAAGGAAATCAACCTTCAATTCCTCCTGCACAAAAGGGCAAGGCTCGTTGGAGCATTGCAGAAACTGTTGTCCTTATTGAACCAAAGCATATTGAGAGAGACACCCAACTCAACAGCGGAACAATGAAAAGAACTATAACAGCAAATGATAAATGGAGAATTGTGGAAGATTATTGTTGCACTCATGGGCTCCTCTGCACAGCAAGTCAATGTTGAGATCAGCGGGAGCATGTGTTGCCTGATTACAAAAGAGTAAGAGACTATGAAGCACATATACCTTATGGGCATGATAGTTATTGGAGTATGACAGGTCGAGAGAGAGCTGAAAAGAAACTTCCAACAAACTTTGCCATGGAACTCTTTGATGCAATGGATATTAGCTTTGGTAATGATCGAGCTATCAATCCCAGTAAAATATCAATTGATACTTCTGACACATAGTATGCATTCACTGAGGGTGGATGTTCTCCAATTGAAAATGAGCCATTGAAAGAATGTGAGATAGCTACAATGAATGGTGAAAGCTTGTTGAATACTAGAAAGGAAAAGGAAAA
The DNA here is from genome assembly GCA_019776745.2 of Taxus chinensis. Lineage (NCBI taxonomy): Eukaryota > Viridiplantae > Streptophyta > Pinopsida > Cupressales > Taxaceae > Taxus > Taxus chinensis. The sequence continues at coordinate 149,181,539 of CM034154.1, forward strand.
ACTTTCAATAGGTAAAAAATGGAAAACAAGCAACAAAACGACAAGTATTAAAGACAACATTGTTGAAAGCAACAAGTTAGTGATTTCTACATTTCATATGGCTGAAGAGGGGCGTATGAAACGCCATGAAATAGATCGTGAAAGGGAAGATAAGAATGAGGAAAGACTGTTCAAAATAGAGGAGAAAAAAATTAATGTGCAAATGAACATGGTTTCAGCTATGAATGCTATTGGACAGGAAATGTTGAAGATGACAGAGTCATTTGCAAGTGACAAATAAATATTTAAATCACATACTTGGATTATATTGTTGTCATTTTTAGCTCTTTAGTGGATCTTCTATTTACTTGTTATGAGACTGAAATAAGTATATTAATAAAGATGTATTTGAAAATTGTTTCTTTTACTTACAAATTATGAAAAATAAAACCATCTTGTTTCAACATCCAAATGTTGTTATATTGTTGTCATTTTTTGCTCTTTAGTGGATTTTCTAGATACTTACATTATGAGATTGAAATAAGTACATTAGTAAAGAAGTCTTTGCAAATTGTTTGTTATTCTTGCTAATTATGAAAAATAAAACTATCTTGTTTCAACATCCAAATGTTATAATCTTGTAACATTTAAAATCCAATGGTATTTCAATACTTGTAATATAATATAATTATAAGCCTTCAACTTTCCATTTGTCAGTTGATCATCATTTGTTATTTGATATATTTTAATGGTGCATTATCTTGTATGCTTTTTTGAAGGGAGGAGAACAGTGTTTACATTTATCCATTTACATATAATGAATCCTACTTCAATGGAAAAATTGAAATTCTTTTCAAATGCATCAATTATTGTCCAATTAGCATTGCAAATATGGAATGATCTTCAAGATTCAACAAATACGCAACGCATTTTCAAGAAGCGTAAGATAGATGACTTGGATGCAGATGACATGGAAATGGAGGTTATTGCTTTCATTTTTGGACAACAAAGTCAAATCCTTGATGCAAATTTATCTCGTTTTGAATGGGCAGGCAGGATACAAGGTGAGTGGTATATAAAACCATGTTCTATACACTGGTGGAACCACTATATTTTTGAAGTAAGATGTGATGATCAACGTTTCTGCAGCATTTTTAGGATACCTTACATGTTATTTCAAAATATTTGTCAACTATTGAATGACGACCTTAAACAAGGTGAAATACCCTTTCCATTTGCCACTTCTATAAAAGGCAGGGTCTTTCCAATTGAAAAACAAGTGGCCATGGGAATGTTAAGATTGTCATCTGGAATGACAATGGTTAACATTAGTGAATTGTTTGGTTGTGGAAAGTCAACCACAGTGAGAACTGTAAATAAGTTCATAAATGTCATGTACACTAGGTTTCGAAGTAATATTCAGTGGCCAAGTGAGCATATGGCATTGGGGCAAGTAAAAGAAGGATTTTGTAGAAAACGAGGTTTTCCAAATTGTTGTGGGGCTATAGATGTAACTCACATTCCAATCCGACTTCCTCTTAACGAGTGTTCATCTGATTGGTATGATCGAGATCACAATTATAATATGGCATTACAAGTGATTGTTGATAGCAATATGCATTTCATGGATGTGTTTACTGGATGGCCAGGTTCTGTAAATGATTCTAGACTTCTTCGTAATTCAGCTTTCTATAGAATGTGTGAAGGAGGAGAGAGATTAAATGGTCTTCCAGTTCCGGTTGGCTTAGTAAACATGAGGGAGTACATTATTGGCGATGGTGGATATCCACTATTACCATGGTTAATCACGCCTTTCAATGGATTTGTAACTACTACTCAAAGAGAATTTAATTTTAAGTTGTCATCCACACGCATTGTTATCGAGTGCGCATTTGGAAGGCTAAAGCAATTATGGCGGATTCTAGAATCCAGAATGTGGCACCCAAATTTGGAAATGTTTCCCAAGATCATTCTTGTTTGTTGCATACTGCATAATATGGTGCTAACGGTTGCAGAAGATGACACTGATGTAGAAGATGATGTTGTTTTTGAACATGAAAATAATATACTAACCATTGAAGTGGCTGATCCAGCTGCTACACTTGCTCGAGAAGCCTTAATGGAATTTGTTAATGGCAATGCCAATAATGTGGACATGTAAGGAACATAGAATGAGAAAGGTATTTTGTTTTAGTCATTATGATTTCAATTTATATGTATGCCTAATTCGAGCCAGCAGGATGTAAAATTCAAATAACATGTTTCTAATTAATGTGTTTAACATGATGAAGCTCAAGGAATGGATTTTTCATTTAGTTGTAATCTCTTCGTGCCACAACTATTGTATCTAAGCTCCGTTATATTGAGAAAGTTGTAGCTGTCTAATTCTATGTAATGTGCAATCTCTATTATGTTCATTCTTCCATGGTACTTTGTAAATGTGCTCTTTATTTGTGTATAACACACCTCCAACTTGACAAGTCATTTAGGCATCAAGCTCTTTTCGTACAACTGCTACTCGTAAAGGGCATTCATTGGCTATAGACAACAGTTTGGACAAATCATATTTTACCTTGTGTATTGACAAATCATAGAACATGAGTTATACCAGATTGGTAACTGTATTTTCTCTATTTTAACATAGATCAGTTCAGTCCAACTTAGCTTATTAGATTTTCCCCTACAGATGGTTAATGACAGCATTCAATAATACACCAATATATGTCACTGCTAAAAGCATCTTCGGTGTGTCATTGTATGTTCATAGCAGAAGACACAAGACATGGTCTTAGAAATAGCTTGGGTAGCCAAAGAGAAGGACTGGCTCAGCACTCTAGAAAATCTCCACGCTTAACCGCAAGTTGGAAATGATTTTACTTGAAACAGAATGGAAATTCGAATATCTTATGACTCTAGCAAGAATGGTTATTCTCATTGAATTTGACCTCAAATACATACTGCTCTGTTTTTTTCATAACTATGGATATTATTTACATATACCCAAAAAGTTTTTCTATAATCAGAATTTGATGCTTAGTAGCTTGTTATCTTGAAATTTGAGACGTGGGCATCTCTGCTAATAGTTGGGTCTAGAATGGGCCCCTGTAATTAAACTGCTAGAATGTGAAATGGTGCAGAGATTCAAGAGGTCAAAGTGAAGAAGAAAGGAGGATGTAAGCATAAATAAAAATGGATGAATAGGTCCATGGCATTGTCAGACGTAATTCTTGAGCTGTATGATGATGATCTACGAGAAAATGGTCTCAGATGCCTCGACAATCATCTCAACGAGGTTTGTTAAATGTGGACCTGCATTAATTCCCTTTCTTTGTTGTAGGGAAAGCATTGAAACAGTGTAAGAAATTCAGAGTGTGCATACACTGTGTACCCAATTGTCTTCATGAGTAGAAAACATGCTAAACTATGGATAAAACTTGTACCCAATTGCTTTTAACCAGTAGAAGGCATGCCAGATTATAGATTAATCTCATACCCAATAGCCTTATCTTGTATACTCAATGATAACATTGATAAGCTGGAGACTCAGTTACAATTCTGGTCTACTGGAAGTTTCTAAGTTCAAGGCAGAGATGCAAAAAAATTGTACAGCATAGGATACAGGAAGTTTAGGACATACCCAAATTCAAAAAAGAGTACTACCCATTAGTGCAGTCCTATAGCCCCATTAAACACTTTATGTTCCCATGTATCAGAGACACATCCTCCACCTGTGGATTTATGGTAGTTAAGTGCAAAGAGTGGATTAGAAGGGACCAAAGCAAAGCCAAAACTTCAATATGTCCACTGTAGAACAGGTATCGATACTAGTTTTTCCATCTAATCCTTCAATCAAAGAATAAAATCAATTATATGATAAGATTGCAGCTACAACATATTTATTTGAAGTTTCACTTTTTTTTTTTTGTTAATTTTTGGATGGGTTATATTGCAGGCCTACATTGGACGAAAAAGTTGCTCAGTGGAGGTTTCAAGAGACAAATTTGGAGATCCTTGTGTACGCACTACTAAAAGTCTGGTATAAAACTAGCAGTATTCATCCTCACATAGGAAATTCCATGGGACCATAAAGCTGCAATGGGCTCCTATTATTTCTCAGCGGAAAATGTTAATAAAAAAATTATTACCATGGGACTCAAAAACAGCTAATATGCTCCTAAATTTGCTCAACACCACCCGCTGAGATTTTTATGCAGCCCCCTCTCCATGGGACCATGCTCTTAGTTTGGGTTTGGTTCGCACATCTGGTCGAAAATACTGTAGGCCTCGGTTCACTAGTATACCGCAGACATATTCACGTTTTCTTCTGCAGATGATGGGATTTTACCAATCTATTCTCTCAGAATAATCCCAATCACACTCGACCCGTACCCATTTCCACCATTACATTGCTCCCTCGTGGAAATTGTGAGTATGTTCCTCAATTCACCCAAAACATGCAAAGTGTCCAGAAGAAGTCTTACAAATTAAGAGACCAATTTTTAATCCTCCAGCTACTAATAATAAGGAGAAAATAGAAGCATCATCAAAATATGTAGGTGTTTGTGGTTTACAAAAAGGTAGCAATGTCAATGTTGTGGCTCCTTCCATTTTGGATCAGATCAGGGCTGTGTTATTCAATGGTTCGGAGCTTTGTTTTTTTATTAGATTAGGTAAAAACTGGGATAGGCTCCCTGAGGCCGTACAAAAATAAAACTAGGATAGCCTTGTAATCTATTTTATGTTGTTTGATTTATTTGTTTATTTACTATATAAAAAATGGTAGCTGCACGTCAAATCAGTATAGCTTCCTTTTGCATCTCTTGACCACATAAATAAATAAATGTGGCAATTTGGTGTTGCGTTGTTTTTGTGGATTTATGAAAACTAAAAAATAGTTTATTGAAAATAATTTATTATTACAGTTTTTTAATCTAGATTAATATATTTTTTTAATGAAAAAGATCTTATATTATATTAAAATATAACATGATATAAGATTCTCTCAACAATAAAAGTGGATGGTATGAGAGTACGCCCTAAAGCCACAAGCACACAAAACTAAGCTAAGTAAAACAACAAAGCAACAGGTACATGGGAGTCCGAGGATAACCAAAAACAAAATTACTCGTGTCCAATGGATAATGAGAAACAAGAGTGTCAAAGCACCCCTTTTTCTCCTTAGAACACGTGACAACAGTCCATGGCACCTGTTGGGGTACCAGGTCGAGCGGAGGATCAAGGCACAAGCTATCTTGAGTGGGGTCAGAATCAAAAGACTCAGATACATGCGTTCGTTTGGCACCGCCGCTAGCAGGGGGGAACTCAACAGACATATCTTCTAAATTTCCGGGAGAGCATTCTTTGACTTCTGGCGCTGAAAACAACGACCAGCCTTTAGGCCGCGAAGAAACCCCATTGCTCTTCTTCTTTTTATGCAATGGGCAAGCCTCCTGAAGATGCCCATTTTTATGGCAGAACCGACATCGGAAGGTCATGTTCTCATAGTCGAGGACTTGTATCCATTTGAATCCATCATGGATTAACTCCAACTCTTCTCGAAAACCTTTGTTGAGATCCACCTCAATACAAATATGTGTGTAGGTGAACAATCCTTGCTTGGGCCGTTCATCATCCATCTTAATGAACCGACCAAGAGTGTCACTAATAACAACACAAACTACAAGGTGCCAAAAAAAGAGAGGGAGATGAACCCAAACCTGCATTTTTGAAACAACCGTATTAGAAGGATCAAAATCCAAAAACCATTGAGTACTAAAAAGGCCAGCCCTATCCCAGAACCAAGGACCCTCATTAAGAATTTGTTGATACTCTATTGGAGAGAAGAAACGAACAATAAAAAAACATTTATGCACAACTGAATCTCTCAGTCACGACACCAAGTAGAAAATATCCATTGATGTAGATCTTCAGTCTAAGGTCTAAAGCCATTAAACCAACAAATAAGGGCAGAATATTTAAGAGAAGAGATTGATTCGGTTACCTCTGAGAATGAAAATGTAACTACCGAAGAGGCTGTAGATTTTTCCACAATATAAGGCACATCTGGAACCCCAATAAAACCATGTCTTTATTTTCCTACTGATGAAATCTTCTCTGGATTACCAGAAGTGAGCGCCACAAAGGATTTTACAGGTGAAGAGGTAGAGTCGCTGCCCATACTGTGAGACCTGCCGCTGCCACCACCGTTTCCATTGTCCTGCACCTTCTTACGTGAGTCGTTACAGTTTGAAACTATTCTTCCGCATTTTTCTTATTTGGAGTTTTTAGAGTACTTCACTTTCACATATTTTTCAAAAAAACTAGGACAAAATTTTATTCTGTCAATTAACGTTAGATTGATATTTTGAATACATAGTTATTCAAAATCAAAAGTATTTATGGTTTGTAAAGAGTTGTAAATTATTCTTATATTAATTTATTGATTATGAGTATTTTAAAATATCATATTTTCTTTCCCTCTAGTTTTCTTGAACTTTTATGTGTTTAATAGACTGGTTTTTTATATTTGAGGCCAACATTCTCACATTTAAAGTTGATGGCCACTTATACTTGTCAAAAATAATTAGGCGATGTCAATTTTTTAGTGTTGGCCTTCAAATTGTGCATAATTGTAATATTGTATACAAATAAAAAGTTAGTATTGTGTGTGTGTGTGTCAAAAAGAATTAGGCGATGTTAATTTTTTAGTGTTGGCCTTCAAATTGTGCACAATTGTAATATTGTATACAAATAAAAAGTCAGTATTGTGTGTGTGTGCATGTGTGCGTGTGTGCGCGTGCGCGCGTGCGTGCATGTGTGCGTGAAAATGACAAGCATATGTCAAGTTTGAAAGATGAAAGAAATGATTATCTAGAAATTTACAATGGATAAAAACAAACAAAATGTGTAAGCAACCGTCAAAATTAAAGCTTGGTCGACACTAAATGAAATTTTAAATATGAAACGTGTTATGTTTGAGCCTTGACTCAATGCTTCACCATGAAGTTAGTGCTCAAAATTCCAATGGTTGAATCATAATTTTAGCCTCATTGAAGAGTAGGATAAAAGTAAAAAAAAGTGAGAGTGTCGTCTCTACTTGCCTACGATTTGTTGAATCATTAGATTTTAACCTCATTTAAGAGAAATACAAAAGATACACAAAATTGGTAAACATCGGCTACATTGGAATGAGCTCGAACGAGAAATTCATTGCTAGTGGTATATATGGTTAATATATAGCCACATACCAAGACTACTAATGAATGTGAGATTAAATTCTTAAATAACAAAGATTATAGAAAAGTAATTTTAAATGTGTTCCTAGTTAATCACACAATGTTAATCTAAGTGGCAGTTTCGCATCACCTCCAATGACATAGCATAATGATATATTAAGTTTATATATTATTATAGATCAAGCCTACTTGTCAATATGTGATTATGTTTTCTAATGAATGAGAATTTTAGATTTGTAGAAGAAATTCCAAGATGCACAAAAAAAATCTAGTTTAGACTAGTAAGACATGTATGTAGAAGCATTTGAATAAGATTTGTTTTATTATGAAATTGCATAGGAGGAGAGTGTAATGCTAAGGAAGTAATCATATGTACTCATTGTAACACTCTGATTTTGTAAGTTATCTTGGTGAATATTTTTCATACTATTATAACTGCTGAAATGAAGGAAAACATGTTAAGATATGTTCTGATCTTAAGAGAATGTGTTGCTAACTTGGATTCTTGCATGCTGTAATTTATTGCATAGGACAGCAGTTATTGTGCTTGTGTGTTTGCTGATGTGACGACAAATTGTCGTATACTTGCTAAACTCTCTTTGCTGATTGACAGCACACCTTGAATCAATTTCATTGATCCAAAGTATGTTGTGGTCTTCTTGTGATTTCTGTGTCGATTTACTCTTTAACCGAACCGGAGGTTGATATGAATGTGCTGCGCCTGATTGCAAGTATGAGCAGCTGGCACGTAAATTCCAAAGACCAAGGTTCGATTCTTGAACCCTGTACTGTCGAACTTGAGACCTCGTGGGGCAGGAAATGCCTGAACACGGGTGGCCTTGGCATGTGATCCAAAGGACGGAACGTCCTGCACAGCATTAACGTGAGTGTCAGTTGGAAGAATGGATGGAGGTTGATTAGTGTTAGTGGTTAGTAGGAATTAAATCCTAAGCTAATCCTAAGTTATATCATACATCCTAAACTACTATCCTAAGTGGATTTTTTTTAAATTACAAAAAAAAAGGGAAATAAACCTAAGTCCTATTAATCTAAAACTAAACTATGACCTAGGTGAACACTAATATACAACCTAAACTAATCCTAACCTAAAGGGGGACACGCAAACCCTTGGAGGGAGAGGATAAGGATGAAGGGGTATTCAATGGCATTTATTGGGGAGTCCATACGTGGACAGCGCCAGTTTGGCGGGGCAGGTAAGTGGTGAAGGTATCTATTTCGAGATGGAACCAAATTTGGTTTTGCATGGGAAATTTGAAATTTGGAGTTTGCCAACTCAAGTTGGCAGTGGCGTGGAAATTTGGAAAAAGGCAGAGCCTTTAATGCATTAAATTCTCTTGGTCCTTGCGACCAGCTCGCCTTGGAAAGTGTATGAGGGAAATTTGATTTTTCATTGTGACGATTCGGACTTTGCGAAGTTGCTCTGCATTTGGTTTTTTTGTTTAGTTCAGTCGAACCAGTTCTTTAGATTTATCACTGTTCTTGGGAGATTGGAGGCTGTTGCTGAGCCTGAAGAGGAAAGGAATTGTTGGGAAGTTCTTGTTGTCGCCGTGGAAGGAAATATCTTCGGCAAACACAGTTTTCTTCGAGTTTTGGAAAAGAAATTTCAGGCATGTTAAGCCCTTCTCTTTAAAAATTCTTGCTTTGTTTAAACGTCTCATTAAAACAACCCTGTTCTTGGGTTTTGGGTTTATTCAATTTTTCTGTACTTGTTTGAAATGATATGAGTGGAATCGTTTCTTGTTGTTTTGTTGATCTTTCTTTGCATGAATTGGAGTAGGAATTACGAAACTGCTATGTGGGTTGTTTTCACTGCTGTGAGAATGTTCTTTTGTTATATGGTCTTTTGTGATACAATTGTACAAGATGTACAAGTTGCATGAGGTCGTTTCTATACTGAAATTTCTTTTAAAAAGGAAATAGATCCTTTCTCTTTCTGCTGTGTTTGATTATGATGAATACAACATTGGGTTTTGTATGAGCATATGAATTTGATTTGAGGGAAGAAATGGTAACACATTTTTGTTGTTTCTTTCTTTTTCTTGCTTAAAAGAAATAAGACTTTTCTTTTTCTTTCTGCTGTTTTGGGATTGAAAGGAAATAGCATTTCTTTTTGAAATTTAAGAGATGGGTTTTCGAGTTCTATCTGAACAATGCGGACTCGATTAGAAGGATATGCTGGTAATACAATTATTGTTGTGTTTCTTCTTTAATGTAAATGGACGAATACGATTTTGAGTAATCGTGGAAGCTGGAAAAGAAATTGTTTTCTCTTATGAACATATGAATGATTACAGTCCTTCTTGCTGTGATGAAAGGTTGGTTGTGTTGTGTTGTATGGAAACGACTTGATCATACGGCTCGGACTGTAGTCATGAAAACGAGCTGGACTTGTATTCTGTGCATTAAATAAATCATGTTGATTCTTGTTGAAGGGGTTAGATGAATTGTTGTGTTTCATTCATGTTGTTCGACCTAAGTTTAGTTCTGATTGTCTTTGTGAAAACACATTTTACTTGGATTGCTGTGCAAAGAAGGAAATGCTTGGGAAGTTGTCTTGCTGTTGGACCTGTTTTGATTATACTTTGTTGTGCATCTGTTATCCTATGCGGCTTTTAATAATAAGGGTATTATTGGATGAAAAATCACATTTTTGGGTTCTGTACATCATTGTGAATAGAAAAATGGATTCAGGTAGAATTATTTATTGGTGAGGAGTTCTTCTTCTGTCTGTTGTTTTGATTTGGTAAAACCAGTAGTCAGGTGGTTTATTGAACTTTACAAGTTCAGTTGGTAGAGAGGACAGTGACATTTAAATTGTTCCTGAGTGTTGAGTTTCCTGTACAAATGAAATAATTGAATGTTTCTTGTGGTCTCTGATTTTGCATAGTCATTTAGAAGAAATGAAACCGGCAGGAAAAATTATTGAGTTGAAGAAAATGGTCAATTTCTTATTTGAATAGTTAAAGAACGAATTCTTCTCTTTTGTTGTTTGAATTCTGGAAATAGCATTGAAGTCTACTGTGCATTATGATTGGTCTTGCTGTAGGTAACAACAATGAATAAATTTTATTTTGAACGGAATTCGTTCATAGAATTAGAAAATCATGCGAATAATTGATTGCATGATTGTATAACTGTTTATCTGGTTTACCATACAGTGAAAGAATTATGGTTTCTTCTAGTACGGTAAATATATAGTATGCATCCTTGTACTAATTGATCTATGATAAATACGATGATATACTAACCTGTCTTGGATATGCATATGAGCTTGATTTAAATGAATTATTGATAAGGATGATAAATTCTTCCTTGTTTTCATTTAAAGCCTGATTATAAATGAAATTATTCTTGCTGCCGGAAAGTGAATTCCGAATGGATTTTGTAAGTTTCACTCTGAACTGTTATCTTGAATTGTGTCTCGTTTGGATTCCATTTTTAGGACAGTCATGAGGAAGGAGATAGTAATGTGGATGAATGACTTGGAAAATGATCTTTTCTTCTTTCATACAGTGGAAAATTTGTAATCGTTATTAACGAATTTTGTAGTGCTTAGATATGAGCAACTATATGCATTGTTGTTCGCTTTCTTGTCTGTGCTTGTTTGCGTGGAATCTAATATGATGCATGAACTGAAAGGAAGGTAATGGGTTTACGTTTCAATTAGTTTCAACCTTTGCATTTATTATTAATGAAAGGTGTGGAAAGGATAACAGTATGTTATATCAGCAGTATGTTACTTGTATTTCTAAACTTTTCAAATACTGCAATTTGGAACTTGCAATGGTTATGTGGAAAATGGGACAGCAGTTCTTTGGCTGATTGTGATGATATTTTGATGGTTCAGTTGTTATGCTGATCTTCTTTTTGTGTGCCTATTCTTGATTGATGTCTTACTATTGTTTCATAAAAGAAAGGCTCTTTTATTGAGACAGTTAGTTGAAGCACCTCATTTTAATGATAAGTGCTTAATATGCTCAGTTCATTGAACTAACCTGTGCAAATCATTTTGCAGATGGAATTGATTAGAATGAAGACATGGCTGTTTTTTGATGCTTCTTGATTGGTTGAAGATGAATTGTATTTGTTTACTTTTATTCCTCTTCGAGGAATTGTGAAAAGAAGAAAGTATATTCTTCTATCTATGAGTTGTAATGATGTTTTATGTAAACAATGTCCATTCAGTTGGATTGGAAAATGTATGGATTATGACATGAATTGATGAATACATATACAAGTGTGATATTTTAATAATTATATCAGTTTGATATTGTTGACTAAATTGGAAATATAATGTTATTTCTTGATTTGGATTAATTTAATTGTCCTTGGATGGATGTTAAAAAGGAACTGATATCTATTCTTACCTAAATGCAACTTTTAAGTTGAAATGTGCAATTAGTTCATACTTGGGTAAAGATGAATTATTAATTGACATTAAAAAGGATTAGGAAGAATATGAATCCATAACTGATAGGTATTTAGGATTAGCTCGTTAGCTAAGGAATATCAATTAACTTAGGAGTAATCGAACTTCACTTTCGAACTCCATCAATAACCTCGTGTGTTAAATTCAGAACAAAGGATATGGGATAAGCATATCCATAACTAATGGACCTTAACTATGTAATGTTAAGGAAAATAAATGAATACATTTATTGGGAATTAGACCTCGTTTAAATGACGTCTAATAAGCTAGAATTCTGAATTTAGTTACAGTTTGGAAAAATCTTGGTTAAAGTTTAATAGGTTAAACTTATCACGTCCGTCGGTAATGGGCTGCTTAATCCAATGATTAAGAAGAGAACCAAGTAGAGAAATGCAGCCCTTCGGCATGAAGGAGAAGATGCATAGCAAGCTAAAGGATGGATTTAGTCTCTCTTAGCTATATACAACTGTAACGGGAACGAGGATAAAGGGATCAGCATGGTTGCTGAAAGTTGAATCTTAATTATTAAGATCATATCCAAATCACTTGAGCAGGATGTGTACTCTTGATGGGAGGATTCCATAGGACATTGACATACGCCAGCTACAGCAAGGTGTCTTCATGAAGACGGGGTCTTCATGACGACACAATGTTGCAGCTGACATATTGCAATGCCCTCCCGAATTAAAACATCAAGAATACATAGGCTGAATGTGAAGTTCTTGGCAGGGGATAGGAGTATGATCTGGTATACGGAGTGACTCCGGGATACTAAAGATAACTAGACACACGGAGTCGTGGGGAACGACACCGTATGTCTGCGTATCTTTAGTTACCAGGAGTGCCTTCCTATATTCATTCATATTACTAATTGGAAATTGGAATTTTAAATCTGACCTAAAATCGAGAGGACTGGTAGGAACCAGGAAAGACCATTCTAGATAACAGGTGAAGTGAAGTGAAGGACGTATTCCATTCATGTGTATCACATCCAGGAATATGATCATGCAAAGCATGTGAAAATCTTTGGCCAAAGTATCGCAAGTGCTGGTTGCGTTGTCCTTATCACTTAATTTAAGATGCAGGATGTCAAATGAATATCAGTAACAGATATTCAGATAGGCTTCTTAAATGGATCACTTCGATAACCGGAAACGGTTAAGAGAACTGGTATATATAATATACTATGCATAAACGAACATGAAGGATCGGTTGTTGCCGAGTCATGAAATGAAGGATCGAAGAAACTCCGAGCCATGAAAATGGAAGATCGGCAGTTCCTCAAGTCATTTACAGCAGCATATAGAATCTGTTATAGGATTGAATGGAATTGAATGTGTGTTCCATATTGTAAATATGCGAACATGGAACATTAGTTTTAAAAAGAAATTGTGTGATCCAAACTGTGTTGTTTGGGCAGAGAACAATTATTAAAACTTGAACGTGTGTTTGAATTTTATAATTCATAACAGAGAACATTATCAAAAAAAAAAAAATTCCCTTGTTCTAGTATCTTAAAATGGCGATGTTACACTCATCTTATAAAGATTGAACGATTAATATCACACATAACTTCATCTCTATACACAAAAATTTAGAAATTATCTAAAAATTGTTCATTCACCAAAATCTAACGACCCTTTAGCAACCAAGAAAACTTATATAGATCTGTATGCCTTATCCTCCAAAAACTAAATTTATCCAGCATTTCTTATAAAACAACATTATCTATATAACCACTATCTAAGATTAACTTACAATACTCAAGCCTCCTTGATTACAAATCATTATAAACAAGTTATTCCTCTATGGTGGATTATTTTCCTCTTTTGTAGGTTTCAAAAGAACATTTTTCATCATGTGTACTTATCTAGTTTCAAGTTTGGTGTGATGTAATAAATCAGCACTTTCTCCATCAGTTTGTGCAATACACACACTTGAATTATTTCACTTACTTCCATCATTATGCACAAGTGGACACTCAAAGGCTCTATTTATATCCTCTTCATGCTCAAACAATGTTCCAATTAATTCACATCCTTGGACTTGATGTCTTCCTTTGAAACCACCTCTACTTTTTTTACGTGATCATTGATCTACGAAGTGATTTCCTTTCCTTGCACACATGTTCCTCTACTACTTTGTTTTCCATGTAATCCTATGCAAACTTTCATTTCCTTCTAATTGTGTTTTACTGTATGTGTTCTAGGCTATTTTCTACCCTTAGCACACATTGATGTGCTTCCTCAACAAAATGTATTTTGATCATCCCAAAATCATCTCGGATTTCCACCCAAAATCCATTCATATTTAACGTAAAATATTTGTGTATCATCTTCAACATGACCATTCTAACAATTAGCTTGTAAAATTCCCCTGTGTAATCACTTGCATTCACTTGGACTTTGTCTCAAATTTTACAACTTCTTAATTAGACTCATGGTAATACTTCAAAATGAACTTTCCCTTCAATTTTTCAATAAATTTATTCCATGTATTAATATGAGCTCTTTTCCCTTGCACAATATTTCACTTTTCACATTCTCCCACAAAATAGATGCACGACCTTTCTATCTCATGTCAACAAACTTTCTCTGTCTCGCATCTTCTAAGTTTTCATAGTTATAATATTTTTCTAACTCAACTATAGTGACGACAAGGCACATAAAGGGCTCTACCAGGTACTCCTCGAGCATGTCGTTTCCAGAGTGAATGCAACAAAATTACTCAAGAACAACTCAAGTTTCATTAACTTAAAATCCTTACAATATCTATAGTTGTTTTCCCTTTATGGGATAGTTACAAATCTACAGAGCTACAGGGGTGATGACTTGAAAATATTGGATGTGTGATTCAAGTCCTTGTAAATCTCTCTTTTTAAAAGTCTCGGAAGGCCCTCAAAAAATTCCCTTAAACATGGTGCTAGGAAGCTATTTATAGACTTTTCCTGCCCATTCAAAATTTGAAATTCCTTCCAGAACTCTCTTTTAATCCTGTTCAAACTTGAATTTGAACTCATGTACATTAATGGCAGCCAACTACCCATGGTTTGGTAGTTGAGAGAATTCTATCTAGAAACTCCACATCATTGCTAAGTTGACATCTTTCGTACACCTGCCACTGGTCATTTTATGTCAAGTAACTCCTTTCCGCACACTCTATATTTTCTTTGTTAAAATATCCATGTGCCCCTTTTTTCATTTCAGGCTTAAGAATGGTGTTCAATTATTTACACGCTGGTATGTACATTTATCGCTCCCTTTCTTTGAATCTTGCCAAAACTCTTGCAATTGGCTCCATCGTGTCCCCTACTGTAGCTTATCAAAAAATTATATGTAATCCTTCCTTCTTCAAAGGTGTTGTGCATTGTTGCACACTATTCTTATGCACCCTAGTTACTTAGATGACCTATTTTAATTCTTTTATGCGTCATCTTAGCCAAAATTTCAAAATTGTATGCAATCCTTTGAATCTCCTACGATCCTCCTACATCAAACACCCCAGGTAAAACAAAAGTAAGCTCCGTCTTAGGAGTAGGGCTTTGATGTATGGCCAATGTAATGCCCTATTCGGCATCAACTTTCGATGTTACGTCCTTGTCCTATTGCATGTCATTGAATGCTGAATTGAGCTCCCTTTTCTATCGTTAGGTGACTTTTACCCTGTTTGCGAAGTTATTTTTTTTAGCATCCTTTCTTCTTCTTTCGTCTGTCGTACCTTCGATCTATGGAATGCTTAATGTCGTTTGTTAAAAAGAGTTCTATTGGAATATATTGAATCTTAGGTTCCCAGCATATGATTGTATTTTTCATTGTTATAATTGTATTTGTGTCTTAATATTACGCCTCATTTAAGATAAGGATATCTATAAAGTTCAACATTGGAAAGCTAATGGATGCTAGGTTTAAAGGGGGTAATTTATTGTAGCACAATAGATACACCTAAACATGAAAAACTCTCAAATTCGAACATTAAAAATATAGTGCTATGAAGGGAGATGTTGGTTGAATAACCATCATAAAATCGTTTCAGAAAGGGTCAACCATCAAATTTAATCTGCATAATACATACATGAACAGTGTGCATAAAAATTTTGTATGTTCCCCTACAGTACAGGGTGTAGATTCATCGTCTTTTTCAACATGGGATAAATGAAACATGATATGGAATTTTCAAGGAACATGAAAATTATAAATACAACAAAAAAATCGTTTTGCAAGGAATACGCTAAATCTTTTCTACGAAATATCCATTGTGGAGGTGATTAAACTTTTATTGGAAAATTTGGGAGTAACTTTGATGGCCACCTGCCACTTCATTAACTCCTTTTTCTAGGCGTGTTGGAGTCCTTCTTACTGGTGGCGGCACTTCATTTATTATTTCTGATTTGCAAATCTTCTTGGTTTCTTGATTGACTACCTGCATATCCTTCTCTGACCACATGAGATTTTCCTTGGATGGACTGCATGTGGGTGGTTGAAATGCCTTTTCTCCCTGGTTGGTGGCGGACAACATTAAGTTGGTATACAGTTGTGTGAGAGTTATTGAGTGCACTGTCTTGAAATTTAAAATGTGGTTAGGGCTCTCTCCTCCAAACTGCGATTGTCCTCGATGTGAATAGCTGAGGTGAATGTATCAATCCACTTCATTAAGTCTGTGGCAACTTCTGGTTGAAGGTATTTATCTCCTTGGTATCAAATTTGAACAAAGCATGAAGGAGTCTTCAACTATGACAGCTAAGAATGATTGTTCAAGGTAAAACAGTGGTGATTATGTGATCTCAAATGGGTAAGAACACCCATAGAAGGTGTTGAAGCCGTTCTAAGCAGTCCACAAGCTTCAAAAGGTGAAAAACAAGTCTCAAATACCTCCTCAACCTTGATCAGTGGTCTTTTACCAGTCTGTACACTGTAGATTGTAATCACAGGGAGCAAATAGATGATTTTCATGGTGTCTCTTGATTTGAAAATGTGGAGAGTCCTTAAACAAAGCTTCGAAAGTTTTCCTTGTTTGGTTTCACTCAAGTTTGATCAAGCAACAATTTTTTTTGCTGTCCTTCGTGGTCTGCCTGCTGTCTTCTGCCCTGCGTGCGTGGTTTTAGATGAAGCTTCAAGCTAGTGAAGCAGGTGTGTTACCTCCACTTTCATTGGGTGCTGCGAGGCGTGTTCTTGTCGGAGAGCCTCAGCAACAGCCTGCAACAGGACTTAGCCAGGCGGCAGGTATGTTGCAGTTTGGTAGAAGCTTTTTGAGTGCTTCCAGCAAGTAGGTTTGTCCAACTCTGTTGTTATCTGTTCAGTGTCGAATGCATCCTCAAATTTGGGATTCTCCTTCAATATATGTTTTATCAAAATCGACTATGTGACAGTGAGAGTGTTACCAGGAGACCTTAACGAATTTTATTGCAAAGATTCTCTATCGAGACCTTACTTGTTGTTACGATGTAACTCATGGAATAAAATCTCATAGGCGTGGATTTGTTTCATATCAAAATATTCATGAAGCACAATTTGCTTTGTAATTATGAACTTATTAGGAGATTGAGGCTTTGAACTTATAGAGGAGATCGATGAAGGATAGAGGAATTAAAAAGAAACTTGGGTGTAGTTCGATTAAAGGCAATAAAATGGTGCATGCTTTTTGTGTAGGTGACACATCACACCCACAGGCATAGGAGTTCTATGCAATGTTGGAGAAAATGTCTTGGGAGATGAAGATAGTAGGATATTTTTCAGATTTAGAAAATGTACTGAGTGAACGGGAAAGTGAAAGTATTCCTCTGCCACCATAGTGAGAAGATGGCAATAGCATTTGGATTGTTAAGCCTTCCCTGTGGGAAAACTCTCAGAGTTGTCCAGAACCTTAATGTATGTGTTAACTGCCACACTGCACCAAGTTTTTGTCCAAGATTTTTGCAAAGAAAATTGTTGTGAGAGATGCAAAGCGGTTCCATCTCTTTAAAAAAAGGAAAATGTTCTTGTAGAGATTTTGGTAATGCCATGTGAAGCAATCTGTAGATATAGTTTGGCACTATAACAACGCACATTGTGCCATGTCTGCAGTGATAAATAAGGGACCAGATTTTATTTCCAGTTTCTTAAAAAAAAAAATATTCTAAGCACTTGTAAGATCTAGACATGGTGGCCACCCTCTCCCTGACTGTACCAGGCGCTGCCATGAAGCTTGCATGAGAGATCTACGTGCTGAGGAAAATGAATGTTTTTGGAATGTGTTGTAGCTGCTGGAGCCTTGGTTCGACGTGGCTGTATTGAGGAAGCCCCAAGTAAACATGATAAGACTAACCCTCTCTCTTAAGGATTTATTTCCTTTAGCATTTGGATAAATCAATCTCTGCAATTTTGTTCAATTGTTGTACATGTGGGTTTCTTTTGGAATGTTGATGTGTTTTTGTTTTACTAAATAAGTAGCGTTTAGACCCTGGATATTTTATAACATGCTTTTTACATATATTGACTCTTTCTTGAAAGAGATGCCTAAAAAGAGATGGGTTTTCGAATGACTTTTAATCATAATTGCATGAGCTGATCTCTCTTCCCCTTTACCGTTTATCTTAATTACTTTTTGGCAAGAAGAAATCTCTCCAGTGATTCTTGCTTATTGATCTTATAGAGTTGGTTTATCATTTTGCCATGATTATTCCTGTGAACATTGGTTTCTGTAGAAAATATTGTGGTGTGTGTATGAGATTTAGAATATTCCTTGTATTGTTTTTTATTTATAGAACATGGCTTGAAAATGGGAATTTTCTTGGAAGACTATGTTTGTCTTTTATTGTGGTTTGATAATGATATAAACCCCCTTTAGAATTGGGGGCTTCCATTTGGGGAGTTGTACTGGTTTTACTGGTCTTTCTAGATACCATCTGACTCTTTTGATTACCATTTACCTTTGGGATTATTAAAAACCCCTCACTAGGCCCTCTGCTATTATTATTACTATGAGCTTATTATTAGATTGGAATCCTCCTGAAGCATGCATTAGTCAATTTTCTATGACCTTTACGAATATGTTAAGCACACAAGTCATTATCCTGTGTGGATAATTATATGGCTTAATTTTTGAGGCTCTACTTGGATCTTTGAATCAGTTAAAGTAATATTGGGTATATCAAACTCTGATGAAGGTCGACATTCTTCAAGTTTGATTGATACGTGATGTCCTCATGCATATGAATTCAGGCAATGCTTGAAATATGAAATTTTAAATTTATCTTAGACTTTGATCTTGAAGCTTGTCGAAAGACTTTTGGTAAGAAAATAAATGAATAGGGAAGTTAAGATAACTACCCTAAAAGGGAGTCATGCATAGCCTTAAGTAAAGGTGACAACTATCATAATGGGACTGTGCATACCATGTATCATAGTAAGGATATAAGTCCACCTGAAATTATTTAACTTCATTTTATAGAACAATAATTAATACCCATAAATTGGGGTATGCAAGTGGAGGTTGAATTATATAACAGGGTATATTATGTTATTAGGTAAGCTGTAAGGATAAATATGTTAGTTGAATACTTGGTTAACGAGTAAAATATTTTCTTATATTTACAATGATTATTATGTTAGCTAAAAATTGATACATCGCATCTCAATTGGGAGTTGAGATAATGTTGATACTTGTATTTATTGTGGCTTGGATCGCGCTTACTTATCTTAGTTAGTCAAATGTATCTTTGACATATTAGCAAAACTATGACAATTTTGTTGATCGTAAACTCTTCCCAACGAGTTGGACTCTTGTACTAATATAAACATATAAAGACATGGTAATAAACAACCAAAAGGAAACCTAAGTAATATTTGAGCTCATGTGGATTTGCGGAATATTTGTTAACATAAGTATATCCTTAAAATTGTCAGATAAATAGCCCAATTATAGTCACATATCACTGATTTTTCTATGAAGGTTTGATACTTGGGTAATATCGATGAATAATATAAGATTGATACTTGTTTTAACTATCTAAACTTAATGTCGTTGGTGCTTTTATTTAATTGAAAGATAATATTGTTGGATACTTATATATGTGAAGTAGGTCGAGAGTATTAGGTGAGTGTTCTTATTATTACTGAAATTTAAGTATGATTTATTGTATGGTTAAGGTTGTATATCTATTCACTTGGAATTGTGTTCTTATGCAGGTAAATCTTAAGGAAGCGAACATTAATGAGTATGAAATGTTTTATCATGAGATGTGTAGTTAAGTTATAAATGTATGTTAGAATTTTTTTTTGATAAGGAGTATTGCAAACTTTCATTTATTTATATGCTAGATGGCATAAATTATTAGGTGAGGTTTATATCTTATCATGCTCAGTTCTAGCGAACTGACTCTAGTTAATATTTGTGGAGATGGATTATGTGAGTAGATTAAAGGAAAAGAGTGTAAAAGTTTCATCAGTTCAAATTATGAAGTTCTTTGTAGAAAGTTCAATGTGTTGTAAATTTTGTAACTTTTCTTGCAAGGATTTTAGAAAATCTCTTGTCTTGGTATGTTTCATAAAACCACGCGGTGAAGTGTTCTTTCCCTTTTGTTGTTAGACTAGTAACTTACCTTGGTGAGAAATGATATTCAATCATTACATTGGCATAAGTATTGTAAAACCTTGATTTTGAGAATAAAGTGTTAAGTCAAAACTCTCTGACACCTTATAATGATGTGATATAAGTAAAATTAAATGGAGTGGTTAACCCTTATAGAAGTTAACTAATATATATATATATATATATATATATATATTCAGATAAATTAATGTAGAGATGACTTACTTGAGAACAAGAGACTCCTGAAATGATCAAAGGTAAAACTATCCTTGTAAAGTAAATTTTGTAAAATTTGGTATCCCTAGCTAAGCTAGTGAACACTACCACTTTTGGGTGAACTCTTAAACAAGCTTAAGTGAAAACAATGGTTAGTTTCTGGAAGATAATAAAATTTAGCAAGTAGGAGAAGACTTTAAATGAACTACTCTACAGTGTATAAGAAAATAATTCAGTTGGTAAGATGAATTTGTGCGAATCATACATTGAATCTTTTTGAAAACATAAGTCATGAGTTAAAGAGTGTTTTATCAAAGTAAATAACCTTCAATCATTTCTGACAGTGGCTTGCGCTAGCTGTGAGAGTGTCATGTGGTTGGACTACTATGTTGTTATGTCAAAAAAAGGAAAAGTGTATTATCCTTTTTAGGTGTGAATGTTTCTGTGCTGACGTTGTGGTCATCCCCGTAACAAGTGGTTTCTAGATTTGGTTGTAACCTTGTGACAACATGTTGTGTCGTGTTATGTGTCGAATCAAGTAAAAAAAATAAAAAAATAATCTTGTCTTTTACTGTGTTGTTCGTGTGTGAATTTCTGGGTCGTTACACTTGGTATCAGAGCATAGGTTCATGCTCTCGAAACCTATGGGCCGGATTGGTGTTGTATGGTGATGTTACATGATGGTGGTGGTGTTACATGATATTGTTTCATGGAGATGATGGTATTGCATGATGATGATTTATATTGGAAGAGTAATGTAGTATTAACGTGATGTGCTTATTGTCGTAATTGTGATATTGTGAACGCACGTGATGTGTATGTCACTCAATGCGTATTTGTTATCATATTGATGTGTTGGGATGGGAGTATTCTCTCTCCTTCTTGTGGATTCTATGAATAGTTCATGTGTGAATTATTGTTTGTGATGTGTGAAAAGAATTATAATGTGGATGACGTAGTGTTGGAGCATTGTGACATATTGTGATATGTAGGTGTATCAATGTGTTGTATGACTGGATTGATGTTAAAAGAGATGAGTTGTATCATGATGTTTTTACCATGTTTTGAAGAAATGTGTGTACCACCTTGTTATGTAGCAATGGATGTTATGTTGTGATGTACTATGTTCATCGTATGTATGATTTGTGCAAATATGTAATGCTTCATGTTGTGATTTGGGGTCATACGGTGAGTGTATGAACCCTATCGTATGGTGATTGCACTTTGGGTGCAGAATGTGGTAAAGTGATGTGTTACACTCAGTGAATGTATGATCATGATCTACCCTGTATATGTACCATATGTAAGACGTTATGGTAGTTATGTGTGTACCACCATTATGTTAGTGATGTTGTTGTATGTTATGTTGTGAACCTTACTCTAACCGACCCTAAAGGGAATCTGTAAAGTGTGTGTTTAGAGTGAGGAAAGGTGTACCGTTGACCAATCAATAGAGCCAACCTTAGGCTTAGTAGATGGTGGACCATGCTCCTCTCTCTCTCTCTTTATGTGGTTGTTTTATGGGTACAACCTTAGTGTATCTATGACTATGTTTAGCCTTGTAGAAGTGGTGGCGGGATGATTCAGATAGAGGTGATGACAGTTGTATCATTGATATGTATTTTACGAGCTGAGGCTCGATGTTTCGAGTGCTAGCAACTCGTTGAGTACCCCTTTGGTGGCCAGATAAGCCCACACAGTTATCGTAATGTGACATTATTATAAGTTGATTTTATTCGTAAATTGAGCTTTTTACTTTATTTTGTAAGGACCAGCAACTTTTCTTGATTGCCATGCTTTACAATTTTGGGCATTTCCTTGGTTTATGGCACTAACATGTGGATTTTGATACTAACTATGGCTATTTGGCCATTTATTTTGCTTGATTTTTGGTCTTCTTTTAAATTTGGAATTTTTACCGCCTTGCCCAAGGCTTGTACTTTGCCACTTGGCATTTGGATTGGATTATTGTGCTGGTTCTATTGTCGTGATGTGTGGAATAGGGTCATGGGATGCACCATGGAATGGTTGGACCTATGGACCGCTTCGTTGTATGGGGGTATGCCCCAAGGAGTTACAGATAACTAGCGGGTTGTTGAACCACGCGTTATTATGTCACTTGGGTTAGGAGTGTTTGAACTCTATGTGTCTTGGGCCATAGGGTCAACCGGCCTCCTTGAGGGAGGCATAAGAGTTTGAGGGAGGCATAAGAGACTTGAGGGAGGCATAAGAGTTTGAGGGAGGCATAAAAGACTTGAGGGAGGCATAAGAGTTTGAGGGAGGCATATGATATTTGTGTGTATGGTTGATGTTCTGGGATATATGTTGAGTTATTGTGATGTTTGGTAGTGGTATTTGGATGTATGTGTTACTCATGTCAGGTGGATATGTGTTGCGATGTTGTGGTTATGGCATTGATGCCCTTGTGGGCCCTATGTACATGTAGTTTTTATGAGTCATGGAAAATCCTCATACGTGGAATTGAGGAAATGTCCGGTGGATTGTAGTACTCTTTTTTTTGAGTATTTTGTATGTCATTCATTGATGTGTGACGAGTATTATGTTATGTGGACTGTGCCTATTCTATTCCGTATTTGAGTAACCTTTTGTGGTGTAATACAATCTTGAAGTATATACTTGCGTGCTTGTGAATCTGTAGTGTCTTGTGAACTTGATAGGGTGTTGTGTTAGCAGTTCATGTTGGGCACCCACAATAAGGAATAAACCAAAACTCCTCAACAATGAAATTTTAAAGAAATTAAACTAAGAATAATGTTAATGGAAAGAGACTAATGAAATAACAAACAAGAGGGAACTGCCAATCTTCACAGAACCTTGAAAGTTAAAATTTCTACCAAATGTTCCTAAGGCTACTTTGTGACCGTGCTTTAATCAGCTAAATTTTAAACCATAGGGTGTAATTTCTCCTTTACATGTTATTGGTTACTTGCCATTTCTTTTCCTCTGTGTTATGTCGCATCGAGGACGATGCTTTCTTAAGGGGAGGAGAATGTAATGCCCTGTTCGACATCGACTTTCGTTGTTACGTCCTTGTCCTATTGCATGTCATTGAATGCTGAATTGAGCTCCCTTTTCTATCATTAGGTGACTTTTACCCTGTTCACGAAGTTATTTTTTTTAGCATCCTTTCTTCTTCTTTCGTCTGTCGTACCTTTGATCTATGGAATGCTTAATGTCGTTTGTTAAAAAGAGTTCTATTGGAATCTATTGAATCTTAGGTTCCCAGCATATGATTGTGTTTTTCATTGTTATAATTGTATTTGTGTCTTAATATTACGCCTCATTTAAGATAAGGATATCTATAAAGTTCAAGCAACTACTTGAAATTGCGATTTCAGAAACCACAACACAATAAACCAGTTTAATGGAATAATATCTTCCTTCCTCTCTTTCTATTTTTAATCAAAAATACAGATCTAAATAAGTATCCTGTAGGGAAGTAATCTGCATGGGAGAATTCATCATATTTACAAATTATATCTTGAATTCGTTTGTCTCCATTAGAAATCAAGGAAGAAGATGAGAAAATAGCAGCAGTTCCTGTCCGAGCTAGGCTTTTGCTTGCCAACTCATTTTAACTGCTCAAATTGAAATGCCTCCATCATCCATGTGTTATGGAACCTTTGTTTCATTATTTCCAAATATTTTCATTTTTGAATCTTCCACAAAGAAGTTATAGTGATCCAAATACACGTGTACGTTAACTACTTCATACCTGGCGCACATTACTTTGTTTAAATGGGAAATAAAGTTATGGAAGTCATGTGGTCAAGAAATATTGAATCTACATTTCATAGAAAACTACATATTTTAAGACATGTTGTGTATGTGGAGGCATGCACGATTTGATGGTAGTCCCAGTGGCAGGGGTAGACCAACATCACAATAATACTATTCTCGTTAGCTGGAGACGTTTTCACTGTCAGATCATATTAAAATATTAATATGTCGACCATGTAAGGATCTCAATCATGACCTTCTGCATCTTGTCAGCTGTCAGAGGGGTGAGGGCTGAGCCCAACTTGTTAACGCCTTTGGCGCAATAAAAATTCTTGTGTGAACTCCACCATGCACCTCTCCTTTCTCCTCATCATTTACTAGTGATAAGTTAAAATTACGCCCATCCTTTTTTATGTGAATGATATTTGTGCCATAATGGATAACCCTCATGTCATATTGCCAAGTTCTTCCCAATAGTAGATGAAAAACATCCATTGACATCACATCACACAATACTTCATCGCAGTAATTTCCAATTTTGAACATGACAAGCATTTGCTCATTTACTACAACAAGGTGTCCCTTTTGTAACCTTGACACTTTGTATGGTTTGGGATGTTCAATATTCCTCATCCCTAACTTCTCCACCATCTTACAAGAAAAAATATTGTCAATGTTTCCACTGTCGATGATCACTTTACAACACTTAAATCCTTCTGACTTGTAAATGGATCTAAACAAGTTATTTATCTGCGCAGGCCATTTTTTTGTATTGTCTTGATCAATACCTTCCTTTATATCGAGGCTTCTTCATACTCTAGTACCTCATAATGTTCTATAGATCCCACTGATTCTACATCTCCATGCTCCACATGAGTGCCAGCTTTCGTGCACGTACTCATGGCTTCACTTTGCGTATTTGGACATTTGAATGCTCGATGCCCGACAGTTGCGCACTTGAAACATGTTACGAAGAATCATCTTCCCCTTCCTCGACTGAATATATCACATCCTCTCAAAGAGTACGATGCTTCATTATCATGCACACTATTCAAGGATGTCGTCTGCGCACTACTATGCTCTTCTTCCTAGGGTTGGTTATATCCTCGTTCACTTCCTCCTCTACCACGTATATTGCAGGTTCCTTTTCTAGTTGTGCTCCAAATTTTGCATGTCAATGCTTCTTCCACCTTCAAAGCTAATTGGTAGGATTCCTCTACCATCTAGATGTGCAATAAGTTGAGTTATTCCTGAATTCTAAACCTCAAGCCATTGATATATCACTGACCTTCTTGTGATCGAATTCCACATGTCCATATCCTATTATGATCCTATAAAATTCCTCAGTGCAATCTTTCATCGACATCTCTTTCTGCCTCAAATTTTGTAACTTCTTAAATAAACTCATTTGGTAATCAGATGAGAAGAAATTGCTCCTCATTTTGGTGGCCATGCGATCCCAACGCCCTATCTTATCTTTGTCTCTCCTTTGTTCTTCATTTTTCACATCCTTCCTCAATAATTTTGCATATTCTTTCAACTTGGTTTCTGCTACTCTGACGCACTACATGGGTCGACTATCTCTTCAAACTCAAAGTATTCTTCCATACTTGTCAAACATTCTACAAATTCTTCTAGAACCAATCTTCCAATAAATGAAGGAACATCCATTTTCGGCCCATGACCCATTTTTAAAAGTTATCGGAGTAATTGTGCTTCTCCCACGCCTATGGCTTCAACCTCTTCTTGTACATATTCGATGACTCCTTCGTTATGTGCGCTTCTACCTACCACTTCACCTTCCCTCATGGAATTTCTTACCTAACTTGGCTCCTAAAGAAATTTTGTAATACATAAAATTTGAGTCTCGTATATAAAGTAGCAGTCAAGGATGATTTATGTTGTCTGGACCACAATACATGAAGGGTTCTATGAAAGTATGAGGACTAACACCAGGAGCAGTAGATGCCAACTCTTTGACAATAATTTGAATCTCAACATTTAAAATTTGAATCTCCTATGATAAACTTGTGTCACTTCCCAAATGAGATTGCAATATTAACGGTCCAAATCAACTAAACACTTTCATCGACATACAATATTATAATCAATAGTCGATCATTTATTCATATGTGTAATCAAAGATCTTAGTATTGACAACTGGGATTAAATCTTGAAGATCAACGACCAATCTTTATATCTTGACTCATACATAAGCATGTCCCCTCACCTGAGATTTAATGATTGACGACTTAGATTAGTTGATGAAGATCGAAAACCAATCTTTCAGTCATATATTGTAACGACCCAAAAATTCACACACGCTAACAACACAGTGGAATACAGGATAACTTTTTTTTTGACTTGATTGACACAAAACACGACACAACATGTCGCCACCAAGGTTACAACTAACTCTGTGAACAACTCGATACAAGGATGACCACAAAGGTAACATGGAAATGTTCACACCCATTAAGGATAATTCACTTTTCTTTTTGACAAGACAACATAGGAAACCAGCACATAACACACTTACAGTTAGGGCAAGCCACAGTGAGAAATTATTGCAGGTTATTTATTTTGATAAAGCATCCTTCAATCCTTAACTTAAGTTTTCCAGGACTCTGGATATGATTCGAACAATTGCTCTTACAACGCTAAGTTTCTTACTTTTACACTGAAGAGAATTTTGCTTTAAGTCTTCTCTATTATGACCTTTATTTGCTTAATCCGTTTATTTAGTAAAAGGGGTAATTTAATTCCACAAGGCCATATGTCCACACTTACGCTACTAGAACTCGTTCATACCCTTATGACAAGGTGGGTTCACGTTCAACACACTTAAGACAAGGAATACAAAGCACCTTGGAAAAAGTTAGGAAGAAGGTCAAGTTGAATTCATCTTTAAAACCTCATTAGTTATTACCAGGATTTAATTGAAGCTTGAGAATTTATCTAGAATTATTAAAGATTTTACTTAGGCTTCACTGAATGAGTTTTATAAAATAAAAAAATTTACCTTCCAATGGCTGAGAGATAGATTGCGTGGTTTCTAAATTATTTTCTCCTGCTTATTAAATCTTATTATCTTCCAGAACTAACCATAGATTTCCCTTAAGTCCGTTTAAGAATTTCACCATAAAAGGGATAGTGTTCACTAGTGTAGCTAGGGATATCAAGTTATATAATGTTACTTAACAAAGGATAGTTTCATCTTTGATCACTTATGGAATTACATGCTCTCAAGTTGGTCACCTCTACATTAATTTATTTGCAATATAAATTTTAGTTTAACTTCTCTAAGTATTAAACAACCCATTTTATTTTACTTATGACACATTATTACTAATTCTTAGAAAGATTTAACTCAACATTTATTCACAAGGGTAAAGTTTAACAATACTCATTTACGAAAACAAGACAAGGTCACATCAACTCTTAGAATACTGATAATCCATTAAGGCCACTCAACAAAGAGGTAAACCAATTTTCTTATATTTTCCAAGATAGACAGACAATCCAAGGTTTCCAAAGTTAAGATGACATAATCCACAATACAATATACTAAGACATTGATCCTCTTCTAAATTTTCCACTGGACGTTATCAATAGTTGAACAATATAAAAAGGATTCATGCAAAATAAATTCTCAACTGAGGTTGATGCAAAAGTCTACAAGTCTATCCCTCATCTACCCGCATAAGCCATCTGCAACAAATTTTTTTCACAAGAGTTAGTTCGCGAGAACTCAGCAAGATAAGGCTACACAAAGCCACCATAACTAAAGTCTAACAATACCATGAAAGAAACACTCTATTACGAGAATTGGGTCAATGCCCTAAACACAACAACACCTCAAATTATCATAAATTCTCTACCATGCCAATCAAAGGAGAAAAGGCCTTGTACTTCAATTATGAACAAAAGCAACGAAAGTATAACAATTGTACGAGAATGGCTCTTGGCCTTATAAGAAGAAATAAACAATCTATAAGAAACAAGATTCCCATCAACAATTAAATATTTACAAGATTGAAGTTTGTCACACATGCCATCCATCTAAAATTACCAAAAGATACCAAAAGCATAGGCTTTAATATAAGATTTCTAAAAGACAAGAGCTGATCAACCTAACCAAGAGGAACCACAATGTTCACAGATTAACATGAAAGGCCAAGCATATTAGAATTTCATTCCTGTAATCACATAGAGCATATCACTGAAATTAGATACACGGACACGACACGACATAAGTTTCGAAGCGAAGGAAAAGTATACTAGTCTTGACCATTAACTCCAAGATATTCCCAAATCATTCAAGAAGGGCCAATGCCTTAAAGGTTAGTAATAACACGCAAGAGAAGAAGGGAACTCCGTCAAACAAGAGTATACAAAACGTCATCCAAATTTTTATATCACTAAGGATTTACAAACCTCCACAGTAATTCTAAAGTTCGGTTAATTTAAAATAAATTACTTTTTTTTTAAACAACAATATTTTAAGTCAACCCTTCATAACACAATCAACCGTCACACATAGATACAAACATAAATTTCTAAGTGACATTAACAAAACAAAACCTTCCACTATGAATCCATAAGAGTATCAAATGCAAGATGAGTTTTTCCCGAAGATTAATCATGTTTAAGGCAATTTCCATCACAAAATATTAAGGTAATTACGTGCATAGAAACCGACTAATATTAATTAATAGCGTTAACATTATAAAGGAGAAAGAATGCAAGTTAGGAAAATAGAAAAACACCATCAACAATTATTCTGAGAGGGTGATTAGACCAAAACTATTCTAGTGTCAACGAGGTACTGGATTCACACAATGAAACCTCGAGCTTAGTTGATCCGAAAAGCTAGTTATGGTTCAAGTTGATAGGGATGGTCAAGGTACTTCCTAAGGATGACCTTAAAAGCCTAGAAACAAGACGAAAGATAAAACAAGAGTCTAAGCACGCGAGACGGAAATGCATTGCACACAAACCTTTTCATTCTAAAATTTTTAATACCGAATCTCTAACCTGGCTAGCCCAAGCATTGATCACACTAATCCTACAACCTTTCTTTCTCGATGCCAAAAGGTTATCAAAGGGACTTGAGAGGGAGTTAACAACAAACGTCAAAAGACAAAGAAAGACAAACTTGGGTGATAGGGAGGAGCTTCATAGTTATCGTAAACTTACTTCAACGATAATGAAAATACTTGTTGGATCAACATAATAACTTGAAACTCAATCGCAGAGAAGAAGAAATACATAAACAAACAGACGAAGGTCTATCACTCAAGCAAGAGAAACATAACACCCAGAGGAGAGGGCACACGCATGCTTTCCACCAACATACTGACAACGATAAAAGCTAAAACAAGAAGAAAACAAGCAGAAAGGGGAGATCTCCCATCATGGCATCCAACTGACAAATCAATGCAAGGAAAAGGTGGTTCGATTTCACAATAATTTAAATATAGTAATAGTAGCAAAGTGTAGAAATATCTTGCCTGCTTCTCCAGCTTCAATAGGTCACATGGACACCGCACAAACTAGTAGCAACAATCCTCGGGTTGAATCTCCATCCATAGCATGCAAGGTGCCAACATTCCATTGTCCTCCAACTTGTTGGGTGGTCCACAGTCTTCTCACAGCCAAATATGGCACAGGAAGTTACAGCCAGGGTATGGTGTCCCCAAAACAAAGATCTAGAGTACCTTGAAGGAAACATGGTCTCTAGGACTGCTAAGGCTACAGTAACTACACACAAAGGGGGTTTGATAAAAATCCCAGGCACTCAAAAAGGAAAGGAAACTACCAAGAGGAAAATCAGGCACCCTAAACTTGAAAACATATTCCCACCCTACGTCTAAAAGGGGGTGATCAAAGCAGAACACAATGTCCATCTCCGCACAAGGGGAACCAAATCTGCCAAAAGCAACTAACAAGTGTCAAAGTGATCAGTTCGCCTTACCCAGTAATCGTGTAGCCAAAGACAATGGCACCAAGGGACAGGAATAGACATCCAATGAGGCAGCAGGGAGGCGGGTTTAGAGGATGGAATCGTAGGAGTCAAAGGGACTGTGAGTGCAAACATGGAGGTATGCACAATGCGTGGAAGCTGTAAACAAAATCCCATGTAATTTATCCTTGCTCCACCACCCTCATGCCATCACCAGGTGTCCAATCAGAATAGTTCACCTTTTCCAAGCACCCCACGCAGCCAGGTCAAAATGGTAGCTTGGAACAGGTATGAACATCCATCCACGCATGCAGGATATGTACAGAAGGATCTCCAACAAGCAACCAACAGGTGTCAAAGTCTTTTCCAGCATTCACGCAGCCAGAGAAAGTTTTAGTTTAGAACAGGCAACGTCATCCATCGAGCAAGGGGAAGAAATCATACCCACGTCCCAGAAAATAAAACAATGCGCCCAGGGAGAACTATTAATGAAAAATGCCTTGACAAAAATGATTCCAAGCTTCTATCCACAGTCTAAAAACCTTCTCTCCGCTCAGGCGGCTAGGAGGAAACAAAATACTCACGCACCAAGGGAAAAACAAATTTGAGCAGAAAAAAAATAAAACACAACCCAACAAATATGCGGCCAGGAGGAAAAGGCATTTCATTCCAGCAAAAAAGTCAAATCATGATTTAATTAAAACCTACAAGGAAACAAATATGCGGCCAAATAATAAATTTACACTTTCTCCACCAAACATGTCAGGCATTAACAACAAAGAAAGAAACAATAAGGAAGGACAAGGGCCAGAAATTTCTCTAGGCCAAGCATGGCATAAATAATTAAAAACAAGGAAACAACCTGGTGGCTAGCAAGACGTATATGCAAAGTGTGAAACTATATAAAAAGATAAATTGTTTGACAAAAGAACATGCACTATAGTTTACAACCCCATACACAATTGCTAACCATAAATACATATCCACAAAATGAAATAAATTTAGTTAATTAAAAATTTATTTTAAAATTCCGTTAGATCACCAAAATTGACGGTAGTATATAGCTGCTAAGTCCAGGGAACCGACAAAAACTCACATATTTTAGTTAATAATAATTCTTAGTAATTGAAAATGTGCAATCCTATTGGTCAGCATTCTTAGTAAAGGAAAATGTGCAATCCTATTGGTCATCCTATTTATCCGACAATATACATAATACATTTACGTGAACAAATCATCTTTTATTTATCTCTGCAAAGAAATCCATGTCTCCACGCCAAGTATGAGGATAAATTTATAATAAAAATTTACCAGCTAGTGGATGAGAAACATCAAATAAACAATAACTCGCAATAAGGCATGCGTACGGCCCGAAAAGGCTTAATTAATTCAAAATGAAATTTTATTATCTATATACACATAAGAATATAACTGATACCCATTCCTTTATTATTTATTATTATTATGTTTTAAAATGTCGTGACACCTAAACAAGGTTCGAAATAATCGTTTAGGACCTAACACGATAGTGACAAAAAAAAAAAAGTAATCGAGGGGTTGAGCACAAGAGTGATCAATACTACGGAAAAATATCTTGCAGGCAATTAACAACAATCAACAGGAGGTTCGATAAAGCAAGAACAAGGTTTTCCTTTAATAGGATAATCGCGAGGGACGCTGCGGGGCCAACAACCAAAAACATCGACACCGACACAAGCAGGCAAGCTCAACAAGATGAAGACACCAACGTTTCAATGGAAATGCAATGGCGTTCAGCCCTTAGAAGCACGGTCGTCGCAGAATAACAGAGCAATGATGAATGGGGCATTACATTCTCCTCCCCTTAAGAAAGCATCGTCCTCGATGCGACATGACATTGAAGGAAGCAAAGGTGGTAAGCAACAAGGAACAAATAATGGCAAAAGTGCACTCTATGGTTAAAAATTTAGTTGATTAAAACACGGCCACGAGGTGGCCTTAGGAACATTTGGCAGAAATTTTAACTTTCAAGGTTCTATGAAGATTGGCAGTTCTCTCTTATTCGTTATTTCATTAATCTCTTTCCATTAACATTATTCTTAATTCAAGTCCTTTAGAATGTCATTGTTGGAGAATTTTAGTTTATTCATTCTTTTGGATGCCCAATCATGAACTACAGTCACAACGCCCTACCAGGGTCATACAAGACACTACAGATTCACAACCATACAACCAAATACTTCAAGACGGTACCACACCACAAGAGATTAGTCAATTTACGGAAAGGAACATGCACGGTCCACATAACATAGTACACTTCACACATCTATGACCAACGTACAGAATACTCGAACAAAAGAGTACTACGATAACCAGACATTTCCTCAATTCCACCTACGAGAATTTTACATGACTCATAAAAACTACATGTACATAGGGTCCACAAGGGCATCAATGCCATATCCACGACATCACAACACATATCCATTTGACATGAGTAACACATACATCAAAATACCACTACCAAAACATCACAATAACTCAACATATATCCCGAAACATGAACCATACACACAAATATCTTATGCCTCCCTCAAACTCTTATGCCTCCCTCAAGTCTCTTATGCCTCCCTCAAGGAGGTCAGTTGTCCATATGGCCCAAGACACATAGAGTTAGAACACTCCTAACCCAAGTGACATAATAACGCGTGGTTCAACAACCCGCTAGTTATCTGTAACTCCTTGGGGTGTACCCCCATACAACGAAGTGGGTTGATAGGTCCAACCATTCCATGGTGCATCCCATGACCCTATTCCACACATCATGAAAATAGAACCAACACAACAATCCAATCCAAGTGCCAAGTGGTAAAGTACAAGCCTTGGGCAAGGCGATAAAAATTTAAAATTTAAAATAAGATCCAAAACCAAGAGAAAATAAATAAATGGCCAAATAGCCATAGTTAGTGTCAAAATCCGCATGTTAGTGCCACAAACCAAGGAAATGCCCAAAAATTGTAAAGCATGGCAATCAAGAAAAGCTATTGGTCCTTACAAAATCAAGTAAAAAGCTCAATTTACGAATAAAATCAACTTATAATAATGTCTCATTACGATAACTGTGTGGCCTTATCTGGCCTCCAAGGGGTACTCAACGAGTTGCTAGCACTCGGAACATCGAGCCTCAGCTCATAAAATACATATCAATAATACAACTGTCATAATCATCCCACCACCACTTCGACAAGGCTAAACATAGTCATAGTTGCACTTAGGTTGCATACATACAACCACATAGGGAGAGAGGAAAGAATCACAGGTTGTTATCCACTAAACTGCATTTTGGCTCGAGTTATTGACCTATGGTACACCATTCCTCACTCTCAACATACACTTCTACCGATTTCCCTCAGGGACATTTGAATGCTCGATGCCCGACAGCTGCGCACTCTAAACATGTTACGAAGAATCATCTTCCCATTCCTCGACTAAATATATCGCATCCTCTCGAAGAGTACGATGCTTCATTATCATGCACACTATTCAGGGATTTCGTCTGCGCACTACTATGCTCTTCTTCCTGGGGTTGGTTATATCCTCGGTCGCTTCCTCCTCTACCACGTATATTGCAAGTTCCTTTTCTAGTTGTGCTCCAAATTTTGCATGTCAATGCTTCTTCCACCTTCAAAGCTAATTGGTAGGATTCCTCTACCATCTAGATGTGCAATAAGTTGAGTTATTCCTGAATTCTAAACCTCAAGCCATTGATATATCACCGACCTTCTCATGATCGAATTCCACATGTCTATATCCTATTATGATCCTATAAAATTCCTCAGTGCAATCTTTCATCGACATCTCTTTCTGCCTCAAATTTTGTAACTTCTTAAATAAACTCATTTGGTAATCAGATGAGAAGAAATTGCTCCTCATTTTGGTGGCCATGCGATCCCAACACCCTATCTTATCTTTGTCTCTCCTTTGTTGTTCATTTTTCACATCCTTCCTCAATAATGTTGCATATTCTTTCAACTTGGTTTCCGCTACTCTGACGCACTACATGGGTCGACTATCTCTTCAAACTCAAAGTATTCTTCCATACTTGTCAACCATTCTACAAATTCTTCTAGAACCAATCTTCCAATAAATGAAGGAACATCCATTTTCGGCCCATGACCCATTTTTAAAAGTTATCGGAGTAATTGTGCTTCTCCCATGCCTATGGCTTCAACCTCTTCTTGTACATATTCGGTGACTCCTTCGTTATGTGCGCTTCTACCTACCACTTCACCTTCCCTCATGGAATTGCTTACCTAACTTGGCTCCTAAAGCACTTTTTGCAATACATAAAATTTGAGTCTCGTATATAAAGTAGCAGTCAAGGATGATTTATGTTGTCTGGACCACAATACACGAAGGGTTCTATGAAAGTATGAGGACTAACACCAGGGGCAGTAGATGCCAACTCTCCGACAATAATTTGAATCTCAACATTTAAAATTTGAATCTCCTATGATAAACTTGTGTCACTTCCCAAATGAGATTGCAATATTAACGGTCCAAATCAACTAAACACTTTCATCGACATACAATATTATAATCAATAGTTGATCATTTATTCATATGCGTAATCAAAGATCTTAGTATTGACAACTGGGATTAAATCTTGAAGATCAACGACCAATCTTTATATCTTGACTCATACATAAGCATGTCCCCTCACCTAAGATTTAATGATTGACGACTTAGATTAGTTGATGAAGATCGACAACCAATCTTTTAGTCATATATCCCTTCCTTCATAGAGCATTCATTTCAGATTACAAAATTGGTGGCAATGATTAAACCATTGTATATCTTTGGCCCAAATTCAACTACACGGGTTGCAAATTTCAACCTTCATGCATGTTTACATGTTTTATGTGTTTTAGCTGTATAATACTTGCAAAAATTTTAGATTATCGTTTAGATTCAAACCACCATATTTGAAATATAACCATCATTTTCACATAGATCTTTATACTTGTTATATAATATATTGATATGTATAAAAATAAATTGCACCTATAAAATGATACTCAAAAATTGCGATGATGCCACCTTTCTCTTTCAAACAGATCTCTAACTTTTCTATAGGGTCATACGTTTAGCTCCCTCAAGGAGAGTTGGCAAACCTAAATTTTCTCAAATCCTTTGATGATATAGATAATGTAGAATAGACCAAATTATCACTATTCTAATATTTGTCTTGAATGTACTTACCCCTCTCTTCCCATAGGTGATGGTTTGATTCGACTCTTTTACTTCGCCTAGTAGTGTGTGCATTGCATCTTCTCAATGCAATTGCTAGTAATATATCTCACGCTTTATACACTTTATCGAGGGTTTTGGTGCACTTTTATTATAATAAAACAAGTGAGTCTTGCAGGGACAATTTTCGCGGTTATTATGGTCGAGTTGTTTCCTAAGTCTTAGTTATCTTGTAATAATAGGAGATTTCCCTCTCTCACAATAGAGCAAAGATCTTGTTCATTGAAATTGTTGTATTCTAATCTTTTAAGAAAGTGTCATTTTCAAGTGATTTTGGCAAAGATTAATCGTAGGTATGCAGCCAAACGTTTGGAACTCACGAGCAAAACAAACAAACAAAATCGCGTAGGATGGCCACTTTTTAACTATGCCATCACTTTTTCACCCCTAACATGATCGAGATTAGCGAATGCGTTGGATGGTTAAATATAACATAATAAAATAAACATAAATATATTTACAGTCCGTCAATGAAATTAAATGCTTTCCAATCAGAAAACGGAGCAGAAGAGAAGCTTTGGCAAAATCCATTTTGACCTCGTCGCAGTGCTTCCAAATATAGCCGAACCCGACGCCGCTGATTTAGCAGAATCGCGGCCTAAATTAAGCGGGCTGTCAACGGACTGCACTGATGTACAGCGGTTCAAAGGGGCCAAGTTCCTCCACCCTCTGCTCCTCGGCGTCTCTTTCTCACACAAAATTTTCTCCTCGCATTGGGACTTCTGTGGAAAATTGACAGTTTTGGGCTTCATTTTCCCAAACATTTGGCCCTCCTGGTAATTACAGGAAACCGATCTCTTCATAAAAGAGTTATCCGCCCGATTATTGTTGGGATTCCCTACTTGTTTGAGACGGATGTCCTCCATCTTCATGGGTGGTGTTTTTATCAACCCCGGGGTTAATAATTGCTGCCATTTAAGTCCTGTTTTACTCGCCGAAGAGGGCGACTTTGATTTCCGATTTGCCTGCTTGGATGTAGAAGAATCACTGGTTGAAGTCGCCAAATTACCCTGCTGTAGATTTTTGTGAGAAGCAGAGTAATAACCCTTTGTTTGGGAATCCGTTCTCCATGCCTGCACCTTCTCATTTAACAGAAGGCGATTTTCATGGCTTGAGTACGAAAAATGTGCGAGAGGAAGGAGACGGCCTTGATGAAACAGATCGTCTGCCGGGCAAATGTCATTCGCCGTCGAGCTAGATCGACCAAACTGGAAGTCGAAGTCGTACTCCTGGCGGTGTGATGTTCCCGGGTTCGATTCCCTTTCCACGGGCAGCCCAACGCCTGTGTAAGACCCTCGTTCGGTAACGAGGTCACACAGGGAAAGAGTTTCCTCCTCCTCCTCGTCTTCCTCCCATCGCGTGCACATTGCTGCGTCTGGGACGATCCATAATTCGTCAGTCTCAAAAATGATTCCGAATACCATACCTCTTTGATATGAACGAATCGCTCAAAGATGTGAATCCTTTTAACAGTTTTTCACGCCAGTGGAGAAATAGGATTGAAATTGAAATTGTTTGGACTCCAATAGAAATAACAGTAAAAATAGGCAGCAAAAAGAGGAGCAGTATTCGTATTAAGTGGGATTTTAGACTCAGATCTCCCATGTATATATTTATACACATGGGAAGCGAGGTTCCAGAAGGAAATTTGTCTTATCATTTTTTAAATATCTAACTAGTCTAGATTTAATTTTATAGAAAAACCAAAATTTCAACATGCAGATGAAAATGTCTTAGTTTGAAGTGAGCGCGTCAATTGTAGGGTTCGTTGTTCCAGAAGAAATATATGATTAAATTTTATATTGATAGTTAAAAGCTCGAGTGGTAAGTGGTAAAGTGGTCACCGAAGTATTATTTGGTGAGAGGGATGTTGTAAAGTGATCGCTTCTAGAATTTAAAGGCCGCGGCTGCTTCACCAATTCCACGCAGTGCCGTGCTCGTTTAAGCAACATGTTTCATAGTAACCTCCTGACGTGCCGATGCAATTTTGACACACTCTTTTCCTTAATCATTAAGTCATAGTAGGGGAAAGGCACCGATTGTGGTGCAGGGTCCAATAGTGGACATAGTGTGTGAAAAGATATTGACCTTTACAAAAAATCATCTAGAATGATATGTGAATTTAATACAACCTGATTGTGATTTATTATTTAAACATAAATGCATGTTATGTTGAATATGACAGCTTTAAAATTAGTCAATATTCTATTATTCATTGATAGAATTTGAAATATACATTAATTTACATATAAGTGTACAAATATCAAGTCTATGAAACCAACTACTCATTAAGTAGTATTTACATTTTACGTACACCATATTTATTATAGTCACTTCAACAAGTCATTTCAATCATATCTATTTTATGTACACCATATCTCCGAACTAGTAAGAACATGAATACCTTCAGCAGTTTTTAGTTTGAAATGTTTAGAAGTGTTGGACGACATGAAAAGTAGGTTGTTCTGTGTTTAGATGAAAAAAGGATCACGTCCACACTGTACAGATTCAACAAAGCCAAAAAACATTAAAAACCATGACCCTGCAAATGACTCAACTGGACAGAGGCCGAGCAAAAACGGAGCCACTGACGATGAATAAGCTCTCAACCATCAACACACAGTTTTCGATGTCTGCAGGATGCGTATTAGATTTTTGCGGTGGTAGGTGCAACTATTGGTGCCAGCTGTTTGTGATTTTTGGCGGTGGAGGGTGCAATTACTGCTGCCAGCTGTGTCAATGGTCAGAGTAGAGCATTCAATTCCCAACTGTAGCATGCACCACAGGTGGCTCTAAAAACAGTCTACAGTTGGTGCCAAGCAAAACTTTCCCTAAATTTGACATACCACGATGAAACAACTCAAACACATGGCAACGTCGTGGCAATGGCGTGGAAAATAAATGTTACAAGTCAAGAAAATGTGATTACATATTTTGGTGATGTTTTTATTTGCCCACGTGGCAGTGATGTGGCCCTACGCCCCTGCAAACATAGGGTGCACCACAACCGGTGCCTTTCCCCTACCTAGCACGTCGAAAGAAATGTTGTGGAAGAAAAATTTAGGGAAAAATAAGAAGCGTAATTGTGTCCATTAAGGTAATTGATATGTTAATTATCTGAAGGAAGAGAGATTGGATTAGAAGTTAAAATCAATTAGGGGGTTGGTGGTGTCAAAGGTTAAATTTGACGATCGTTTATACGTTTTTTTAATGATTTTAGCAATGAAATACTTGCAAATATTTGAAATAATCATCACATATGACTTGCAAATTTTAAGTATGACCATCATTTTTTGTATATATTTATATAAATTACACACACACACACACACACACACACACACACACACACACACACACACACACACACACACACACACACACACACACACACCACTATTTTGCATTTTTGAAGGGCAATATTTTAAAATTACCGTCACCTACAAATTGTTTGATAGGCATAGGTGGCTGTCAAATTTAACCTTTGGGTGGTGTAATGTGTGGTACTATTAGAGAGAAGCAATTAATTATAGTGATTGTTTAAAGGAAAGTGCCATAAATGTGAGTGAAGAGAATGAGAAAAAATTGTAGAAAATGCAGTTGACATGAAGAAAAGTTTTATGCAAAGAATCAAATTTGATGGGGATTAACAGCGGGAAATGCCCGTGATATGGACAACAACCAAAACATCTTTACAACGGGGATGTAAAGGAGGATGAAAAGCGACAAACGAGGGAGAGTCTCTACAATGTGCTCCCTTCTAGATCAGTAGGCTGCCCCAACCTACCTTGTCTCGGTCAGCATTATCTCCTGACTGCGTGGAGGATGGAGACATTAAATATTGGCGTGTTGGATTCTTCTGGTTGGTGGATGCACCTCATTTATTACCCTGATTTGCAAATCTTCCTTGTTCTGGTTGACTACCTGCTCTTGTTTCCTTTTTGCTGGCCGCGTGAGTTTTCTGTCCCTTTGTTGGACCGCGTGTGGGTGGTTGAAATGCCTTGTCTCCCTGGTTGGTGGCGGACAACTTGAATTTGGTATGCAGTTGCGTGAGAGTTGTGGAGTGCACTGTCTTGAAGTTTCAAAACGTGGTCAGGGCTCTCTCCTCCAAACTGTGCCTGTCCTCGATGTGATTAGCTGAAGTGAATGTATCAATCCACTTCATTAATTCTGTGGCAACGTCTGGTTGAAGGTATTTATCTCCTTGGCATCAAATCGGAGCAGAGCAGGAAGGAGTCTTCAACTGTGACAGCTAATAATGATCGTTCAAGGTAAAACAATGGTGATTATGTGATCTCAAATGGGTAAGAACATCCATGGAAGGTGTTGAAGCCATTCTAAGCAGTCCACAAGCTTCAAAAGGTGAAAAGTAAGTCTCAATACTTCCTCAACCTTGATCAGCGGTCGTTTTCCAATCTGTACGCTATAGATTGTATCACAGGGAGCAAATAGATGTTTTTCTTGGCATCTTTCTGTCCTGGTTCCTCCCTGTGCGCACGTTTTTGTTTAGACGGAGCTTCAAGCTAGTGAAACAGACGTGCTGCCTCCCTTTTCTTGGGCGCTGCGAGGAGTGTTCTGGTCGGTGATCCACAGCAGTGACCTGGAACAGCGTGTAACCAGGCTGCAGGCACGTTGCAGTAAAGTAGAAGCCTTTTGGGCACAGAAGAGCCAAAGCCGTAGATTTGTAGCTGTGAAGATTATTGTTCTATTCCAGAAAATTGAGCAAAAAAGAGAACAAGTATTATGTTGCTGAGTTTAGTGATGGTTGCATTGAGTTTGAGTGCCGGTGAAGAAGAATTACATCCTCTGGATCCTCTGACAAGCTCTGAAATCAGCCATGTTCGCGAGCTAGTGATCCTGGAATCAAAGCTAGGCCGCCTCCACATGAAGAACATAAGCTTCCAGTACATGGGCTTTGAAGCACCAGAGAAGGAGGCTGTCTATCAATGGAAATGTGGCTCTTCTCCTCTACCTCCAAGAATGGCTTTTGTAATTGCAAGAATACCAGGGGAAACCCACAAACTTCTTCTGTACATTACATCAAAAACTGTTGTGTATGATAAAGTCTATCATGGATTTGGGTATCCCATTTTTACAATAGAGGAGCAAACTAAAGCCATTGGGTTGCCCATGGAGTATCCTCCATTCATACAGTCCATAAAAAAAAACAGAGGCCTTGACATGAAATCAGTTGTTTGCAGCACTTTCTCTATTGGATGGTTTGGAGAAAAGAAGCAGGGCAACAAAATTATCAACGTCCAGTGTTTTTATCCCAACAGAACTGTTAATATATATGCCATGCCTATTGAGGGTGTTACAGTGGTAGTAGATTTAGATGAGCAGAAGATCGTTGGGTACATGGATAGGCTAAAGATTGCAATGCCCGAGGCCAAAAGAACAGATTACAGAAGATCAAGGCAGAAGCCTCCATTTGGGCTCAAAACTAATCCAATTTCAATAGAACAACCTGAGGGACCAAGCTTTAAACTCCACGGTCATATGGTTGAGTGGGCTAATTGGAAATTCCATGTTGGATTTGATCTGAAAGGCGTCTACATCAAATGATGTTTGCAGATCGTGACTATGAAAGAGTGCATAGCGTTCTGCTAGAATCCAGGGATGATACAACCAGGCCTATAGTGACTGTGCAGAACGGTGTTGAGAAAGGTTATTCTGTCATTAATATTAAGTCTAAGGACAGACCAAAACTTCTCTTTGACACGATTTGCACTTTAACCGACATGCAATATGTTGTATTTCATGGATCAGTTGATTCGGACGGACCTGATGCATTCCAGGAGTACTACATCAGACATATGGATGGCTGCCCAGTGAACTCGGAAGCAGAAAGGCAAAGAATAATCCACTGTTTAGAGGCAGCTATAGAAAGAAGAATCTCTGAGGGAATGAGACTTGAATTATGCAGTTGTGACCGAGTTGGTCTTCTCTCTGATGTGACTCGCATATTCCGTGAAAATGGCCTGTCAGTCACTTGAACAGAAGTGAGCACCAAGGGTGACAAAGCAGCTGCATTGAAGCAATCTAGTGACTGGTCAGCCTTAATTGAGGATGCTAAGTCTAGGGACTGTTTTATGGATATGGAGTCTGTACCAAGAGATTGCTTTTGGTTATAAAGCCATCTTCTTTTGCTTTGTCTCAGACTAGGGCTGCTCCTAATATGAGAGCACCAAGGTTAGGAGGTCCAAATCATAAACAATCAGATGCATATGGAGATGGTGGAGGTGTTTGGATGAATGACGAAAGATCAAGTTTTGCCGAAAATGGGGCCTACAGAAGTTCTAGGGCTAATTTGGAGCAGTGTTGGGAGGATGTTGGAAAGTATTTTAGACCACCCACCTGGCCATCAACTCCTACCTGTGCCAACATGAAGAT
The DNA here is from genome assembly GCA_019776745.2 of Taxus chinensis. Classification (NCBI taxonomy): domain Eukaryota; kingdom Viridiplantae; phylum Streptophyta; class Pinopsida; order Cupressales; family Taxaceae; genus Taxus; species Taxus chinensis. The sequence continues at coordinate 149,223,372 of CM034154.1, forward strand.
GGTCGATGTTTGGGCGCCCAACGAGCTTGAAGAAAATGGAATTTGGCTTGGATTGCTGTTGCTGGTCCGGGCAGTGTCCATGAAACCTTCTAAATCTGGAGAAAAAGGCAAGATATTTCTACACTTTTCTACTGTTATTTTATTTAAAATTATTGCGAAATCGAACCACTTTTCCTTGCATTGATTTGCCAGTTGGATGTCATGATGGGAGATTTCCCTTTCTGCTTGTTTCTTCTTGTTTTAGCTTTTATCGTTGATAGTATGTGGGTCGAAAGGATGTGTGTGCCCTCTCCTCTGAATGTTATGTTTCTCTTACTCGAATGATAGACCTTCGTCTATTTGTTTATGTATTAATTCTCCTCTGTGATTGAGTTGCAAGTTATTATGTTGATCATCTAGTATTTTCGATATTATGGAAGTAAGTTACGATAACTATGAAGCTCCTCCCTAGCACCCAAGTTGTCTTTTGATACTTTTTGTTAGCCCCTCTGCAAGTCCCTTTGATAACCTTTTGGCATCGAGAGAGAAATGTTGTAGGATTGTGTGAGCAATGCGTGGGCTAGCCAGCTTAGAGTTTTGGTATTAAAACTGGTAGAACGAAAAGGTTTGTGTGCAATGTGTTTTGCCGTCTCGCGTGTTTAGACTCTTATACTATCTTTCATCTTGTTTCTAGGCTTTTAAGGCCATCCTCAAGATGTACCTTGACCATCCCTATCAACTTGAATCATAACTAGCTTTTCGGATCAACTAAGCTGGAGGTTTTATTGTGCGAATCCAGTACCTTGTTGACACTAGAATAGTTTGGTCTAATCCCCCTCTCAGAATTATTGTTGATGGCGATCATCTATCTTTCCTAACTTGCATTATTTTCTCCCTTGTATGTTAACGCTATTAATTAATATTGGTCGGTTTTTATGCACGTAATTACCGTAATAGTTTGTGATGGAAATTTCCTTAAATGTGATTAATCTTCGGGAAAAACTCAGCTTTCGTTTGATAATCTTATGAATTCATAGCGGAAGGTTTTGTTTTGATAATGTCACTTAGAAATTATGTTTTTATCTATTTGTGCGACGGTTGACTGTGTTACCAAGGTTTGCAATAAAATATGGTTGTTTTGGGATATGGGTAATTCATTTTAAATTAACCAAACATTAGTATTGTAGTGGAGGTTTGAAAATCTTTAGTGTTATAAAAAATTTTGATGACATTATTGTATACTCTTGTTGGATGGAACGCCCTTCTTCTCTCGCGTGTTTGCTACTAGCCTGTAAGACTTTGACCCTTCCTGGATGATTGGTAAATCTATTTGTAGTTAATGGTCAAAACTAGTATACTATACCTTCGCTTCGAAACTTATGCTGTATGTATACTCTAATTGAATTCTGATTTGAAACTCAATCATGCATGGCCTTTTGTGTTAAATTCTGAAACCCGTGTTTTCCCCTTCTTGGGCCGATCAACTCTTGTCCTTTTGGAAAAATATTATTTTAGCCTATGCGTTTGGTACCTTTGATAAATTTCTAGATGACTGGTATATGTATCAAATCTCAATCTTGTAATTATTGTTTAATTACTTACTTGATGGGGATTCTCTTTTTGTTAGATTGTTTGTTTTCTCCTTATAGGGCCAAGGGCCATTCTCATATGATTGTTACTTTCGTTGCATTTGCTCCTAACTGAAGTACAAGGTCTTCTCCTTCTTTGATTGACATGTTCTAGAATTTATTATAACTTGATGTGCTCATAGTGTTTAGAGGTTTGACCCAAATTCTTGTAATAAAGTGCTTCTTTTCATGATATTGTTAGATAATAGTTATGGTGGTTTTGTGTAGCCTTATCTTGCTCAGTTCTTGTGAACTGACTCTTGTAGAAAATTTGCTGCAGATGGGTTTTGCGTGTAGATGAGGGATAGAATTGTAGACTGTTGTCATCAACCTCAGTTGAGAAGTTCCTTTGCTCGAAACCTTTGTATGTTGTTCAACTGTTGTTAACGTCCAGTGGAAAGTTTAAAAGAGGATTAATGTCTTAGTATAAAGTATTGTGGACTTTGTCATCTGAACTTTGGAAACCTTGTATTGTTTGACCATCATTGAAATTATAAGAAAATTTGGTTATTGTTGTTGAGTGACTTTTTTGGAGTATCAGTATTTTAAGAATTGATGTAATCTTGTTTGGTTCTTGTAAATGAGTGTTGCTACAACCTTGCCTTGAGAATAAATTTTGAGCTAAACCTTGATATGACTTAGTAATAAAGTGTCATAAGTAAACAATGGGATTGCAAGTTAAACTATCATTGTAACAAGTCACCAAAAGCAATAAATTTCTAAGTAAACACGATAATCCTAGCTCCTCTAGTGAACATTATTCCTTTTATGGTGAAATTTCTAAAATGACCCTAAGGTGAAATGAACTGTTAGTTGTTTGAAGATGATAAGATTTAATAAGCCAGAGAAAACAAATTGGAGACCTCACCATCTTTCTCACCGCCATTTGGAAAGTAAATTTTCACTCCTTGTTAATACTTTAAGCGAAGCCTAAGTAAAGTTGTTGATAATTCTGGTTAAGAGCCCTAGCTTCAATTTAAATACTGGCAATAACTAATGAGGTCCTAAAGATGTTTCATCTCGACCTTATCTCCTTAACTCTTTCCCAGGATACTTTGTAAGTTCATCTTGATTTTGTTGAACACAAATTCTTGTTGTAGCAAGGTAATGAGCAATTTTAGTAATGTAAGTATGGACAGATAGCATTGTGGAATTTGAATTAGTCCGTTATTAAATAATGGAACTAAACATCTAATTGTCGTAAAGTGAAGACTTTTAGTGAACTTCTCTACAGTGTATAAGAAAATTAACTCAGTTGGTAAATGAATTTGTGCGAATCATATATTGAATCTTTCTGAAAACATAAGTCATGAGTTAAAGGGTGTTATATCAAAATAAGTAACCTTCAATCATTCTTACTGTGGCTTGCCCTATTTGTTAGAGTGTTCTGTCATTGGAATTCTATGTTGTCTTGTCAAAAAAAAAAGGAAAGGTGTATTATCCTTTTGGGTGTGAACGTTTCCGTGCTGACCTCGTGGTCCTCCCCGTAACAAGTGGTTCCTAGTGTTGGTTGTAACCTTGTGACGACATGTTGCGTCGTGTTATGTGTCAAAGCAAGTCCAAAAAAAAAAATTATTCTGTCTTTTACTATGTTGTTCGTGTGTGTGAGAATCTGCAACCAATTCCAACAAATCCACCTGAAAAAAAATGAATTGAACTTCTATATAAATTGACCATAAGATTGAACACAACATTATTTGAATCCTACTCAACAAAGAATCTAAAATAAAGAGAAACCATCAACCATCAACCCATTAGACTTAATAATTTAAACAATAGTTTGTAGCTACTAGTTAAGCAAAATTATCTACAGTGGAAATGTACTTTTTTGAAAATAAATTTACTCGAGAATTAAAAGACAATGAAGGTAATAACCTCAAATTACAAACTTCTAAAGGGCAAAACATACTCAAAATGTGTAAATGTGGAAGGACTCACCCTCAGAGATCTCCTAAATTAAAACAATTATTAGTTAAGTACAGTAAAAAGATAAGCCCTGAACAAATATGAGAAAACAAATCTAAACCCTAGACTACAAAATATCAACCCAACACAGATCAAGAAAAACTAAAGCTTAGCAAGTGCAAGGAAAATGTAAAACCTAAACAAATAGTACGAAAAATACATCTAAACCCTACACTGCAAAATATTAACCTAAGACATCAATAAAGAACTAAAGCCTAACAAGTACATGTAAATGTTAGCCCCCAAATAAATATGGGAAAATACATGTAAACCCTAAAATGCAAAATATTAATCCAACATAGATCAATAATTGTACTAAAAACCCTACCTAAATTACATTATTGAAGAGGTAAAGAATTTTCCAGTGAAGAAAACAAGCAACTAGATATATGACATAAATTCATGGGTCGTGATTGGTATTCTTTACACCAACAAAGCTATTTTCCATAGAAGATCAAAAGTTGTAAAAAACAGGATTTTTGAGAATTTTTCTCGCTTTTCGTTAAAGCCAAATTCAATGCAGATTACAAAAAAAATGCATTATTTTACATAAATCTAAAGATATGTGGTTTTCGTAGTGGAAGACTGGGAGATTTTGAGGTTTTCGGTGATTTTTAAAAGCTAAATTAACAAATTCAATGCTTTTGATTCATTATTTTCCTCAAAAAAGTTACGATGGAAGCATCAAATCATTTTAGGTTTTAATGCGATTTATAGGTGTGTAAATTGTGAGGGATTCAAATTAATTACGCCAAAGGTGTTTTACCAGTTGAACGAAGCCCTCCTTGGTTTGACATCTGAAGGTGACATGGAAGCTGCAGATTGGTAGGTTCGCTACCATGCATAGTCTATTTATTCCTATTTTAATCATCTGTTTTCTCATATTTTATCGACTACCGTGGGAATGGTGCTTGCAACCGTAGAACATGTGTTCAGAAGCAGAAGAAGTAAAATCAATACAGCTAAATGGTTCACCTAAATGAAACACCTCCTAATCTTCAATCTTATTCTTCTTCTCCATACAATAAAAAAATAGCAGCAGACGATTGAACCCGCTTCAGATACAGATATAGATCCAAATCGATCAATTTGTATGAGTAAAATGAGGAGATATTAAGGTTACATATTTATCTCCGTGTGCAAGTCTCATTTAATCCATAATGGTTGTTGATTTTAGGACGACTATTATCGAGATGTAATGCCCCGCTTCATTAACCTTAACTAGTGAAGCCTGTGGATCCACGCTTTCACATGCTAGTGGTCAATACATATGTGTATTACGCAAATTTCTTGGACATCCGGGGAGGTATTATAACTTAGTCGCATTGTCTTACGCAAGGCTTTGAACACCTTTAGTGGTCATCGCTATGGTTTATTCTCGTTGTACGACATGTCTAGAAAATGTTTTTGAAAAAAAACCTTGTTTTCTCTCGTGTCGTTGATCACATTCGTGAAGGTGGTCTTCAGTCGCTCAAAAATCACTTTTATTTTGCACAATAATATAAATGATAGCATTATCATTCTGATCCAAATTCGACATCTTAAATTTTTAAAAAAATTGTAAATATATTGATAGGTGTGTGTGTGTGTCCTGTGTATATATATATGTCGCGCGTATATATATATATATATGATTTAAGTCAATAGATAAAAACAATAATTAAATTAATAAATCATCATTTATAGAAAATAAATATAGATAAATAAAGAAATAGAATAAAAATATTAATATTTAATACTCGCAATAGGGTGGTGGAATTGAATTTGGACAGTGGAGGGTGAGTAGAGTTGGTGGGTTGTAATTACAGGTGGTTGTGGAAGACTGTGCGTGGGTATGGGCAACCCATCAAAGTGACATGGGCGTCTGAAAAACCTACACACCTATCTTTTCCCTTGCATGATAATTCAAGCACCTTAATTTGAGATCCAGAGACATTAATCACGTTAAAACCAAGGTCAACATTGTAGATTTTTAGCAATTATTGGATAGTTGATAGCATAGGTGATTTGGTAATTAAAAAGGGATCTCTATTGAACTAAAGGAGGTCAAATAGGGTTCAAATCATTACGGTACGATTGTCACCAGGATTATCTCGTAAAAGCTGAAGAAAGTCCTGGAATCATGCACATATTTTCCTGATCTGTTGGCTTCTCTCAACACATTGTCATCCTTCTACGACAATAGTACTTTGTTAGGTGACAAGAAACCTCAGATCCATAATTGAAAAGAGAGCCCTCGCCATTGACGAAGAATTCCTCACCACATCAGAATCTGCCTAGAAGGCTTTGGATGTGGTTGAGCAAGAAGTTGTTGGTTTGGTTAAATGCTTTGAAAAGATTTCCAAAACTTTGAACAATTGTAGTGCTTTTACAGGAGATATCATTACAGCTATAGAGAGGCTCAAACAAGAGCTTGAGAACACCACACATCGTTAAGAGATTGTATCTTGCTTTCTTCGTAACTATCAACTTTCTCTAGATGAGGTCAACACTTTAAGGGAAGAAGAGTTAAATGAATTTTTTTTTAAAGCACTTGCATGTGTGCAAGAAATTCACAACAATTGTAAAATGTTTCTTAGGACACACCATCAACGTGTAGGATTAGAGTTGATGGACATGATGGATGTTTACCAAGAAGGTGCTTATGAACGAATTTACAGAAGAAGATTGAAAATTTGAATATTGCAATATTCAATATGTCGATGTCGGTTACTACTACTGTGTTTTCCGATGTCGATTACTTCGGATTAACATGCAATATGGGGATTATGCAATATGACAATGTCAGTTATTGTGTTTTCCAGCAAGTTTCATATTGCATGCTAATCTGAAGTGATCGAGCTCCACAACTCAATAATCTCCCATTTGGATATTAATCAGGGTTCATAAGAGACCTCCTAGAAATCGAAGGTGGAGAACCTGGCGAATATCCCCGGAATCGGTTTCACGGGAAGGCGAATTTTTTGGGGGTTGTATGAAAAAATTTCGCCTGATTATCAAGCACTGCGACAGAAGGCTGCAGACGCGCGACGGGAATTTTCTCGCGCGTCAAGTAAATGCAATGTGTCAATAGATATTAATTACTGCACCATACATGTACAACATCATTGACGCGTTGGATTGACGCGCGACATTCCTTAGCTTTGTTTCTTCTTCTTCAAGTCTCAAACTCGAAGACCAACAGAAGTGGAGTGTAGCTCCAACTTCTCCTTTGCTAATGGCTTCGTTAGCATATCCGCAGGGTTCTCACTCATATGAATATTTTTCAGATTCAACCGCCCATCCTCCAATACCTATTATATGAAGTGATACCTCAACTGAATGTGTTTCGTTCTCGAATGAAACATTGAGTTCTTTGCTAAATGAATTTCACTCTGACTATCACTGAACAGTTTGCAATCACGCGCACTCTGCCCTCTTCTTGCTCATCCTCCATGTCGCTCGTCAACTCTTTCATGAACCTACTCATCCATATCATCTGCTATAATTGGTATATATCTAGCCTCTGTAGCTGCAACATACTCTACCTCTATAGCTAAAATTAGAAAAAGCCACAACCTTCTGCAATCTTGAAATCCAACTAATTGTCGTCCCACCTACTGTGAAAATATATTCAGTAGTGCTCCTCCTACCATCTAGATCTCCAGCCATATCCGAATCAACATAGCCACATAATGAAATATCCAAACCTCCATAACATAACTGCATGCTAGATGTCCCTTTCAAATACTTGATTAGCCATTGGACTTCTTTCCAATGCTCTTTACCTAGATTGGCCATATATCTACTCACAACTCCCACTACCTGTGCAATGTCTAGTCTGGTACAAACCATGGCATACATGAGACTCCAAACTACTGAAGCATATGACACTCATGTCATGTATTTGACCTCCTCATGTGATGAAGGACACTGATCTTTGCTCAATTTAAAGTTTCCAGACATAGGTTTACTAACAGGTTTTGCATTCTACATCGTGAACCTTTCTAACACACTGTAGATATAATCCTTCTGAAACAAATACAATTTCTTGTTCTTCATGTCTCTGTGTATTTGCATGCTAAGGATTCTTTTTGCAGCTCCTAAATCCTTCATAGAAAATATGTGAGCTATCTTTCCCTTAAGCTTACCAATGTCTTGCATACTAGATCCTGCAATAAGCATATCATCCACATACAGTAACAAAATAATATAAATCTCATTTTCAAGCTTCTTGAAATAAACACAATGGTCAGATTCACATCTCAAGTAACCATGCTCATGCATAAAACTATCAAACCTCATGTATCATTGCCTTGGAGCTTGCTTGAGCCCATATAGGCTTTTTTTCAACCTGCACACTAATTTCTCCTTACTCTTGACTTCATACCCAAGCGACTGCTGCATATAAATCTCTACATCCAAATCACCATGTAGAAAATTCATCTTCACATCTAATTGCTCTAAATGAAAATCATGTACTACAACTAAACTCAATACAGTACAAATAGAAGTCATCTTTATAATAGGAGAAAATATTTCACTAAATTCAATACCTATTTTCCATACAAATCCCTTTACTACAATTCTTTCCTTATACCTTTTCTGTCCACTCTCTTCTTCCTTGATCCTGTAAACCCACTTGTTCTGCAATATTCTCTTACATGTTGGTAACTTAACCAAATCCTAAGTTTGGTTCTGTTCCAAGGAGTCCAGCTTCTCATCCATGTCATGCTCCGATTGGATGTGGGTCTCATCCTGCATTGCTTCTTCAAAACTCTCTGGTTCACAATTATCAGTCAATAATAAATAAAATGGAGAAGGTGTAAATCTTTCTAGAGGTTTACTTACCCTTTGTGACCTTCTCACAGGAGTTTGGGGTACTGGAGGCTCATTCTGGACCTCCTAGACATTTGTATCTAATTTTTTCAGTGACTGACGCCGGTCACCTGTAACCGACGTTGGTTCTGCTAACTGATGTTGGTTTGACTCTTCTATAACCGATATCAGTTCTGTTGACCGATGTCGGTCAAGGGTCAACCGACACCGGTTACTGTGTAACCCTGTCGGTAATACTTTTAAATCTGAGAGTTCATTTTCATTCACAAACTTCTCAACCGGTTCGTCCTTGGGTACCAAAATTTGATCCCTGTACATTATCTTTTCATTCCATTCAATGTCATGACTCCTAATAATTTTAGAATTTTCTAAATCTCGAAAACGGAATCCAAAATCACTAGGTCCATAACCAATGACAGTGCATCTCTTGGATTTTGCATCCAACTTTTTCCTATTTTCCTTATCAATATGCACAAAAGCTTCTGAACCAAAAACTTTAAGAAAAAAAAGATCTACCTCTTTTACGGTCCAAGCTTCCTCTGGTATTTTTCCATCTAGTGAACTTGAAGGCCCACGGTTAATCAAATAAACCGTTGTATTAACTGCTTCTGCCCAAAACTGCAAAGGCAATCCAGAATGTATCCTCATACTTCTAGAATGTTCCATGATTGTCATGTTCATTCTTTTTGTAACACCATTCTCCCGTGGTGTTCTTCGAACCATTCTTTCTCTACGTATCTCATTCACTAAACAATAATCATTGAAAGTCTTGCTACAATATTCACCACCATTGTCAGATCTAAGGAATTTTAACTTTCAATTTGATTTATTTTTAACAAGGGCTATCCATCTTTTAAAAGTCTCAAAAACATCTGATTTATGTTTAATACAATAAACTCATACCTTTCTTATAGCATCATCAATGAAAGTAACATAATATTAGGATCCTCCATGAGAAGCTACCTGAGCTAGTCCCCACACATCTGAGTGTACAAGCTCCAACTTTTGTTGCTTCTTAGTTGCCCCAACTTTGAGAAATCTCACTCTCTTTTGCTTTCCAAAGACACAATGCTCACATAAATCAAGATCTAAAATCTTTCAAATCTGATAACTTACCCTTAGCCTTTAAGATTTGCATTCATTTTTTACTCATATGGCCCCAACCGATTATGTCACATGCATGCATTTGAATCTGAAGTAGATAATGCAGAAAAAGAATTAGTAACAAAGGTAAATAAATATAGCGTTCCTACCTTCTTTCCTCTTGCCACAACAAAAGCACCCTTGGTGACTTTCCAAGATTTTGTTGTGAATGTAATTGGATGCAGCCAGCTTCACCTAGTTTCCCTGTAGAAATAAGATTCCTCTTGAGGCTTGACACATCCCTCACATCTTTCAATACCCAAGTATTTCCATTATGCAATTTTAGATGAACTTCCCCTTTACCAGTAATACTGCAAGGTTCATCATCACCCAAATAAACATGCCCAAAATTACTTTGGACATAATTTCTAAAATAACCCTTATTAAGGGTTGAATGGAAAGAAGCTCCTAAATCTAAAACTTGTGATTTAATTCTATTATCTAAAGAAAGAATAAGAGCATCTTGCATTACCTCTGATGCAACAAGATTTTCTTCTTTACCTTTGTCTGGTTGTTCATTCTCTTTATCCTTTGACCAAAAATCTTTCTTTGCATGTCCTTTCTTTCCACATTTCCAACAAGTAATTCACTTACCTCTGGATTTAGATCTGTTATCCCTTGACTTTGATTTCACATTACTCTTACTCTTGGATCTCTCCTTCTACCTGCCCCCCGCTTTCTACATTTAAATCATTCCCAGATGACGATTCCTCTGTACTCTTCCTGTGAATTTCTTCATTCAAGATTATACTAACCACATCATCAAACTTCAAAATATTATACACGGCAATACAAATCCTTCAAACACGGCAATACAAATCCTTCAAACATACTGATTGACTGCGTGGTCGGCAGGTGTCACCGACTTCGGGCTGGCTTTTTTTACTCTGCCTCTGCCTGGGGATGGGTACACATATCCTTAATATTAGACGCGGCTAAATTTATCCATGGCCAAGGATGTGTACAACTTCAACGTTGATTTGGTGGAGATGCTTGGGGCTCTTACACGAGAGGCACGACCCATTCCACTATATTGTCTCCATCTCTTACTCCACCAAAACATGGCCTTCCACCAACCGACTTATGATGATATGAGAACTATCAATATTTTTAATATTTCAAAATTCAGAAACCTTGCTCCTATTTAAAAAAATTCGAACTTGGGTAGGTGAAAATTTACCATTTCTTAGACTCTAACATCATAACAAAGAAACCCATTAAAGGAAAATTGAGCTTGTCTGTCAAAACATAGAAAAAATATAAGCACATCCTTTTCATTTCGATGCAACTCCATATCAGAAATGCGAAATTAGTATGCAAACGAATTTGGGTTTCCTCTCTCAGAAGTAATATGTCAAAACCCATGGAATGCAAAAAGATCCAACAATGTCAAGTAAAAACAACATTGTATATATACCCATAAATTAAGAACCCATTATTCATAGTACATATGGAAGAAATTCATAAACATCATATGTGATATGAACAAAAAACATGCAACTGAAAATAGCGCTTTGTATATAAAAAAACCCACAAAAAACCCTTTGTTCAGAGTACAACTGTCAGAAATGCATCAAGGCATATACTAAAATCGCTGAAATTTAGCCACATCATGGGAGCGAAATAGTTTTTCATACAAAACAATATTGCCAAACTGAAATAACATCATCCCCAAAGCTTTTCATAGTAATACGAAAAAAGGAGAATTACAAATGCCCTACAACTTTCTTCCCAAAGTCGCTTGATACGAAACCACAAACAAAATGTCCTACATGTCATCTCTACAATGAAAACAAAGGGTTTCAGGCTGAAACGAGTTTCCTACAAAAAATATAGCCAAACTGAAATAACATTAAGTAAAAGTATGGGGGAAAATATGCCCCTTTGAAAACTTGCAAGCTATGACGGTGCATGCCTTTTCCCACAAAACTCCACCTATGCATGCACAACCCAATGTCTTTGGAGACACGACATTGACACTCGAAACACCATCACTTCTCGCAACACTCCAGCGCATCCAAAACACAGTTTCGGGTTCCGGGGATGATAGATGATCCATGATGGCACATATAAACCAACTCCTTTTTTACATTTGCCAGGAGGTAGTATGCTTTGCCACGCAGAAAACGGACGCCCAGATCGCCACGTGGATGGTTGTAGACGAGTCATACGTCAACGTCGTCTCTCGAATCATCCCCGACGTCCATTCACCTGTGGCTTGTCAGTTGTGAGAGGCTCTTTCTTACTTATAGCATGCCTTTTGGTGTAATTAAATTAAATTCACTAAATTAAAGGGTGGAGGATAACCGAGTCGGTGACAAAGGCTTGTTGTGAGGTGTAGTGTTAGGCTTATGATCCTAATGCTACGTTTCTGATTCGATTCTCACCATGGTCTACCAAAACCCTTTTCGTTTACCACCCGAAGTTTCGTTTACCATCCAAAGTTTGAGTCAACGAGGTCTTGGCTAATTGGTAACGGTCAGGATTTTACTAAGAGGATGTCCAAGGTTCAAACCCCATTGGCCGGCCTGAGCATGAGGAGTAATCTGATCGGAGTCCATGTGTGCTACGAAAGTACATCAACCAACGTCTTTGAGTGTGTGCCAACTGTACGAAGGTAGTATGAAACCTAAGCTACAGTTGTATGAAGGTAGTATGAAACTTGTGCATCTGGTGGTCCCTTCCTCACACTAGGCTAAAGTTTACCGTATGCACCAGTCGTACAAAGGCAGTATGAAACGTAGGCTCCAGCTATACGAAGGTAGTATGAAACTTGTACCCCTGGTAGTCCCTTCCTCATACGAAGCTAAAGTTTAGAGGTGCTGGGAGAGTGACCTTAAAAATGTAAAATGTAATAATTCCTCGTAATAAAAATAAATAAATAAATTCACAGAAGTAAGCCGCTTTCATGGGAATGTGTTTGAATTTCACTTCGTGAGGCCGTTTTCACGGGAATGGGAAAGGGGCTCAATTCCCCAAATATAGACTGTCGGCTAATAATAAAATAAACATAAATATATTTACAGTTCATCAATGAAATCAAATGCTTTACAATCAGAAAATGGAGCAGAAGAGAAGCTTTGGCAAAATCCATTTTGACCTCGTCGTAGTGCTTCCAAATATAGCCGAACCCGACGCCGCTGATTTAGCAGAATCGCGGCCTAAATTAAGCGGGCTGTCAATGGACTGCACTGATGTACAGCGGTTCAAAGGGGCCAAATTCCTCCACCCTCTGCTCCTCGGCGTCTCTTTCTCACACAAAATTTTCTCCTCGCATTGGGACTTCTGTTGAAAATTGACAGTTTTGGGCTTCATTTTCCCAAACATTTGGCCCTCCTGGTAATTACAGGAAACCGACCTCTTCAGAAAAGAGTTATCCGCCCGATTATTGTTGGGATTCCCTACTTGTTTGAGACGGATGTCCTCCATCTTCATGGGTGCTGTTTTTATCAACCCCGGGGTTAATAATTGCTGCCATTTAAGTCCTGTTTTACTCGCCGAAGAGGGCGACTTTGATTTCCGATTTGCCTGCTTGGATGTAGAAGAATCACTGGTTGAAGTCGCCAAATTACCCTGCTGTAGATTTTTGTGAGAAGCAGAGTAATAACCCTTTGTTTGGGAATCCGTTCTCCATGCCCGCACCTTCTCATTTAACAGAAGGCGATTTTCATGGCTTGAGTACGGAAAATGTGCGAGAGGAAGGAGACGGCCTTGATGAAACAGATCGTCTGCCGGGCAAATGTCATTCGCCGTCGAGCTAGATCGACCAAACTCTAAGTCGAAGTCGAAGTCGAAGTCGAACTCCTGGCGATGTGAAGATCCCGGGTTCGAATCCCTTTCCACGGGCAGCCCAACGCCTGTGTAAGCCCTTCGTTCCGTAACGAGGTCACACAGGGAAAGAGTTTCCTCCTCGTCTTCCTCCCATCCCGTGCACATTGCTGCGTCTGGGGCGATCCATAATTCGTCAGTCTCAAAAGCGATTCCGAATCCCATTATATCTCTTTAATATGCCCGAATCGCCCAAAGATGTGAATCCTTTTAACAGATTTTCACACCAGAGGAGAAATTGGATTGAAATTGAAATTGTTTGGACTCCAACAGAAATAACAGTAAAAATAGACGGCAAAAAGAGGAGCAGTAATCGTATTAGGTGGTATTTTAGACCCAGATCTCCCATGTATATATTTATACACATGGGAAGCGAGGTTCTAGATGGAAGTTTCTCTTACCATTTTAAAAATATCTAAGAATGAGTCTACGACTATACTCCTCCTCCTCTTCTAGAAAAATCAAAATTTCAACATGCTTCTATCAGAATGTTTTATTTTGAGGTGAGCGCGTCAATTGTAGGAAGGCCAGGGTCTGTTGTTCCAGAAGAAATATATGATTAAATTAGGTATTGATAGTTGAAAGGTCGAGTGGTAAGTGCCAAAGTGGCCACCTAAGTATTATTTGGTGACAGGGATGTTGTGATGTGACAGAGGAAAGAGGAGATGATACCTTGTTAATTCAAAGGCCGCGCCTGCCTTACCAATTTAACGCAATTCCACGCAGAGCCGTGCTCGTTTAAGCAACATGTTTTATAGTAACCTCCGCACGTGCCGATGCAATTTTTACCAACCGTTTCCTTAAACTAGTAACGAGGCAGCCAAAAGGTTTAACGTATGGCTTAAGAAGTATTACAACTTTTTAGGTATGTGTTACGAAATAATTAGGTCTAAAGGCATGTTTATTACACTCATATGCATGTTTTAGGAACCCTCACGTAGGCGTGGAATTTCAAATTATATGTGACTGGCAAAACAAAATTTATTGAGGGCTAAACTCTTTTAGGTAGGCTATAAATTTTATAAAAAAATTATAACTAGCAATTGTATGTGAGATGTGGGATGGAAACGTCGAGGGAATGCATCAGAGAAGTTAAATTGAAGGGAGTGAAACATGAAAATGTTGAAAGCATTGACAAAAGAAGAATTTTTTTTGTGCGCATAGATCCTCTTTCACTCCTCTAGCTATTCGAAGGTTATAAATAGGGAATGTTCCACGGTGAAGATTATAATTATGTTGATCAGTTGTCAGAATATGGTCGGATCAGTCTAGTTTTAAAAATTGAATATTAATGTAGTTACTTGTTAACATTAAAAATTCAACAACCGATATTATGCAATGTTGTGTATGGATCATTCATTGTTGGCCTATATTTTTTTATGTATATATAAGTGATGGTGTTTTTTTTTCAATCTGTGATTTATCGATAAAATGGAAGATTTGTGAACTGTGTGTTTATTTCTATTATTTTGCGGTGAGCGCCATGTTGTGGAACAAAATATTGGGAGCAGGGGTCTTTCTACCCCAAATTCTGACAACATCTACAAAATCCACCTTCCATTAATCTTTAACAATTTCCCATGCCCCGTTCTAAACACCCATTTTGGCTCGCTTAGGAAGATGGTGGTGCATGTGGAAAAAGGGTCATATGGAATCATATAATAGAACAACATGAACCAGAGACATTATCCCACAAAACAACAGGAGAACCTTAAACAAATCCATGGGATCCTACAAAGGATCTTGCTAACCTTCAGAATGGAAAACATAATAATTTGCAGAATGCACAAACCTAGTTGAGGAGGCAACTCAAGCTCAAAATGTCTAACCTGATTGTAAATCCGAGCTATCTTTAGGACACTAAGGGATTGTGATGACCCATGCAATGATTGTATCAATCCTTAAAAAATTATAAATCCATTAAAAGGTAGGGCTTTTTAAGTTGATGACTATTAAGAAAAATGTAATGTTTAACAAACATTGCATTAAATAGACAATTTGGCGATGGTGACAAAAATTAATATGCAGTCCATAAGTGACTTGTCAGAAGAAAAAATAGTTCACCTATGGTTAGAATCTCCAACCCAAAAATTTTCCTACCTCACCTCCTTCATCACGACTCTCATCCCAACCAACGTTTAACCTTCAATCCTTCAACTTAAACTTCTTCAAGTCTACCCCTATTGGTAGATCTATCCATATGTATGTTGACAAGGAAGATGCCTTTGGCATAATAGTAATGTGGTCGTTTCTGCAACACAAACATTCATTTTTTTAGAGGAGAATGTGGAGTCGGTCGGGTCAGAGAAGGTGCAGGTCTATCAATGGGATTCAAACCTCGGTTGCGGTGTTGTGAATGGCTCCACCTTTCAGCGGAGCCAGAGACATCAATTGCACACTTGTTTATTCTCCCATGGCATGCAACTACAAAAGACTAAATTCTTTCCATGTAATATTGTCTACTTATCACAGGGTTGAATCGCAAGAGCTAACTTCTCCTAACGTCACTTGTATCAATCACATTAAAATAAAATCTCCCAATGGGACAAGCCATCCAAGCAAGTGAGGGCCAACAAAGAAATTGATAACCTGTCCAAGCTCAAGAAATGAATGTTGCACGGTCATTGAAAAAACAATAAAGTAGAAGAAAACTAAGAAGAAATAGAAAAGGGAAAAGAAGGGAAAATAGAACATCCTTCTGTGGGACAAATAAAATGCTACATTTAAGATTCTTACGATGTTAAATTTGGTAGGGTTTGTGCAGAGGAAGGCCCAACCATCACTACATGTGGAACTCATTTGAAAGCGAAGCAATATTCCACCCCTTAAAGCCTTTGATGTCAATAATCGTGGAAGAGAAAATATGACGAACATAGTGTCTTCCCCAAATGAAGATGTATAAATGAGGCGATAGAGATGACGACGCATAGTAGGAATTCAATAGATTGCAGTATTTGGAGTCTACCGATTCTAAAGAATAAAATCTTTCAATCTTTAGAATTCATTTTTTGAAGTTTTCCTATTAAAAGCTAAAATTCTGGTAACAAATTTAGCAATAGGAACCCTTCCATCATTCATGATCGAGAAATAAGGGGAAATCTAAATCAAAATTATTCTCTATAATTGAATACAATCCATGCATATGTCTTATGTTAACCTTGCTACCATCGGGCTGACAAAATATGGCCATCAGTTTAGATTATAGTACTAAGCCCTGAGGCTACAGATTTCCGATTTTGGCTTTATCTATCACACCCTTAGTTCCATCTTCCTTGATGCTCAAATATCTATATTGATGTTAAAGATACTCCTCATGTATATCGAATATCTATACCGATGTTCAATCCCCTGTCAGAAATTCATGGCTAAGTTGTTTTTCATGGAAATGAACTCCAGGTGGTTATTAGTGTAGCCCTCATCCACCTCCCTACCAATAGAGCTTTTGGTGGGCTTCAATAGAGGGCTCACACTTCCGCATTATAATTAATTAGCTTCTCTTCCTCTCCTACTGAGAATTGTGCTAAATCCTCCAAATTACGACCAAATATTAGCCCAATAATACTCATTTAGTGGACTTAATTTTAGAGTCACTTTCCCAAGGCTAAAATACTGAAAGAAAAACACCTTTTAAAAATACTAATCATTTAACTTGGGCAAATGACAACCACCAATGGGTGGGCCAACAAAAGTGGAACTGGAATACCCTTCGTCTCCATAGGCTACTCAAGGATTTTGTAGAAAAATAAACCCATAAATCATGTATGTACTAAATATTGGTGGTTGCACATTATTATGGGGTAAATATGGTGGCCACATCATCACTATCTTTGATGATATGGTAAGCCCACACAATCAGCGTAGTTGGCTAAGGGCTTTGGTTTTGGTTCATATAGGTCCCGAGGTCGATTCTCTCTACCTGGATGTAGTTGGCTGGTGCAAGCCTAGTCACCTCCCCCGAAGGATTAGTGTGTCTATCCTAGGGCCTTTGTGCATCGGCCACTTGCTTTGTTAGATGTGCAACGGTTTAGGTATGATTCTCGATACCCTAGGTTATAAAAAAAAAAATGGTAGGTTATTCTTCTACCATTCTTCGAAAATTGTGAATCTATTAAACTATTACATAACCATTTTATATTATTACATCGTTGATGCATGGCCTCTCAAAGTTAACAAGGCTCGGTCCATATATAATTTGACTGGAAACCAGGGGTTAAATTTAACAAGCACGTATGTCTGTCAAACAATTTTTAGGTGACGGTAAATTTTTGATGTTGTCGATACAAAATACAAAACAATGTTATTTATACGTTATTTAATAAATTAATAAACGACTATTCCATATTTATTTAACTATGTTTAATATATATTAATATAGTTTACACATTTTAAATATGCAAGTCACACGTGACTCTTTTATTAAATATTTACAAGTATTTTATGTCTAAAATCACAAAAAACATCTAGACGATTGTCAAATTTAACACCTTCTGCAAAATAGTTTCCACGATGGAAGAAAAAATGAAATGCTCGTCGTGGGGGCTCGTAGTTGGCCATAGCATTGACAACTCATGATTAAAGGTTGACAATTGACAATCGACGGTGCCACATTGGGTTGACCATACAACGTTGACATTAACTGCGCATGAAAGATAGTTGACAGTTGAGAGTGCCACATTGAGTTGACCATACAACATTGGCATTAACTGTGCATGCAAGATAGTTGACAGTCGACAACACCACATTGGGGTGACCATACAACATTGACATTAAATGCGCACACAATCATTCCACGTGAACTTTGATTATAATTTCACATTTCTTAATCAAATTCTCCAACCATTTGAGTTTTATACCTGCTGCTCCCACTCCTCGTAGCCTTGTTTCGTTTTATATATATTTTACTTTACCAATCTCAAATTGTGCACGAAACCATTTTATATTATTTTGTCATTGACGCACGAGCTTTTAGAGTGAGCAAGACCCAGTCCATATACATTTTGACTTCAAACATGCCTTTGGCGTAATTAAGATAAGCCACTCGTCAAGTGACGAACGTAAGACTACAGTATGCCCGCAAGTTGAGCAGGTGAAAGAGGTTGGGGTGACCCGGATGAGAGAAAATGGTGGTTGTGGTCACAAATCGACAAAAAAAAATCTTCCTTTTTACTTTTTTTTACCTCTTCTTCTTCATCATTGTAGAAACTGGGAAGTGCTACTATTAATGACGGAACACACATAGAAATAGATGTTTCCTTGTCTTCTCACCCATATTTTGTTTCATTCCTTCCTTTCTTCCCACTCACTCACAATTATCATCTTCATTGACACAACAGTCTCCCTAATCTTGACGAGAGAGAACAGAAAAGAGTGCATTTGATTTCATTTGTTTTGCTACATCAACACAACAATTCACCATCCGCTAATAATGAGAGCGTCAAATCTCGAAAATCAATCAGGTTTCTTAATGCCCGCACTCATTGTTCTGTGATCAATTAGAAATGGACAAGGCACCGACTTTTAAAACATAAATATTATAGAGCTTTTCAAAGTGACCAATCTCAGCTTTGTGCACACAACCATTTTATATTATTGTGTTGTTGACACACGGATTGTCAGAGTGAGCAAGGCTCAGTCCATATACATTCTGACTAGAAACACGCCTTCGGCATAAAAACAAAGCCAGTGAAGGGCTAAAGATTGAATGCACCATCAACACATTGCACTAAACAAATAAAAAATTATGTCATTAGACATTGGTTGGTAACATAATTGACTAGGTTCAATCCATGTCATCGGCTCATAGTTGCCACCTCACGGCCCAATTCACAAATGTTTTTTCTGGTCCATTGGAAAATCCCTTAAATTACATATATCATCATGACGGTGCAGAGCAGACACGCCAATTTGAATCTCTTTGCAACAAGATGTCTTAGATTCTTGTAAACAAAATGTTGTTACAAATTATGTATGTATTTATACTATTTATTTTTAAAAGGATGTTTTACATAATGGTGAACATAATGATGCGTGTTTTTATACTTCTTCTTCTTCTTCTTCTCGTGCTAGGGAATTTTTTGATAAGGGTATCCAAGCTTCCATTCCATCTAGTTCTTCTCATATTCATCCTAGTGTTAATGAAACTTATCCACTAACTAACCCAAAGATTCAATTCCAACCCAATAGTTTCCTCATGACTACATATAATGGAAATGTTTAACCATTCAACGAGCCTCTTACTACATATGTTATTCCTCAATAGGAATTCATTTCTATAATATACGTTGTAGGTGACTTACAAAATCAGGTTCATCAGCTTACTTCTGCTACATTTGATGTACTTCTCTATGCTATGTTATCCAATACCTCTATACATGGTGCCACTCATGAAAATTTTACGTATGCTAAATTTTTCACACCTTGGTATGTTTTAATTTCTCCTAAGGCCTCTTGTACTTGTGGTTTCTCTTATGTCTCTCCTTCTTCCCGAGGTTGATACACGCTACCCTCATATAATGATTCTCTTGCGTATTTATTATATCCTCATATTCTTCCTGATAATACATTGGTACTTAATTCACACATGGTTCAACCTTTTTTCACTATAGGGTTTTCTCCTCATACTCCTATTCACCAATCATCTAAGTCACACATGGATTCTTACATGGATCTATTCTACTTTACGCTCCTCCTAAATTTTATATGGCATATGCACTTGAGTCGCATTATTTGTTAGAAATGAGGCCCAAGCCTCCATATCCTTTGGAAACTTTTCCACATCCTCTGGAGGTTCTCATTAGAGAATCTGTATGCTAGTCACCCATGGGGGCAACTGACTGCCCCCTCATTTCCTAATGAAACATTCTATTTATAGGTTCATCTTGAGTGTTGAGGGAGTGGCTACACACCCAAACCTCACTTTACACACACACTGGGGGAAAAATTTATTCCCCTCTCTAGTTACCTAGACTCTACTCATCAAAAACCCTAAACTTATAAATATTTCCCCTTGGGGGAATTATTAGATCACCCCTTCTTATATTTGGAGAATAGGTTTTCATCTATGCCATCATGGGGCCTAAAGATCCAAAAAAACATTCATATATCCTAAAAATCCAAAAACATTCAAATATATACAAAAATATTTACATTGATCTTGCTTGATTGTTTCTATTGTATGCTTATATTATGCATGTTACACTTTAATTATCATGTTTTCTTGATACATAGTATGTTATATCATTTCTCTATACACATGTGTGTTCACATGGTATATTGAGTTGAATGCAAGATACACATAGATTGTTACACGATGTAGGATGTTTGACATTGCTCTTTATTAGTTCTTCC
Organism: Taxus chinensis; assembly: GCA_019776745.2. Lineage (NCBI taxonomy): Eukaryota > Viridiplantae > Streptophyta > Pinopsida > Cupressales > Taxaceae > Taxus > Taxus chinensis. Next base: position 149,244,080 of record CM034154.1, read on the forward strand.
ATAACTATTAAAGGCATCGATTTTTACATTTTTCCGCATCTAGGTGTTATTATTCTAATGTTTACTATTTTACTTTCTCTTACCTTATTCATTCAATATATAAATTGTGCCATACTATTCATTACTCTAACATACCAATGGGTGCTTCATGTGTAGTATATATTTTACAGATCACTTCTAAACTGAGCTCATCTTCATAATATTACTTGTTTATTATTTTACATGTTTGATCTTTGCTTTCACTTATTTGCAGGAAACTCCCTTTATTACTTGATTGTTTCTCTTTGGCCAAGAGTGTCTTGATTGCTTTGCAACATCCTAAGTGGTGTCCCACGTATGTGCCATATTGTTTTCCATGTTGTTCTATTTATGTTTCCTTACATGATTTTGATTACATCTACTGCATTTTTTTCCTATTTCTTGTTACTAACACTTTTCTAGTTTTTCTATTATATTACTATGTATGTTTCATGATATCCATCATGAGCACTCCCTGTTTTCCCCTGCAAGAATCCTAGAACTTGTGTACATTAGCTACAAGTCCTCTTGTTTGGGCCACACTCCTATTACTCCGTATCACATGCCCTAAACAAGGGAGAAACCATTGGGTGATATTTTACCCTCACAATAGCTCAGAATAAGGAAACAAAATAACCTGTAAAAAATCATACATTTTATAGGTTCATAGAATGGCTTAGAAAAAAACTTGGGTCAGAAAACACACATGGACTAAAACGCACAACAAGGACCATAATATATGGATGCTATGGCCCATTATATATGCTTTCGTCTTGGGGAAAATTCAATATATTTTCTGATTGGTATAGTTTCTTAGGGAAATTTGTACATTTTTTACTCAATTTCAATCATAGGATGCATGGTACAGTTCATGTTATGTTGGCACCAAGGGTACGTGCAAGCTAGCATTTCCCAAGTACATCGTGTCATCATTTATAGATCAATTGGGTTCTTGTTCATCTACAAAGACACTTATCCATGGGTCATGGGAAGTGTCGAGGTGATTATTATCCTCGTAGGCTTGACTTCCCATTTCTCATATTTTAGGGAAGGGACAGGGAACAACTAGAACACTCCCCATACAGTTCTCTTCACAATGTGGGGGGCATCTTCACTTCTTTATATTCTATTTGGCACGTTCCACTTGGGGAATGATCACCACTTAGTCCTTCCAACCAGCTTTGACACAAAGTGCAATAAATCTCCATGGCAATGGTAGAAGGAGTACTCTCTGCCCCTCTCTCACAAAATAATTAGGTGTACTTTTTCCTTTATTTTTTCTTTTCTACTTACATATTGTTATTTTCACACTAAGTTCAAAATTTTCAAGTTAAAATTCGATTTCTTATATTATGGACATTAACTACACTTTTCTCTGTAGATACTCATCTTGAAAAAAATACAACCAAAATAAAGAAAAATTCCTAGCACAAACACAAGATGTTATGAGCGAAGGCAATGTGTGTCTACACACTCATGAGACTTTTCCTTTAAGCATAATTTTTTTTAATTTCGTAATTAAATGTGAGGGGAATGTAGACACTCATTTTGGCAATTCACATCTTGTAATAATAAAAATTATACAACACTCTTGCACTAGTCCACACTTTCTCAATTTGACCAATTATCCTATTCCTAGATATATATCATGGAACACATATATAAGCAATTTATTCATCTCTCATTAATAAAGAGCATTCATTCTACTTGGCTCCTATCATCCATTAGTAAAACAATAAATAAGGGCATACTTTAGTGGGAATTTTATGATTGTTCATAAAGGGAAAATGCCTTTTTAAAAGGGTACTTTCCCTTTGTAAAAAATTAGATGAATCTATTTTAAATAGGTTCAATATATTTAAGCCAAAAGGACATACAACCTACATTAAAAAATGATATGTATCCTTTATTTTACATAAGGCTTATACCCTATGTTATCCATTATTTTACATAAGGCTTATACCCTATGTTATCCATTAAAAATAGAAAAAATAATTTCTTTTATAAAAGGCATATGCCCTTTGCAAAGGGCATACATTATTTAACATTTTTTTGATTTTTCTTGACTTTTTCCCTTTCTAAACAACCTTGGGTTTTGATTTAGGGATCCAGAACTGAGCCATGGACCTACACCAAATCATCCAACACGTATTTTGTATACTTTATAAGATTTATCCACCCTATGGGACATAAATAATTCATCAAATATATTTATTTTTTAAAAATTATATGGGTTTGTAAATGAGAGAATGTAATTTTTGAAAAAATTAATTGTTATGCATATTTTACACCCGTGTAAAATGGACAACTTAGCAGGATGAAGTATTGGCATTTGATGGGGCAACAACAATGCTTCACAATCTTTAGGGTAGCTCATGCTTTAGATCGACCAAGTTGGTCTTAACTCGTGGCGAGTAGGCTCGCCGTGGTGAATGGCCAAGTTGGATTCGATGGGCAAGCTATTTTTTACGAATACGACGAGTTAGAGAAAGTGATGTAGACACCTAAATTCATTACCTACACCTTCATTGCCCGCATGTGCATACTTATTTTAATCATCCCCCTTATTAAATTAAATGCCCATCTAATCATCATTAATTAAATAAGTGACATTAATTAATTAATCATTTAACATCTCACATGCCCAATTATCGCATCCACATTAATATTTATGCCTATTAATTAATTAATTAATCCTCATCCATTTCCCTAACCAACCTTCTATTTCTATTGCTTTTATCCTACACACACATCCCCTTTGATTTTCTAGATTTTATCTTTTTTTATGCCCTTATCTCATATCTTTCCAGCCTATGTTCTTTAAAGCATCCTTCTATTCTTTAAGTATCTCTAAATCCTGTCAAAATCACACAAAAAATATCCCAATGGGGAAACTTTCCCTGAAATCGGTAATGACCCAGTTTGGTTGTCATTGACCCTATAAAACTAGTTGCTTTCCTTTTATTCATCATCAGATGCATACAAATTTGAGCTTTATTGTGAGTTGAGTATCCTTCCCTGTGCTAGAAAATTCTTGAAACATATAAAAATCTTCTTGACGTCTTTTCAGCATGCTTGCATCACTCACGACCATTCATTGTGAGGTTCATTGCTATCATATTGTTGCTTTATTCATCTTTTATCATATTATCTGGGTGTTTCTAGTATCTAATATCTTGTAGGTTCGAACTATAAACAACATAACTTAGAGTTTCATCAACATCCTTTCCCTTTAGCCTTTTCCTTTTAGGTCATCTTTCTCATCCATTTATCCTTGGACTTATCCAATTTTGTTACAGTCACTGCCAACCTAGTCTGATCACCATTGACCTAGGTCCAGTTGTCAAACAGATCTCATTTGTTGTTGTTTATATCCATTTCCTAGAGTTTTCTACCCCTGGCCCCTTTTTGCAAACTACTCATAGCATATGCAGGCTTCTATCATCCTCCAGTTGGAAATCATACCCTTCAAATCTGCATATTCATCTTACAGTCTAGATTTTCCCTCCCAGGTCGCCGTTGACCTGCCTCTACATAGTCTGGGTCGTTGTCAAACCAAACCAGTGACAATCGATTTATAGTTATTTTCAACTAATTAGTCTTTAGATCAATTTTTGTTATCTTTCTAGATTTGGTGATATTCCCGTTTTTACAATTTCATCCTTTACATCACTCTTTCTAAATAAATGGGGGTTGACATTCGTAGAAAAGCTAATCACTTCTTGGAATTGCATGTTCAAGAAATCCCTTCATATATATATCTAATCCATCTTTAGACCAATTTTGCAGATTTGATATGATTTGGAGCAGTGGTATCCATCATCATCTTGCACTCATATCACATCACATCTAAGGTAAAATGAACCCACCTTAATTTCTAAGTTATTAGTTTATTTAGTAGCTAGTGCATTAACTTCATCACGAACAAGAAATTTGGCCAACATTCCTAGCACGCCAAGTGGGGCCCCCTTTATGTGGTCTCTTTCTTTTCTATATTCTTATTTTTTCTACTAACACCTCAGCGTGAGGCTTCACTTTATTGCTTTCTCGTGTTGGGTTTGCCACTTGGATTACTCATCACTCAAAATTTTATATAAATAGGAAAATTATGACCTAGGTATTCCTCTTTTCCCTATTTTCTCCATTCGCATTGTACTTCCCCTTCCTGTATGTGTTCTCATTAAAAATAATACCTTGTTTTGGCTTAAAAAATAACATTCTTTTTGCATCCTTCTTGCTCAAATAGTCTAAATAGGAGTCCAATATTTTGCATCACACATCTTCTCACACACATTCTAAACTTCACGAATCAAATTAACACATCAAAACATTCCCTTTCCCAGTATACTGAATAGGATTTTATCAGCCAACAGGAATTTGTCTCAGACATTCCCTAGCCACAACAAACCCGAAACCAAACATAGTTCACCTTCTCCTAGTTCCTTTGTTATCCAACACTTTTTTCTTTTCACATTCTTCACCAAAACATAAAAGGAGTTGTTTTCTTATCTTGTCTATTTAATATTGGAACCAAATGTTTCCTTGAGTAGTTCTCAAGAATCCACCATGACCCCATTCAAACCCTTGGTTGTTTCCATACCTTCTTCCAGTCCTATCTATAATTATCTCTGCCATAGGCCCTCTTCTTCTCGATCGCATCAACAAGTGGCCCTTGTTTTATTCCCATCACCTTACATCATTCCTAATTCTACCTCACCATATTTATCTCCATTACCTCATGCCCTTTATGGGTCATCTGAAATACCATACCCACTTCACTTATGGATGTTCCTCACAAGAACCCCATCTACAACTTCCTCCTCCATAGATATAAATCAACATATCCTATTTCACCTTATGGCATGTCCCCTTCATCTGACATACCTATCTCACCTAGGGACATCCCTTATGAGCCTTATGTACCAGACCTTCCCGTTCTTTCCCCATCCTCTTCATCTTACCATGATCCTACTTATCACCATGCTCCTACATCCCCTTAAAAATGCCATCTTCACCACATGACATTTTTTAGATAGCCATTTCCTAATCCCCCACCAACGATTTCATCTACACCTTCTACATCAGATCAATATAACCCATTATCAATCAACACCATACATCAAACATCTTCCCCCACATCTATTTTCCACACTCCCTCATCTATTCCCATCCTAGATATTGTGCCCTTGGCCCCTTTGAACATTATTCCTATGTCCACCATATCAACAGTTACCCTATCAACCTCCCTTAATTTTACTGCTTCTCTTACGTCCATATCCAGTCCTACTCGTACTACATCTTCATTAGTCTTAGTAGCACCTGTCACTACACTTATATTGACATCAATATCACATATTTCTCTACCCATTCCCATATCACTTGATATTGTACCGACCCCGACATCTTTACCAACTATCTCCTTGCTTATGACTACCCCACTTAACATGTCTCCCCTTTCCACACCTAGTGTCCATACATATACCATTCCCACATCCACATTTTTTATCACACCCATCATGTCTCCTCAATCCACCTATATTACCTTTGAGACACCAAAAATAAACATAGTTGACACTCATCCTTCTTTCATACCTACCCTAACCCATCTGCCATCTATGCCATCTAACATAGACATTATTAACCACATGATCCAAACACCTCTTTCTATTTCCATATCCACATGTATTGTACTCTTGATTCCATGACTGGATCAACTCAATCCACTTTGTCTAACCAAGTTCCCCCATCCACATCTCTTCCACCTTTTCCTATCATTACATCCTTAGATTCCATACCGGTTCCTCTTTGTTTGCTTCTGTCTGCACCTACTGCATCGACTATCGTGACCACATCCCCATTATCTCCTTCTTATTCTAAACCACCTACATCATTTTCCAATATTGGAGAGCACTTCAACTTACAACCACCATAGGTGATCCTCCTATCGCATCCACATAACCAGATGTTCCCACATCGAACCAATACATATCCTCCCTAGAACAAATAATGCAAAAATTACTTCCTCCATAAGCCATAGCCCCATTTTCTGATCCACCTGTCAAAATCACTATCATCTCTCCCAAGAGCACTCCTCAATCATCCAAGTGAAAAAACCTTGACATCCTTCCACAATGATCCCTTGAGCATCCTCACAATAAGATTCACATCCCTCCAATCAAGACAAAATATATATCTTCCGTCCTGGGGCCACATCCCTCTATCTTAGGGCCCCCTCCTCCATCATAACCAATCAACCAATCCAAATACAAACAATTTGATTCCCTCCTAGGGAAATTTCCCTCATAAAAAATACATCCAATTTTCCAGCCTTCTAATCCTAAATCATCCACCACCATTTGTTCTTCTAGACCACCTAGACCCTAGCACAGTCCACCTATATCCTCCCCATCAACATCATATCACAAGACCTTCCCTAGTGCCTACATCATATCATATGTGAAATTCCTCCAACATTTTCTTCAGACTTCTATCATCACACTCCCACCTATTAGGGTGTTTTACCTGAACCGTCCAAATCCCTCATGGTTTGATCCCTATTGCATCTTTTTCCATCATTGTACTTCAGGTCATGGCATTGAGAATTGTAAGGCCATTCAAACTATCGTCCATAATCTTATTGAGTGAGAGGACCTCCTCGATCATTCCCTTTCTCCATCTACTACCTCATCCATAGCCCATTTGATCCCTTTTACCACATCTTTATCCATTCAACTTCTTGGGTATCTTCACCCATCCACATCATCTCTTTATCACTATTATTGATGATGTTCCTCCCTTGTCCATAAGTATTTTTCACCTCGATACACCATCTTCCTGACATCTATATCCTTTGACATCCATTATCTTATCCACATCCCTTTTGCTGGGGGAATGTCTCCCCCCATTATTAATCCTTTAGCATCTTTCTTCTCATCTTCATCAATCCATCCTCCCACGTTAGGGGGACTTATTTCTAGGGCTTGTCTATTCACATATTAGTTCCTTTCCACATTCAGCATTATCCTATCTTATTTAGCTCGGTTTATCTATCTGTACTTTTTATCTTCTCCTCATACGACCACATTTGTGGCCATATATGTGTTTCCCTTTGGAAGCATCATGGATTTATCTAAAACACACCATTATGGAACCTATTTCATAATATTTTTTAACTCATCTCATGTGATCCTAATTTATCTTGTCCCTCTAGGAGGGCCATTTATTTGTCTTAAATGCATACCATTCACTTCCTTAATAGGAATCATTTTCTCTTATTTTCTCTTGTTCATGTCATACCATCTTCATAACGTGATGTTAATGTCGGTGACCTTGCGGATTTATTAGAATGACACCACTCCATAAAGGAGATGATATGGAAAGTTTTCCCCCAACTAGGTTGAACCATACAATATCATGCGCAAATATGGTTTGGCCTCCCTTGACGTTAAACAAGAAATGGAATTGCTTAATGCATTGCAGTTGTGAACATTTTATTGTTAGCACATTTACCAATATTATCTTATTCATGTTTTCAGATCATTCCTCTGTTGAGTTCTGGAGCTTAAGTACTTCAGATTAACATGCTATATTAAACTTGCAGGAAAGCACAATAACTAGCATCGGTTATGAAGGGACCGACATCGGTCACCTATGACCAACATCAATCAGGAAAGGAGGAACTAACATCGGTTAGGGATAACCAACATCGGTTACCTATACGTGGGTTTTGTGATTAAGTCATGGGAATTATATCTAATTTTAGCATTAAAGCAGATCTATTGATTGTAATTGCATGGCTAGGTGCCCTAAGTTTGTATATGCCTATATAAGCATGAAATATAGGGTTTATAAGTGTGTATTAGTGATTATTGTGAGAATAATTGTGAGAGAGAAAATTCTTGGAGAAGAAGGAGAATCTTGAGAGAAATAAATTACTGTACATATGAGAGGTGTAGAAGATTGTAGATCTTCAATTGTATATCTTCTGAAAGATTTAGATAATAGATTGACTTGTTTCTTGGTGGATGTAGCCCACACTGGGTGAACTATGTTAAATCTAGTGTTGATTTATATCTCTTGTTTAAATATATATTTCTTCTGGTACAATATCTTCTTTTATTGCATATATTCTTAGATCTGATATATTATCTATACAACCTTGTGTTAACCTCAAAAATTGGTATCATAGCTTTATTTGAGGGTTTTATGTGTTGATAGATTTACTCACAGAGGGTTTTATGATTGAGTGGGAGCTATAACAATGGTAGAAGAAAACAAATACAAGGTAGAGAAGTTTGACGACCAAAATTATCAATTATGGAAGATGCAAATTGAGGATTATCTATATCAAAGAGATATGTACTTACAATTAGATGAAAAGTCCAAACCTACAAAGATGATTGATGAAGAATGGAAGATTCTTGAAATAAAGGCTTTGGGATCTATAAGATTAAGCCTTGCAGCATCTGTGGCTCAAATATTAAAGAAGTGATTTCTATGGTAGAGTTAATGGAATCGTTTGCTAATTTATATGAAAAACCTAGTGCTTCAAATAAAGTTTATTTTATGAAGAAACTATTTAGTTCTAAGATGCATGAAGGTGGATTTGCATCTAATCATTTGAATGATTTCTGATCTATTGTAAATCAATTAAAATCAATTGATATTCTGTTTGATGATGAAGTGAAAGTAATTTTTTTATTATGTTCTTTTCCTGATAGTTGGGATAACTTGGTAATGGTTTTTAGGAATACAAAATTTGCTAATAATATTTTGAAGTTTGATGATGTGGTTAGTATAATATTGAATGAATAAATTCATAGGAAAAGTACAAAGGAATCATCATCTAGGAATTCTTTGAATGTAGAAAGTAGAGGTAGGTAGAAGGAGAGATCCAAGAGTAAGAATAATGGGAAATCAAAGTCAAGGGATGACAGATCTAAATCCAAAGGTAAGGGAATTACCTGTTGGATATGTGGAAATAAAGGACATTTAAAGAAAGATTATTGGTCAAAGGATAAAAATAACCAACACGTAGAAAAAGGTAAAGAGTCAAATAAAGAGGAAAATATTGCAGCTGAGGTAATGGAAGATGCTCTTATTCTTTCTTTGGATAATAGAATAGAATCATGGGTTTTAGATTCGGGAGCTTCTTTCCATGCAACCCCTAATAAGGGTTATTTTAGAAATTATGTCCCAGGAAATTTTGGACATGTTTATTTGGGTGATGATGAACCTTGCAGTATCACTGGTAAAGAGGAATTTCATCAAAAATTGCAAAATGGAAATACATGGGTATTGAAGAAGTGAGGCATGTTTCAAGCCTTAAGAGGAATCTTATTTATATAAGGCAACTAGGTGAAGGTGGTTGTATGGTTACATTCAGAACACACTCTTGGAAAGTCACCAAGGGTGCTTTTGTTATGGAAAGAGGTAAGAAGGTATGAACGTTATATTTATCTACCTCTTTTATTGATTCATTTTCTGTGTTATCTACTTCAGATTTAGATGCATGCATGTGGCATAATCGGTTGGGCCATATGAGTGAAAAGGAATGCAAATCTTGAAGGATAAGGGTAAGTTATCCGATTTGAAATATTTAGATCTTGATTTTTATAAGGCATTCGAATCTTTAGAAATTATTTTAATAGAGAGTGAGATTTACTCAAAGTTGGGGAAAATAAATTTAATTAACACAAAGTGGAGCTTAATTAGGTCACTAATATGATGTGGGGAATAACCCTAACTATTTTGTCATACCAAGATTTTGGGTTATAAAAGGAAGTTACTTGGTCATTTGTATGAGATTGTCTACAAGAAGAAGAAAATGAGTTGCTATTGTAGAGAGGTAATATCAAATTGATGTTCTTGTGTAGACTTTTAGAAATATGGAAATCCATTGTATGGAGAATGAATGTCTTGTGCAAAGTTAAAGTCTTTTCGTAGCATTTGTTAGTCTTATGGTGGTTAATGAATGTAGAAAGCTCTTGCTCTCTATGGATTTTGCATCTGTTGAGTCAATTGAATCACATCAGATAATGTTATGGATCTAAAGTGCACTTCAAGTTTATGAGTGTGTTTGTAGAAATCTTGAACATGACAACCTTTCTTACTTCTTCATTCGCTTCCTCTCACTTTTTTTCCTCTTTTTATGAATTCTCTCCTTGCCTTTCTTCCCAAACACCCAATAAACCCCAAATACAATTTTAAATAGTATAGTTGTATATAACCTTTTTGGCCTTCAAGTTCAATAGATGGAGGAATGTCACACATTATTGAGGCAAGCTATGGACCTTTACAGAGGTTGCCATCTTTATGCACATGTGCAAAGTTTTAAATGTTAGACAAAGTAGAAGCTCAACTATTGCTTAAAGAACAATATTGTGAAGAATGCATTAAAAACGACATCCACCAGAGATGCAATTTCATTGGTATATAGATCTTTTCCTTACTAAATGCTTACTTTTATACTAGTTTGGAGAATTCCATTTCAATGTTTCTATTACTCTATGACATTTACATGACCAACTTTGCAATCTAGAATGATACATTGTTTCTTATGTAACATTGTGATACCTACACATATGAACCTTGTCCATGTACAAATACTTCAAAGTGAATGAAAAAAAACAGCTCTACATGCCAAGGACGATAGCAACAATTTTTATGACAATAGCCATGCGTCTTGTAGATGACCACTAGCTTCCTACAACTAGTTTTTGACTCAATCAGTATCACCCGCTTGCAAAAGAGCCAAACCAACATCTGTTGACGATGAACCGATTTCAGTTACAGGTTTTTAGCTTCGGGTTTCTCTTTAAAAATTACAACACACCATACCATATGGTACAATAGGTCCACAATTGTAGCCTCCAGTGACACCCAACAAATCTGTTTGAAGGTCACAAAGGGTAATTATGAACAGCTCTATGCAAATATGTACACCAAAAATAACTTATTTATTACTGAATGATAATGGTGAAACAAAAATCTACAAATAAGGAATTTCTACATAAGACCGACGTTACACTGGCAGCATGGTACTAGATGAGCATCATGGACTCATTGGATACAAAAAAACAACATTGGGATTTGGTTATGTTCTACCAGCCACTACACACATAAACTGCACAATACAATTCTAGTTTACATGGTGTACCCTTGCACCCCTTAGGGAGCAACTAGGTAGTAATATTCTAATAGGAGAAAATGCAAGGCTACCTAGATTAATAATGAGATGCAACATGGTCATAGAGGCAGAGTACAGACATTAGGCATCATCCACTCATCAACATTATGGTCATGGCCCTGTACTTAAATTGAGGTTCATTTGTATTGTGTTAGGGCACCACATAGTTGCAGTACACGATTTTAATTCCAAATCCTTATAAATCTAGATGTGAAGACAAGTAACCTTCATGGTGATGTGGATGCAAGTAGATTGACATGCATGCAACTTCTTAGGTATGAAGTGCAAAGCTAGAGGAGAAGTTGAGTGTGCAGGTAGCCTACAAACATATTTTGTGGACTCCTTATTGTGTGCATGCTAAGAATAATGCACTCAAGGACATGGAAAAAAGAGGTCATTAATGGTGCTATGCATGATGCATGGTTGTTTGAGATCTACAATTTAACCATTGTGTTTACTTCACATGCACTCTTCAAGATGGGAGCTCTATTATTTTAGAAATTTATGTGAAACCTGTAGAGATCTACATATACATAGGAGATGTGCATGATGCTTTATCTACAAGCTAACTCACACATTTTCTATGCACTCATTTTGGACCTTCTGCCAATAAGGAAATCCTTGACATGCAACTACAAAGAGACAGGAAGAACAAGAAATTGTATTTGATTCAAGAGGCTTATATTAAAAAGGCCTAAGTTGCAAGAGGAATTACACAGTAATGATTCATAACAAGAATGATTACATTTGTGGCTCAATTCAACGTCAATTTAGAGTGAAGATCAGTGTCCTTCATCACATGAGGTGGTGAAAAGTGACAATTTTTGAGTCGATGCAAAATACCACATGTCTCCATCAGTTGGGACTCTAATGTATGCTAAAGTTCTCAGATACTGGAGACGAGGAAGCACCTATCACAGGTAGTGGAGAGGTGTATGAGTAGCATTGATAAATATGCTTGGCCAAATGAATCTCGTTTTACATTGAGAAAGAACCCCATATTGCAGTATTACGATGAACATATTCATTCAGGGATCATTCTATCATGCAGATATGCGATGGAGGTTTCAATATCCCTTTCCATGGTTGCATATGCATTGAACCAGAAAGTTTCTGGACATACAAAGATGGTAGGAGAGTTAGCACTACTACATAGATGTTGACAAATGAAGGCGGGGTAAAGCTAGTTCAGAAAGTATGTACGAATTCTACAGATAGGTGGTGGCATCATTCGTACTCGGTGGTCAAAATTTGCCACTTTTAGGGGATAGATGATATGAATGAGCAGGGTCATGGAAGAGTTGGGAAATGAGCAAGATGATTGAAAATTGTTCAATGATAGTCAGAGTGCAATTTATTTGGCAAAGAACTCAACATTTCATTCTATAACAAAACACATTATGTTGATGTATCACTTCATATGATAGGTATTGGAGGATGGGTGGCTGAAACTAGAGAAGATTCATACAAGTGAAAACCTTGTGGATATATTAATGATGCCATTAGAAAAAGAGAAGTTGGAGCCACACTCCACTTATGTTGGTATTTGAGTTTGAGACTTGAATAGAAAGAAACAAAGCTAAGGAAAGGGTCCAAGAATGACATTGTACAGGTATAGTGCAGTAATTTATCTCCAAGTGGGAGATTGTTGAGTTATGGAGCTCAATTACTTCAGATTAGCATGCTATATTAAAATTTCAGGAAAATACAGTAACCGAAATCGATTATGGAGGGACCGACATCGGTCACCTATGACCGACATCTATCAGGAAAGGAGGAACCGACATCGGTCACCTATGACCGACATCTGTCAGGAAAGGAGGAACCGACATCGGTTAGGGCTAACCGACGACGGTTACCTGTGCGTGGGTGTTTTATTTAACTCACAAGAATTAGATCTAATTTTATCATTAAAGCAATTCTATTGATTTTAATTGCATGGCTAAGTGACTTAATTTTTTATATGCCTATATAAGCATGAAATATAGGGTTTAGAAGTGCGTATTAGTGATTATTGTGAGAATAATTGTGAGAGAGATAATTCTTGGAGTAGAAGCTTAAGAGAAAGATATTACTGTACATTTGAGAGGTGTGGAAGATTGTAGATTTTCAATTGTATATCTTCTGAAATCTTTGGATAATAGATTGGTTTGTTTCTTGGTGGATGTAGCCCACATTGGGTGAACCTTGTTAAATATGGTTTTGATTTATATATCTTTTTTTGTATATTTCTTCTGTGTACAATATCCACTTTTATTTCATGTATGCTTAGATCTAATATATTATCTGTACATCCTTGTGCTAACCTCAACATCCTCCATCTCATCCCCTTCCATATCTCATTGTGACGATTGGGAATGAAAGATCCCTAATATAATATTTGGCACAAATATAATTTTTTTCTCACTCAACACAATAGCAAAATATTATTTTGGAAACTAGGGAAAATAGGGTTGATTTCTACCAAATCGACTAGGGTTTATGTGAAAACACGCTAAAATCCGCATACAATAATTTTCTTTTACTCCCCAAACCCTTGGAATAACCTATGAGAAACTATGGCGATAACCTTATGGAAAAATAGATTAATTCTAGGGTAGGTCAACTAGGGTTTTGATGGAAAAACTTGCAAAAAGTACTTGAAAAAATTATTTTTTGGTTTTTGATCGCTGCCAATATTTTTAGGAACACATTCCAATAAAAATCAGAATTTTTGGGTGCTTAGAAAACTTAGAATTTAGATCTGAAATCTAATTTTTAAAAATGCAAAAAAACCCTCTAAAACCCTTATGAAAAATTCTGAAACTCGTCTACTTTTATTCATAAAAATATGGAGAATTTAGCCAATAAATTTCAAATGAAAATACCTCCGAAATAATGCCCAAACAGCCCCAAGACAAGTCGAACCAATAGAATGAAAACTCTTGCAATTTTATTCTCTAAAATACTTCGAAAACACTATTACAAATGCTCTAAAATCTAATTACAATCACTGGGAAATCCTGAGTGAAAATCCCTCTCAACTCTTGGGATTTTCGTCCACAAGAGATTAAATTCCTAAGGGTTTTCGTCCTTGGAATCTTATTGCAAAAGTTGAAGCTCTATGTAAGGAAAACGATAGACAATATTTCTGGATGATGGAAAAGCAAGTCGACTTCCCTTTTAAAAGAAAAAGGCCAAAAACCAACCTCTAAACCAGGCCAATGAAATTACATGCTCATTCCTAGACCAACTTGGCTTGTCCTAGGAATATTTTGTCACACATATCTATTTTTCCATTACAAGGGGCAAGTCACAATTTTCCTAGATGTCACATTTATTTTTAAATTGCTTTTGACTTTGCCCAACTCTATTAATTTATTAAGCTTTATTATTTTATTGTATGTGCATTATAATTTTATTTAATATTTTGCACAATACAAATAAAATAAATAAAACTTAGTCACCCTGAAAATCACCCTTTGGTCATTAGGTAGAAAAAATGGGCTAAAGGTATTCATTCAAACTATTCGAGAAAGAGGGAATTACAAGGAACTATGTGATCTTCTGTTCTTCCTAGATGTGACCTTAAATATGGGCACCACGGATCTACCCCGTAGCATATTCCTTATGGATAGGTTCTCCCCATTGGTGAGAACTCTATAATCATCACATCCATCATTCCTTCTTATTCACTTATTAGAACCATGCAAAGGGTCCATGGGTGTCTCTTGTATAACATTATCCCCTTGTAAGTGGTCCACTTAGCTAGTCCTCGAATATCCCCCATGTAAAATCAAAATTCATGGATGCTTAAATCAAAAATCAAGTTATCTAGAATAGATTGATCCCTTGAAGGATAACTATTCATGCAAAAGATCAAAAACATTAAATCAAAATCAAAATCAAATAAGTAGACTGATACCTTAAAGGACGAATATCATTTGTTCTTGCCATCTATATATTGTATAAATTATACCATACTCTCAAAATATGGTAACTCGTATGGCATTTGAAGGCTTTCTGCATTGAACAACCTTCCATTTTATTAGCATCCTAAGAAATCTTCCTGCATTGATCAACTTTCTCTTTCCCCTTCCTAGAGTTGGGGCATAGTTTTTGGGAACACCACTTTTGAAGAACACTCTTTCCTTGTACAAGTTTCATCTCAAACCTATTTTCCATGTCAACATTAGGTTATGAGATCATCTCATCCATCATTTCCTTATGATCTTTGAAATGACTAACTATCGTTGGTTATCTTCTAACATTTGTTTGGGTCGCATGTGCCTTGCGTATACTCTTGGATCCCCTTTTTGTTTACCTATTGATGCGGTTGGAGGCATGTTTTCCTCACACGTTCCTTGTTATAACGTAGGGTTATTTGCACCTATAAGTTTCCACTGTTTTGAGGCATTTTTATCCTAATCCTGTCACATCTGTCTTTCAACACATCTTTCTTCATCTCAATCACCTATATGCTATCCATCTATCTTACAAAACATTTATCCAAACTTTCATCCATCATTAATCACATTCATTCTCAATTGTTTTCCATCACATCTTACCCATATACATTATAATCATGACGATCAAATTTAAATTTAAAACATATATCACATTACACATTTATACACATGTACATCTAAATAACCATCTAATCATACATTTATTTCACCATCATCATCAAATATAAAACAGACATACAATCTAAAATCACCATCACATCTAATCTAAAATCCATCATCATGACATATAATCTAAAATAATCATCACATAATTAACACATGATAAACCATGAAAAAAACATATTATATCAATACATCATATCCCTCTAGGGGACTCCCTCAAAGTAGAAATGCTATCAAAATCAGTGAAGTTAATGTTTGAGGCTCTCAATTCCTCTCCTCTGGGGAAGGTACAACACCTGAATCCTACATACCATCGCTACCCCTCACTGGCCTCCCTCCTCTCACAGTGGTTGAGATACACTCATTATACTCCTTGATATCCCAGCTCCACCTGCCATCTACCTCTAGAAATGCTCCCAATATCTCGGTATTTGAGGTAGCTTATGGATCACAATGTCCTCATAATATTTGGCATCAAAGACCAATTTTAAGTGTCTAGCCATCCTAATCATTCTAGGGGGTGACATCTATCCTGATCCTTGTGGTGCTGTTTGAACACTGCTAGTTGACTCTGTCGCTATACCTTAGTAGGAAAATATTTGAAACGGGCCTTATAGGCCTCCCTCTTCCTGCGGTAGTGGTCCCTCTCCTGAATAATTTGGTCTCTCTCCTGAGTGACTGTATCCCATT
The DNA here is from genome assembly GCA_019776745.2 of Taxus chinensis. Classification (NCBI taxonomy): domain Eukaryota; kingdom Viridiplantae; phylum Streptophyta; class Pinopsida; order Cupressales; family Taxaceae; genus Taxus; species Taxus chinensis. The sequence continues at coordinate 149,260,586 of CM034154.1, forward strand.
TCTGTAAGGTTGTATCTCTCTCTACTCTCATCTGATCTAGCTTAGAGACACACAATCGTTGCACCTCTACATCCTCTCCTGCTCCGTCTCCACCGCTACCTAGAGCTGCCTCAATATGAACCTCTATCTCCTATATCTTCTCCTCTCCCCCCTCCTCAACCACCCAAGCTACCCATGATACTTTATGAAAATCAGATTATCCCACTCCTACTCTAACATCATCACCATCGTCCCATGATACAACCTCCTCCTCCAATGGTTTTCCATAGTAGGACTCGATAGCTCTCTATCAAGCTTCTCCTCTTATACAAAATTGGATCATGAGGAACTAACTGAATTACTCAAAAATATCATCTCACCCTATCGAATTGAATGTCCTCTATCATCTCTGGTTGTTTCCTTTGTACTCCTCTAGTCCTCCTCATGCTCACTAGCTCCACATCCATACCAAAACAAGCGAGGAAATACCGATATGGTCACCACCTAATATCTAATCAACATCCAACTCTATGATCCAATCTACCTACCAATCCACCCCTATATTGCCCCCTTTCTTCAAAGGCATGATCGTCCCTCCATATCAAAAATACCATCTCTAGCTGAATATGGTCTCCTATGACCCATGGAAGCCCAGGTGGCATAATCACTGTGATATGCTCATAAGCCCAATATTGTAGCAAGAATCCTACATCTAACCCTAACCTCCTACCCAAGCTATATCTAGATATCTCATAGTAACCCCTGAGCTAACAAGGTTGTCCTAAACAAAAATATAGTCCCATGATCAACAATATTGGCCATTACGCCAACTAGTGCCCACGGGAACTAGGATCCTCTTGATTCTGGAAAAGCATAACATGATACTGACATAATCACCATGCAAATCAACCGGCTATATGCCACCCCAACCTCATATATCAGATCATATGAAAAGGCCCTTGAAGAAAACCTTATCTTGGGCGTATCGGCTCCGAATAGCCACATCAAAATTTCCAGTCTATTATCACTAATAATGGGAACTATCTTCTTCCCCTCTATCGGGAGCTTGAGAATTCGATAGACATCCTCTAGGGTGATAGTCATATCCTTTTTCCTAAACCAAAATGTATATGTCTGCTTATCCCACCTCTCAACCAAATCAATCATAAGTCCCCACATCCCATGGGATCATCTGATAGTATCTAAAATCCTCCTAATCCAACTGCAGCCAAGTGATCCCACCTGACATCTATGACATCTCCTATGATCTTCTCATATAGAGAAGACACTCGATCTCTGAAATATAAGGTCTCTCTAGCCTACAATCACAAGCAAAACATGCATACATTAGACCTATGATCCAAAAATATATCCAAAGTTTGATCCAAATTTCAATCTAAACTCTAATCTATCCAATCCAACCCTAGTCGACGCTGACCCATGTTGGGTTGACACATTTTAGGGTCAATCGATGTGCCTTAGGGCCTAGTCGATGTCAACCCATCTAGGTCACCTAAATGCTAACTTCCCCTGGCACCATCCATTTTTCTACAAAAAATGCAAAAAAATAAATAAAACATAAAATTAAATAAAAAACCAGTGTGAGTTTTTTTACTCACTATTCTCCACACCCTCTTGCATTTCCTCGCAGCTCCAACATCCTTGATTTTATTAGTCTCTCTTTTCTCTCTTTTCTCTCTCTCATTAAGTTTACACATGGAAATGAGCATTGTCGGCCGACCACTGGGCTTATATAGCCCACCAAAACCTAGTCACCATTGACCCTTTTGGGTCACTATCGATTGTCCTCATTCACCATTGACTAGCCTTAGTAGTAACCTTTTTTGAGATTTCTCCCCTCTTTCTTACATCCCTTCTCAGGGCCGTTATTTATTGTTGACCATTAATTTTGCACTTGTGGTCATCTCCTTTTTTTCCTTCGGTGATTTTAATTCAACATTCAGACTACTCCTCCTTTGGGCATATGTAACTCTTTAAGTCCATAGTTGTGGCCATCTCTTTTTCCTTCAGGTATGTTAATCATATCTATTCCCTAAGTCCACCTTACGTGACTTTAATCACTTCTCTTTTTGGGCATTTTACTTTATAATCCTATCTGATTCATGTACAAATTACTCCTTTGAGGCCATACTCATCTTCTCATTTGGGAATTACATTAATTATATCAAGTCTGCCTATTGTGGCCATATTTGTGCCTATCCTTAGGGAACCATTATTTTTCATCAAAGTCCACCTTTGTGGCCATATTTTTCCCCTCTTGGGGCATACTTTTTCCTTTTTTCCTTTATGGCCTTACATTTCCCCACTCAAGGCATATTTCATTCCCACCTTCTTGGCCATACCTTCCTCCTTCAAAGCATATTATTTCATCACTCTCTTTTTCATTTTGCCTTCTCGACCATTTTACGTTTCCCATTGGTCACCATACCTTTCATCTTTGTCCTTGTGGATGCATATCTTTTCTCTCGATTCCTCATGTACAAAGGATTTTGTATATTTTACATATAGTTACGCATAATTTGATGACTTTCCTATGACCCGTTGGTCATCATGACCTACATCTATATTGCAATGATCTTCACCCACTCACTAGTCCGGAGAAAGTTATTGTCCATCTCCGTTGAGACCACAATTTTCCCCTACTGATGTGATATTGAAGTTGCCGCTATAGTTTCCCATAATTAATGTAATCCTTTTTTCCTCAGGCATCTTACCTTGGTAATCATTTTAACCATCTTTTCTTCACCCAGCCGCCCTTTTTCATCTACCTTCAAATGCATCATCGATTTCCCTTGATGTCATTTATCCCCTGTTTGAGGGGGAGCTCATCATCAATTATTTTTATCTTGTTGAGTTGTGGAGCTTAATTAATTCACTAGCATGATTTTGTAGACTTGCTGAAATACATAGTAACTGACGCCGGTTGATGAACCATCGTCGGTCACCCAGGGACCGGTATCGGTTAGGCAAGGAGGAACCAGGAATTGGTTAGGGCTAACCAACATTGGTTAAGGATAACTAGCATCGGTTAACCCTATGCGTGACTACTATAATTAAGTTGTGGGAATTAGATCTATCTTTAGTTATAAAGTGAATCTAATGGTTGTAATTGCATAGCTAAAGTTCCCTAAGATTGTAGATGCATATATAAGCATAAAGCTAGGGTTTAGAAGTGAGAATTCATTGAGAATTAAGAGAAGTTTCCTTTAGAGAGAAAAAGAGAAATTTGTAGAGAAGAAAGTACAGGACATCCAAGAAGGTGTGGAAGATTGAAAATCTTCATTGTATTTCCTCTGTGATAATAAATTGGTTGTTTCTTGGTGGACATAGCCCACACTGGGTGAACCACATTAAATATTGTGTATTGTTTTCTTCTTGTTTATTTCTATATTGATTGATTTTATGCTTAGATCTGATTAATATATCTGTACAACCGGTGTGCTAACCCCAACAACTAGTATCAGAGCAACATTGTTTGAGGGTTGTGTGTGTTGACAAATTTACTCATAGAGGGATTTTTTATTAAGTGGGAGAAAAGCAATGGGAGAAGAAGGAAAATTCAGAGTAGATAAATTTGATGGCCGTGATTATTTATTATGGAAGATGCAGGTGGAGGATTATCTATATTAGAAATATTTATACTTACCGTTGGATGAGAAGGCAAGACCTGCAAAGATGACTGATGAAGAATGGAAAATTATTGATAGAAAGGCTTTGAGATCTATAAGATTGAGCCTGGCAGCATCTGTGGATTTGAATATTACCGAAGCAGGATCTACAGTAGAGTTGATGAAATATTTATAAAATCTATATGAAAAACCTAATGCCTCAAACAAAGTTTATTTGATGAAAAAAATTGTTTAATTTAAAGATGCAAGAAGGTGGATCTGCATCAAGTCATTTGAATGATTTCTGGTCTATTGTAAATCAATTAAAATCAGTTAGTATTCCGTTTGAGGATGAAGTGAAAGAAACTTTTATTATTATGCTCTTTATCTAGATAGTTGGGATAACTTGGTAATGTTAGTAATACATCGTGCATATTTTTTTTAAGTTTGATGATGTGGTTAGTATAATCCAGAATGGGAAATACACAGGAAAAGTATAGGAGAATCATCATACTAGAATAGACTTTGAATGTAGAAAGTGGTTCTTGCTCATAAGGAGAGATCCACAAGCAAGAATAATGGGAAATCAAAGTATTAAGAATGACTAAAATCTAAATCCAGAGGTAGAGGAGATAACTTGTTGTAATAGGAAATGAAAGCCTACATGCTAAGAACGATTGTTGGTACACAAGGAAAACAAAGAGGTGTACCAGTAGAAATGGTAAAGAGGCAAAGTTGTTACAAAAGAGGTAATGACAGATGCCCATTCTCTCCTTGGATAATAAAATTGAGTCACAATGATTTTAGCATACACAAGGTAATGGATCCCTGCAAGAACATAATAAGGGTTATTTCATAATATTCTTGTCCAGAAAATTAAAGGGGCCTGTTAAGATATGATGAAACATGCAGGGGAAGATATACTGGTACAAGGTGAATTTTATTGCTTCAAATATGCACAGTTCAATCTATTACAGGATAAGGGCCTGGATCACCATGCAAGGAGTCCAACTCAAAAGAAGGGCCTGCAGACAATTGTGCTTGAAAAGAAATTTTGACATGGTTACCCTCATAGCCAAATCTTGGAAAGTTACCCTTTTTTTCAATGAGCTTGTTGTCACTCCAAAGATAGAAAAAAAGTTAGGAGAAAGAGAAGGGAAAATGTAAATTCCCGAAATCTGTCCTTCAACCACTTGTAAGATTCAATACAAGTATGTGCAAATGATTAGCCATATGACTTGCAAAAGGATCCCCATATCTTAAAGGCTGCAGGAGTAAGTTATTGATGACCATAAAATCAATTGCACTCCCAGCTACCAAATAAAACTTGTTATGAACCCGTGCCACGATAGCTGGTTAGAATATAAATCAATGTGTATGTGCAATGATGGTGGATAATCTAATCAACCTTGATATCTTCGTGCAATATCGGGATATATGAGCCATAAGGATTCCAAGAATGCTCTCCAATTTTGTGCGAGTGTTGTGATTGAGAAATGATAAATAGTTATGGCCTTCTGAGTGCGGGCAGCTATTTTGGAGTCTGGCATGCGTTTTCTAGTCATTTGACGGGAATGAGCATTAACTGACTGCCTCGAATATGTTTCTCTTAATTAATGTTTCTGGAAATCCAGAAATATATCTAGTTTTTGTGGCGTAGAGGACGTCGATGCTTTCTAGAAAGTCCAATTTTGAGAAAGTTGAGCTGATGATATCAAGTGGAAGTTGATGGCCGTTTAAATATTGATGCACACAAACCAATGACGATATCTCCTTTGGTTAGCAGACTTCGGCTTTTCCCGTCCCTCAGCGTCCTGCGCGATCACCATTGTTCCAACTGTCCTCATGGAAAATATGGTGCTTGTTATGTTCATTGTGCTTCCTAATCCCTTGTAGGCAGCATTCCCATAATTGCTTGGCTTGATTAGTCGGCTTTGATGTTTAGCGCGTTTAGTTGGTTCGGATTTTCTCTAAACTAGCAGGTGTACCTAAAACTTCAAGCTAAACCGTGTCAATGTTCAAGTCCTCTGCGTACCTTTGTTCCAACTGTCCCGGACTTCCTGAGGACACAAATACATCCTATTTTCTTGTTTGGGTCGCGTCCTCCGCGTACCTTTGGATGTTGAAAACAAAACTTGGAGATTTTTTCCACTTTCAGCCGGAAACGCCCTTTTGTGTATGTTTTTGCTGTGCGGACTTTTCACAGTAGATTCAGAGCAAAACGATGCAAACTAATCTCCATGCTTTTTTATCTTTTCTGGACTTAAGAAATACTTTCATCTAATAAACAAACTTACAAGTGTTAGCCAGATGTAGCTTGGCTTTTGTGAAATGTGAATCTTTCACCCTTTTTTGAACTCAAAAACCCTTCTTCTTACCGCAGGAGAGTTAAAAGAACCCGATCATAACCCTAAAAGAGCTATTTTTCCCCTTGGATCAACTATTCCCTGGGATTTCAAAGAACAAACTTTCTAATGCATGTTATGTAATTTAACAATTGAAATGAATTTTACTAACTCTATTTGTTTCCATATAATTGGGACTAATTTGGTAATGGTTGTTAATTTAATACATGAAGCAAACTACTAATAATTCTAAAGTTTGATGATGTGGTCAAGTATACTTTGAATGAATAAATTGTATCTGGAAAAGTCCCAGGAGAATCATGTTCCTGGGAATTATTTGAATGTAGAAAGCATATGAAGTCTGAAGGAGAGATTAAGAGTAAGAATAATGGGAAATCAAATTCTAAGAAGAAGATAGATCTAAATACAGATGGTAGATGTATAGGCATCTGTTGCAATTGTGGAAAGAAAGGTCATGCAAAGAAGGATTTGAGCTTGGTTTAAGGAAAACAAAGAGAATGTACCAAAGAAAGGTAAAGATGCAAATGATGCACAAAAGAGGTAATGCAAGATTTGCCTAATTCACTTCATTGGAATAATAAAATTGGGTCATGGGATTTTAGATTCAGGAGCTTCTTTCCATGTACAACCCCTAATAAGGGCTATTTTAGAAATTATGTCAAGGGTAATTTCAAGCATGTTTATTTAGGAAATTGATGAACCATGCAATATGACTGGTAGAGTGAAATTCATCTTCAATTAAGACATGGAAATACATGGAATTGAAATATTTTAGGCATGTTCTAAGCCTCAAAAGAAATCTAATTTCTGCAGGACAATTATGTGAAACTGGTTGCATGGTTACACTCACAGTCTTGAATCTTGAGGCCAAAAAAGTTACAAAAGGGATCAAGAAACTTGTAAAAAGACGAAAAAGGTAAGATCATTGTATTTATCTAATTGTATTACTAGATTCCTTAGGAGCTATTCTATCTACTTCAAATTCAGATACAATCATGTGGCTCAATCGGCTAGGCCATATGAGTAAAAAGGGAATGCACATATTAAAATTTGAAAAGAGTAAGTTATCAGATCTAAAATGTATAGCAAATCTTGATTTCTATGAGCATTTTATTTTTGGAAAGTAGAAGAGAGTGAGATTTCTCAAAATTGGGGAATAAAATTAAGAATCATAAATTGGAGCTTGTACACTCAGATGTGTGGGGACCATCCCAGGTAGCTTCTCATGGAGGATCCTAATATTATGTTACTTTCATTGATGATGCCACAAGAAAAGTATGGGTTTATTGTATTAATCGTAAATCTGATGTTTTTGAAACTTTTAAAAGATGGAAATCCCTTGTGGAAAATGAATTAAATTAAAAGTTAAATTTCCTTAGATCTGACAATGGTGGTGAGTACTGCAACAATTTTTTCAATGATTATTGTTTAGTAAATGGAATACATAGAGAAAGGATGATTCCTAGAACACCACAGGAGAATGGTGTTGTAGAGAGAATGAACAGGACAATCATGGAATTGTTAGAAGCATGAGGATACATGTTGGATTTCCCTTACATTTTCGGGTGGATAGAAGTAGATAGAAAATGGTTTATTTGATTAACCGTGGACCTTCAAAGTGCACTGAATGGTGGAATACCAGAAGAATCTTGGACTGAAAAAGAGGTAGATATTAATTTTCTTAGATTATTTGGCTCATAAGATTTTGTGCATATTGATAAGGAAAATATAAAGAAATTGGATACTAAATCCAAAATATATACTTTCATTGGTTATGGCTCTGGTGATTTCAGAATACAGTTTTGGGATTTAGAAGGTTCTAAGATAATTAGAAGTCGTGACATTATTTGAAATGAAAAGAGAATGTACAGGGATCAAGTTTTGGTACCCAAAGGTGAACCGGTGGAGAATGTTTGTGGATGAAAATGAACCCTCATATTTAAAATTAACACCTACAGGTTTACACAGTAATCGGTATTGGTTAACCTGTGATCGGTATCGGTCCCCTGTATCGGCGTCGGTTACAAAAGAGATGAGATCATTGTTTTAGGACTAGCATCGTAGAAGGTTACTGGCGTCGGTCACTGTCAGAAAGTAGATACAAATCTACAGGATGAGTAGATTGAGCCTCTGACACCCCAAATCTTAGTGAGAAGGTCACAAAGGGTAAGTAGACCTCTAGAAATATTTTCACCTTCCTTATCTTATTTATTATTGACTGATAGTGGTGAACAAGAAATTTTGAAGAAGAAATGCAGGATAAATCCCAGAAGCAGTGGGAGCATGACATGGATGAGGAGATGGAACTCCTTAGAGTAGAACCAAACATGGAATTTGGTTAAGTTATCAATAGGTAAAATAGCATTGTAGAACAAGTGGGTTTACAGGATCAAGGAAGAAGAGGGTAGACAAAAGAGATACAAGGCAAGGCTTATAGTAAATGGATTTGCACAGAAAGCAGGTATTGAATTTAGTGAAATATTTTCTCCTGTTGTTAAGATGAATTCTATTCATACTGTATTGAGTTTAGTTGCAGTAGAGGATTTGCATTTAGAGAAACTTTATGTTAAGACAAAATTTCTTCATGGTGATTTAGAGGAAGATATTTATATGAATCAGCTGCTTGGGTATGAAGTCAAGGGTAAGGAGAAATTTGTGTAAAGATTGAAAAAGATCCTATATGGGCTCAAACAATCTCCAAGGCAATGGTATATGAGGTTTGATAGTTTCATGCATGAGCATGGTTATTTGAGATGTGAATCTAACCATTGTGTTTATTTCAAGATGCTTAGAAATGGGAGCTATATTATTTTATTACTGTATGTGGATGATATGCTTATTGCAGGATCTAGTATGCAGGACATTAGTGAGCTTAAAGAAAAGTTAGCTCACACATTTACAATGAAGGATTTGGGAGCTGCAAAGAGAATCCTTGGCATGCAAATTCAAAGAGACAGGAAGAACAAGAAGTTGTATTTGTCTCAAGAGCATTATATCAATAAGGTGTTAGAAAGGTTTAATTTTCAAAATTAAAAACCTGTAAGTACACCTATGGCTGGACACTTCAAATTAAGAAAATATTAGAGTCCTAAATCACACCAAGGAGGTTGAGTACATGGCACAAGTTCTGTATGCTTCAGCAGTTTGGAGCTTGATGTATGCTATGGTTTGTACTAGACTAGACATTACATAGCAAGTGGGATTTTTGAGTTAGATTTATGGCTAATCTAGGTAAATAGCATTGGAAAGCAATCCAATGGAATCTTAGGTATTTGAGAGGGACATCCATCATGCAGTTATGGTATGGAGGGTCAGATACTTCTTTACATGGATATGTGGATTCAAACATGGCTGGTGATTTGGATGGTAGGAGGAGCACCACTGGATATGTTTTCATAGTAGGTGGCATGACAGTTAGATGGATTTCTAGATTGCAAAGGTTGTGGCCCTGTTTACTATAGAGGCTGAGTATGTTGTAGCTACAAAAGATAGCAAGGAGATGATATGGACGAGAAGGTTCATGGGAGAGTTGGGAAAGGAGAAAGAGGATTACAGATTATATAGTGATAGTCAAAGTGTGATTCATTTAGTAAAGAACTCAATGTTTCATTCTAGAACGAAACACATTTAGTTGAGATATCACTTCATACGGAAGGTATTGGAGGATGGGCAACTGAAGTTAGAGAAAATTCATACAAAATAAAATCCTGTGGATATGCTAACGAAGCCATTGGAAAATGGAGAAGTTGGAGCTACACTCCACTTCTGTTGGTCTTCGAGTTTGAGAATTGAGGAGGGAGAAACAAGCCAATAAAAGATCAGAAGAAGGAGTTGTATAGTACAGTGCAACAATTTATCTCCAAGTGGGAGATTTTTGAGTTGTGGAGCTTAATTGCTTCATTGGCATGCTTTCGTAGATTTGCTGGAATACACAGTAATTCGGCGTCGGTCACCCATGGACTGATATCGGTCAGGCAAGGACGTATCGGACATCGATTAAGGCTAACTATCATCAGTTTCCTGTGAGTGACTACTATAATTAAGTTACGGGAATTAGATCCATCTTTAGTTGTAAAGTGAATCTAATGTTTTGTAATTGCATATCTAAAGTGTCTCTAAGATTGTAGATGCATATATAAGCATAAAGATAAGGTTTAGAAGTGATAATTCAATTAGAGAACTAATAGAAGTTTCCTTTAGAGAGAAAAAAGAGAAATTTGTAGAGAAGAAAGTACAGGACATCCAAGAAGGTGTGGAAGATTACAAATATTCATTGTATTTACTCTGTGATAATAAATTATCTATTTCTTAGTGGATGTAGCCCATACTAGATGAACCATGTTAAATCTCGTGCATTATTTCTTCTTGTTTATTTCCGTATTGATTATTTTTATGCTTAGATCTGATTAATATATCTGTACAACCGGTGTGCTAACCCCAACATATCATTATCCAACTCTCATCGTTTTTTATCTCATGGCTTGCTAGCCCAAACCACTCAACAAAAAGGGGAAAAATGTAGACACCTAAATTCAGTACCTACCCCTTCATCGCCCACGTGCACATGCTTATTTTAATGATCCCCCTTATTTAATTAAACGCCCATCCAATCCTCATTAATTAATTAAGTGACATTAATCAATTAATCATTTAACATCTCACATGCCCAATTATCCCATCCACATTAATATTTATGCCTATTAATTAATTAATTAATTCATATTAATTAATTAATCCTCATCCATTTCCCTAACCAACCTTATATTTCTATTTCTTTTATCCTACAGACACATCCCCTTTGCCTTTCTAGCTTTTATCTATTTTTATGTCCTAACTACCCTTATCTCATCTCTTGCCCGCCTAAGTGCTTTAAATCATCCTTTTATTCTTTAAGAATCTCAAAATCCCGTCAAAAGCACAAAAACAACCTAGTGGGGAAACTTTCCCCGCAATCGGTGGCAACCTAGCCTGGTCACCGCCGAACCTATAAAACTAGTTGCTTTCTTTCTATTCATCATCAGATGCATGCAACTTCGAGATTTCTTGTAAGTTGAACATAATTCCTTGTGCTATAACATCCCTAAAACATTTATAGATATTCTAGACATGTTTCCAACATGCTTGCATCGCTCACAATCATCCGTAGTGAGGTTTATCATTATCATCATGTTGCTTTATTCAAATTTTATCATATTATCTGGGTGTTTCTAATATCTAATATATTATAGGTTCTGACCATCAAATATAACACTTAGAGATACCTCAACAACCTTCCCCTTCAGCCTTTTTACTTGTAGGTTTTCTTTCTCCTCCATTCAGCCTCGACTTTATCCAATTCTTGTATAGTCCCTACTGACCTAGTTAGATCATCATCGACCTAGGTCTAGTTTGTTAAACAGATCTCTTCTATAGTTATTTTTAGCCATTTCTTGGAGATTTCTACCCTTGGTCCCTCCATGCAGACTGTTCACAACATACAAATGCTCATGTCATCCTCTAATTGGCATTCAGACCTTTCAGGTCTGCATATTCATCCTACAGTCCAAATCTTCCCTCCTAGGTCACCGTCAACCTGCCTCTACACAGTTTGGGTTGTCGTCAACCCAGACTAGGTAACAATCAATTTATAGTTATTGTCATTTAATTAGCCTTTAGATCAATTTATTTCATCTCTCCACATTCATTGATATTATTGTTTCTTCATGCTTCTGGAATTTCATCCTTTACATCACTCTTTCTAAACAAACGTTGGTTGACATCCACGAAAGGAAGCTAATCACTTCTTGGAACTTAATTGTCAGGAAACCCCTGCATATATCTATCTAATCCATATTTTTTCTATTTACAGGTATATCAAGGTGCTGTAAGAATCATCCATCTAGCACCTGTATCACATCCTAGGTAACATAAACCCTCTATCATTTATGAGTTGTGTAACTTCTTTAGTAGATAGTGCATTAACTTGATTACGAACGAGAAATTTGGACAACATTCTTGGCATGCCTGGTGGGACACCCTTTAGGTGGTATTTTTATTTCTATATTATACTTTTTCTACTAACACTACAATGTGAGGCTTCACTTTATTTCTTTCTCATGTTGGGTTCGTCGCTTGGATCTTTCATCACCCAAAAGTGCAGATAAATAGGAAAAGAGCTATCCAGGTATTCATATTTTCCCTATTTTCTCCTTTTGCAGTGTACTTCCCCTTCATGTCTATGTTCTCATTGAAAATAACATTTTGTTTTGGCTTTAAAATAACCCTTCTTTACTTCGTCATGTTTTCCCATATAGTTCAAGTAGGGGTTCAATCTTATGCATCACACATATTATCACACATAGCCTAAACCTCATTAATCAAATTAACACATCAAAAAACTTCCTTTCCTAGTAGACTGATTGGGATTTGATCACCCAATAGGAAGCCACATCAGACATTCCCTAGCCACAACAAACCTGAAACCAAACATAGTTCACCTTATCTTAGGTCCTTTGGTATTCAACCCCATTTTATTTTCACATTCTTAATAAAAACACAACAAAGGGAATTGGTTTCTTTTCTTGTCTATTTAATAATGGAACCAAACATTTCTTCGAGCAACTCCCAGTAGTCCACCATGACCCCATTAAAATCCTTGGTTTCTTCTAGAACTTCTTTTAGTACCATCTATGATTATCTCCACCGCAGGCCCTCTGCTTCTCGATCGCATTGACCAGTAGCCCTTATTTTATCCCCATCACCTTTATCCCCACTGCCTCACACCATTTCTGCTTCTACCCCACCATATTTTTCTCCATTACCTCATTCCCTTCCTATGACATCTGACATCACCATACCCAATTCACTTATGGATGTTCTTCACCAAAACCTCATCAACAACTTCCTCCTCCATAGATATCAATCAACAGATCTTGTTTCACCTTAGGATGTCTCACCTAGGGACATCCCTTATGAGCCTTCTGTATAAGACCTTCCCATTATTTCCCCATCCTTGTCATTTTACCATGATCCTACTTATCACCATACTCCTGCATCCCCCCAAACAATCCCATTTTCACCACGTGAAATTTTCAAACAACCATTTCCTAATCTTCCATGAGTGATTTCATCTTCAAATTCTACATCACATCAATTCAACCCATTCTCAATCAAAACCATACATTAGATATCTTCTCCAACATCTATTTTATCATCTTCATCATCTACCCTTATCTTTAATATTGTGCCAACCACCCCTTCAAAGGCTATCCTCATATCCACTATATCCATGATCCCACTACCTACCACCTTAACCTCCATTGCTTCTCTTTCATCTACAACTATTCCTACTCTTACCACATACGTACTAGTCTTGACTACACCCGTCTCTCTATCCACACCTATCATGCCTAGATTGGTATCTGCATCTCTTCAACACACACCTATCACCACAATTATTTCTTCCACATCCACGGATCCACCCTAATATTCCATGACATCAAAATCACATATTTCTTTACTCATGCCAACATCATCCATTCCTCTTACATCTACCATTTAAACATCTATATTCCCCATTTCATCTTCTTGATTTACGTCTACATCCATAATACCTCTTGGGACATCTAAGAAAAACAAAAAACACATTCAAAATTCTCCCACACAATCCCTCATCTCTACACCAATTCATCATGTAGACACAAAATTTAGGTCACACTCCCCTTAGTCCCCTTCAATTAATTAACATAACTCATTTACCTAGCCACGATCCCTAGCCCCACATTGATATTAATTTAATTACTTAGAAATTGAATTAATATTCATCCTCACATTATTAATTAATTTAATTATGTTAATTTAACTCTCACACATCCACCTCACCCTGGACCAATTCTAGGGGCATTTAACTCACAATGACCAAGTCATCACTCCCAGTACTGAGTCACCACTTGACCTAACTAACTAAGACTTCTTCCTATCTTTCCTACCTAGAATTCCACTTACCTAAGTGGAATAAACTTGGAAAGCATGCAAAATCTAGGAAGATCTACCTATTTTTAGTAAAAATGACTATTTCACCCTAACCGACGCTTGTTTATCCTCGGCTGACATCGGTCACCTAACCACTATCGGTTCTTTTATATACAATTTTACAACTCTTCACCCGAGCTGGTCATTTAGTTATTGGAGTTATATTGCAATCAAGCTCAAGTCTTCAAGCCTTCCTGCATCTAAATGAAAAAAACACACAACCACAGTGCAAGACAAAAACTGATTCTCCTTCCAGAGTGTTAGAATACTCATAGGAGCACATAGTTTGTACTGTCATGGCACTGGACTCAAACACCTCTTCTCTGATCAACCATCAACCATCTCCACATAGAGGATCTGTAAAATACCAAGTAATTACTATGATTTTAATCATTTTTTCTTATTCCATTGTAGATATCTTTCTTCTTTCAATATTTCATTTCTTTTGTTACCCGTTTATCACCTTCTTCCCACCAACCCACTATTCAACCACCTCAAGCCTTTTCACCCTTCTTAACCTCCTTCTTAGTATTCCTAAGTATTCTTATCCATATTAGGACCCAAATCACACTACCCTTACTATATGTGAAATCATAGAGAGCATAAAAACCCATTTTTAATAGTTTACTACCTATTTCCCCTATCGACGTCGGTTCATTGACTGACATTGATTTTGTCCCCATACCAACATCGGTCATCCAACCGATACCGGTCTCTATTTTCTTTTAATATCCTCAGACCAGTAAGCTTCCCATTCCCCCAAAACTAACCTAGACCTCAATCAATCAACCCCAAATCCTTACCAGACCTCTGACAAACTTGCGTGATGTGAAAAAACCTTAGTTCTAATTAGATTTAGTGTTGCATTTTCTTATTTGGCATTAAATCTAGTATATTGTGTGTATGAGAAACCTAAATGATTATATTGCAATAAGACCTATTTATTTCAGTCAATTATTCACATTAAATTGTTATTAAACAGTAGATTAACAACCTCTCTAGGAAGCACCACGCTTTCTGGATCTAGCATACGCTAGGTAGTCCATTTTCTAGTGCTATTTTTTGTACAAGTCTTCGTATTCAGAATTTTTTTTTTTACAATCAAAATCAAGTTTGAAAGACAAAGGCATAGGTTCACCATGAAGAGGAATGAGGATAACACCAGCCCCACCTCCAAAATGACACTTGGAGCCATCGAAGAAGAGTGTCATTTGGTAAATGGGTTCTTCTAAGGAGAGGGTAGCTATGGATTCATTTGGGAAATCAAAGTTAGAGGGTTGATTCGTGGAAAGAGGTGCGTCTGCTAGTTTTTCAGCAATAGCTTGGCTGTTGATGGACTTTTGATGAATAAATTCGAGTTCAAGGTTAGCAAGAAACATAAGCTAACGTGTGGCACGTTCATGTTGATAGGGTTTGGCATACATATAGTATAAGGGGTCAGTATTGGTGATAATGAAGGTTTTATGGTTGAGTAGGTAATGTGGAGTTTAGTGGAGATGAAAACTAAGGCTAAGTAGAGTTTTTTAGCATAGGTATATCTAGTTTCGTAGTCCAGAAGGGTATGGATTATGTCATAAAATGTTTTCTCTCTGTATTGCTCGTTGTGATGAGTGAGCATGGCACCTAAAGAATGGTCAGTGGTAGAAATGTATAGACAAAAGGGGTGGTCATCCTTAAGAGGAATGAGAACTAGTGGTTAAAGAAGGTATTGGTTTAAGGCTTCAAAGGCTTTATGGCATTCATCATCCCATTTGAATGAAACATCTTTCTTGAGAAGATGATGAAATGGTTAACAATGGTCAAAAAGCTGTGAGATAAAACAATGAATGGATTACAACTTACCTTGTAGGATTTAAATTTTGTGGAGATTTGTAGGTTGAGGCATCTCTAGAATGTCCTTTACTTTAGCAGGATCAACTTCTATGCCATGCAAAGAAACGATGAAACCAAGGATTTTTCCTGAAAGTACCACAAAGATGCACTTCTTTGGTTGAAGATGAACACAATACTTGATTAGGCAGTCAAAGATGACCATAAGGACAGTCAGGTGTTCATCTCGATGTTTTGATTTGGCAAGAAGATCATCTACGTAATCTTCCAATATGTGATGCATGATGTCATGGAAGATATAAGTCATGGCTCACTGATATGTAGCACCAACGTTTTTAAGGCCAAAAGGCATGACTCGATAGCATAAGCTCCCCCAAGGGGTGATGAAGGCAGTCATGTGTTGATCTTCTCGAGTGCAAGTAATATTTGATTATAACATGAAAAACCATTTGTGAGTGATAGCATCTCATGTCCGGTAGGTGAGATCAACAAGTTGGTCAATGCCTGGTTGGGGAAAATCATCTTTTGGGACAATCTAAGTCGAGGTCACAAAAATCCATGCAAATGTGGAGTCCCCATATTCACTTTTGTGATAGGAACGATATTAGAAATCCATGTAGGGGATAATAAATGGGCAGTATAAAGGAAACTAAGAGAAGGTGTTGAAGCTATTCTTTAACAAAAAGATCAATGTGAGGATGCATTTTCCGTATCCATTGTTTAATGGGTCTAGCCTCAGGAATGAGTTATGATATTGTGAACCACTATGTTTAGGGACAATACCAGACAGATCAGCATAGGACCAAGAAAAAGATGTTACTTATGGTCTCAGAAGGAAATAAGTAAAAGACCTTCCTTATTTAGCAGAATCTAAAGATTGGCCTATATTTATAATGTGGATGGTCATTCTGAGTATTAATGTTGATTTGAATAGTTGATTCGTTTAACATGGTTTTTGCATCTCAGAAGGTAAGGACCGATGAATATAAGAATCTTCTGCACCAAGGTAGGTGAGGATAGACTCATCATCTTGATTTTGAATGATGTTAATATAAGGTGTATCATTGTCAATAATATCAAGATATAGGAATGGGAAGAGAAGAGGGAGCCTCACCATCACGTTGATAAATCAGAGGTCCCAAGGAAATAATGTGTTCATGAAAAAAAATAGTTAGGAAGGAATAGATTCAGGATCTATGGATTTGGGGCGTGAAGGTGGTGACATTGGTGAATGGAGGTGAAGAAGGTTTGTCTTCTTCAATGAGGTCAACATGCAACCCTTCTTGGAAGGTGGTGTGGCAAATCTAATACCACTACAACCGTTGTGTCTTACAAATGGTACAAGAAATGACGGTATGGTGGAAATGTTTCATAAAATTACCGAAGCTAAATCCTTTCCATGTGGAGTGAGTGAAGGAAAGTGTGGGTGAAGTGGTGGTTTGTAAGGGAGTGTAGAGCTCAAATGAAAATAGTTATGTTTAGGATGGATGGTTTAGATAAGTAGGTGGCAGTGTTGAGTCCCCCATACATTAGGTTAGTACGTTAAGGTATGGGGAGGAGCATAAGGGAAATCCTTGCACTGACGTGCAATAGTAGTAAACGAGGGTGCTAGCACGTAGGTTTCCATACTTTTATGCGACGTGGGCCATGTGTCAATATTATATAGGTACATACTCCCACAGAGTAAGGCATTGAAAAACACCTTATAAGGGATAAATAGTCAATATATGGGTAGACGAGGAGAGATGATTCATTAGATGATTAGGCAGGAGGGGTATCAATTTATTTGAAAGTAGATTGGTCAGCTACAAAGGGTGCGTCAGTAGTAGGAATAGGAGAGTTAGATGTGGGAGAGGTGGCAGTAGCACTTGGTGGATGGACTTGTGGGTGAAGGAGAAGTGGGGGGTAGTGGTAGAATGCCTTAACTGGTACAAGTAAATCGTTGGGCTGATACAACATGTTGTACAGGTTTTGAATGGTGATGGGTCGATGCCGGGATGGTATAGTTATGTTCTTCATGTTCAAATTTTATAGGCAGCGGTGTAAAGTTCGAAGGGTCCATAACCCATGACATCTAATCCAAGGTATGTCAAGTAATAAGTTATACTAGAACTCTCCCTCTAAGACGTAGAATAGTTCTTGGATAGTACGAGCACCTATACAGGCATGTGAATGAATAATGACACCTAGGGTGGAGGTGATGGCGTCGTTGAAGGAGTGCAACATAATTGGGTTATTATTCATACAATTTATAAGGGATACACATTTGATTGTATGCGTGGGAGGAGATGATGTCAATGCTAGTAACACCATCAATCATAACGTGCATCCTACGCATATCTTATTGATATAGACAAAAATGAAAAGAGGAGGGATCAAGGTCATTTGTTTGGAGAGGGTATAATCTTCCTCATCAGTAGGAGCTGAGGGCTGACAAATTAAGGAGTGGGAATGGGAGGTGTAGAAGAAGGAGATGATTTGGTACATAGAGGCCATACATGATGAGGGGTGATAATGGAGGCCACTAGGTGTGTGGTCATTTGATTAAAAATTCAATGGATTTCAAGGACCTCAATAAGGGCTTGTACGATGAGACTTCAAAAGTTTGGACAAGATCATATACAATGACATATTTCAGAGGGGATTTGATGTAATTGTTTTATAATTGTGTGATGGGTGACCCAATCAGAAGATAGGGTACGTGAAGGTCTGCAGAATGGTGATTTTGGGAACTGGGTGCATATGGTATATTGGACACAAGGTCAACTAATGGGATATTTTCTTTTTCTTTGACTTTGTATTTCTGAGCACAGGGAGAAATGTGAACCATGTTAATCTAAGGGGAGAAATGGATGGAGAGGGTCTATCATGAAATTTATAATGACATGAGGGGAAAAATTCTAGTAGTAGATAAGATTCTTATGAAATAAGTAGGGTGCACTGACATTTGGGTGGTGATTTAGCCAAGCTCTCAATTATGCGGACCATGTTAATATCAAATATTGGAGGTGGGAAAAAAGGTTGTGGGGGTGGAGATACTGATCACATGAAGTAGCGTAATGGGATGAATGATGTTGGGGATGATAGGTGAAGGTGGAACATGGGGTCCTCATCAAGGATAGGTCATCATCATGAAAATTTTGTTCAGGAGGACATAACGTTGGAGAAGAGTCAGTCTTTAGAGCCTTACAATTTTCTACATCCTATCCTTGCACATGATGATAGGCACACATCTTAGTTTCATCAAACCCTTTGGGTTTGGGATTGAGAAAGTTGTAAGGTATAAGAGGTGATAATGTGATGACATAGGTTTCTAGGAGGTTAGCTAGGATAATGGCATACGACCCCGCCAGCGGATCACAATGTGAGGTGAGTTTGGGCTTGGCTGGAATAATAGGTAACTACAGCGTGTGAGGTATTACAGGTGAGGGTTATTGAAGAGAGGTAGGCTAGACCATCGGTTTGGGGAGTGGTGTCATTTAAGTCTTAGGTTGCTCCTTCTTGGGAAAATATGCAATGGATGAACTAGTAATGGGGGGGACAATAGGTCTAGCCACTTCAATGGAGTGTGTTGGGATTTTCAATTTCTATTGTACCTTCTTGGGTAGAGGTGAGGAAGGAGTGTGTGACATATATGGAAATGTAGATGGTGGAAGGGGGCAAGTTACCCATATGGATAATCATGGTGCAGTAATGGTTGCTGGCGGTGATCGCATGGAAGGTGCGAGTGGAAGAGAGGAGAGTGTGATAGGTAGTGCATAATGTTTGAAAGGTAGTGGTGGTATGGGTGGTAAGAAGGTTCTTGGTGATGATGGGGGTTTTGCATATCACTTGGGTATATGATAGGGCCGCGATGAGGAGGTGGGCTATTGTGTTCTTGTTTTACCAGTGGAAGAAGGTTTCTTGGCCAGGGTTGAGGGGTGAGGTCATAGGATGGACAAAAGGGGTGAAGGTGATAACGGTGTGGTAGGCGAGGTTGGTGTATGAGGTCTAGAAGTTTGGGTCTTCATTTTAGGTGTGGGAATGAGTTTAGTGTTGGTTTGGGAATATGTGGTTGAATCTAAGTTGACTGGTGGATGAGTAAGGTTTGATGTTGGCATGACCCATTAGGTAGTGATGGGTTTAGTTAATGGAGATGATATAGTCGTGGGTAGGTGTTTGGGTATAGGTGTGTGTTGGGTTGTGGGAAATGAAATGGAAGGTGTTTCAATAGCCATGGTTGTGTTTGGTTTGGTCTCTTGAAACACTTTTGGATAGATTGTGGAGGTATCGGTGAGTGAAAACTGCATTTGGGTTGAAGCAGTAAGTAGAAGACGTCCCCAAAGAAAGGCTCTATCAACACAATCCAGGCGTTCAACCAAACGTGAAAATGGTACTGTTATAAGCGGGGATGATGTCGATTGAGTAGAAATCCTCGTAAACTATGTTTGAGAAATAGTGAAATGGTTAGCTTCAGACTCTGTAGGTAAGAGAGTCGAAAGCAGGTCAGCAGGATCTTGGAAGGACGACAAAGAATGGTCACCTAAAGGCAATGGTGTTTCTAAAAGATCTTCTATCGGTAAAGGAGATGATAGGCAAGCTGAGGTAGACTCTCCTTGGGATGGTGTAGGGAGTGAGCATGTATCCTCTATGAGTAGGAGAGGTGTTATTGATGACTTCTTGGTAATTTGAGAGGCAAGAGGCGTAGTGCTAATTATGGGCTCTTTCACAGGTGAAGGAGAAAATGAAGGTGGTTCCTTTGTGGGTGGAGGAGTGGATGAAATAGGTTCTTGTGCAGGTAGTGGAGTCTGGGCTAGGATCTCGTCTATGGAAGAAACTGGGAACAATTGGGGAGCAACTGGAGTGTCATCGAAAATAGTGTGGACCTCATGGACATTGCTATCATTGGTTGAAGCGTCATCAGTTTGGTTGGAAGATGGGGCATGATGAGGGAATAGTTTTTTGAAGATATGTAGGTTTTGGTTGGTTGGTGCATTTGGTTTATCAAAGATAATATCTTTGTTGTCTAATGTTTCTTGGACGATGTTCTTGAAGGTGATGCAGTGACCGTCGCTATGATCTTTGACACGATGATAGTTGCAAAAGTCCTGTTCTTTATACCACGTCTGTGTGGAGAGATCGGGGTAAAAAATAGTATATGGTTTTATAGGTGGAAGGGTAATCACACCGGCCTTAATAAGATTTTCTAAAATAGAAGAATATGGTTCTCCTTTTGAGGTGTACTTTCGTTATTCTTTTCTGAACTAGAAAGTTTAGATGAGAGAGAGATTAGAAGAAGGTTTGACTTGGTTTGATGGGTGAGAGGGTCCAGCCTTGGGAACCACGGCGTTAGAAGATCCTTTGGATTTGGAATAGTTTTTTTGGGGTTTCAAACATGAAGATGTATCATTTGATTTTAATGTGGTTTTCTTGTTACATAGCTGAATTTTATTCTCTTCAATAGCACGAATCTCCAATTTTTGTGCCATGGTGAATGCCTCCTCAAAGGTGCTGAAGGTCTACACCTGTAGGGTTGGTGAAATGTGTCTTGTACAAGCCCACGTAAATAGCCCTATGAGCTCAGTTTGAGGTAATTAGAATGTGAGTTGGTTAATTAGGTTGGGCTAACGAGTGACAAACTCAGCGATAGACTCATCGTCATATTGTCGAGTGGAATAGAGATCAGTCATGGTGACTTTTTTGACGATGTTGATTGAGAAGTGGTCTAAGAAGGCTTGGGCTACTTGATTAAATGAGTAGATAGAATGTCTAGGTAGCCCATTGTACCAATCTAATGCAATTCCTATCAGGGACATCGGGAAGATCTGTAAGAGTAAGACGTCATCATGGGAAATTAGGTAACACCCATGTTTGAAGGATTGCAAATGTTG
Organism: Taxus chinensis; assembly: GCA_019776745.2. Classification (NCBI taxonomy): domain Eukaryota; kingdom Viridiplantae; phylum Streptophyta; class Pinopsida; order Cupressales; family Taxaceae; genus Taxus; species Taxus chinensis. The sequence continues at coordinate 149,282,270 of CM034154.1, forward strand.
TTGTAGGTCTTTCTTACTATTGAACTGTTTGAATTTTGGCATTTCCCAACGTACAGGGTATGGGAGAATGGGAATTGATGAATGGTCTCATTAAAGATTTCATCGTAGGTGAGGGAATTGTGTGAGTAGGAAAATGATGCTTCTAATGTCTGCATCTTTTCCATCATTAACTTGATGAGGTCAGTGGTAGGTTGTGATAGAAGGGTGCCTTCTGTGGTGTAAGGGGGTTGGTGCTGAACATGTGATGTGGGTGGCATTCCAATGTATGGTGATGTTGAATAGGAAGGTTGAGAATGGGGTACAGACATGGAGGACATATATCCAGAATGATTGACATATGAGATAGGGGTTGTTGATAATATTTATATGTGGGTGGGACAATCAAATTTACTCTAGTAGAGCTTCGGGGTAGAGACTGCGGGATAGAGAGGAAAATATTATGGAATGGGGTAGGGTCACCGATACCATGGGTGGTTGTGTTGTAATTGGTATATGGGAGATAATGGGTGCGGATGGGGATATGCTCTAGGTGGTCAATGAAGGAAAAACTGATACTACGGGTGTGACTGTTGTTGGAGATGAATCGGTCATAGTGGGTGTAGGGCCTAGCTGCGAAACCATTAGGGGTAAATCAGGTGAAGGTAACACCAAATTAGTAGGGGTTGATGTAGGAGTGGGGAAAATGGCATGAGAAATGGATATAAGCATGCCATATATCAATTGACATGAGGAATCTTGATTGGATGAGTGAGAAAGATAAAATTGCAAGGTTATGGGATTCTAATCGAGGACTCATGTGAACTCCTCATCACCTGTATGAATGGTGGTAGGTGGAGTCAGATCCATGGGTAACAGGATAGAAGGTGGTGAGGGACTAGGTTGGAGTGGTTGATAACTGACATGGAATATAAGAGCATTAGTTTGGCTGCAAGTCAACACCATGTGAATAAGTGTTGACCTGAAAAGACTGTATTCATTAAATGACACAGAAAATAACAAAAACAAAGAAAAACGAGGATGGGAGGGTGAATTCGGTCAAAGGTTATATTTTGAAAACCAAACACAAACACCGATGACATTCAGGCTGACCAGTGATGGTTAGTGGATAACCGATGTTGGTCACATAAACCGATGCCGGTTACTGTGGAAGAACACCAGTTTTTAGGAAGTAAACATGACTAATGAATGTGTAATGGAGAAACTGTGTATGACAGAAATATCAACAAAGGGGAACATAATAGTGCCCTGAGGGCCAAAAATAGAACAAAAGGAGTGATGAAGGCTATTCTAGGAAAAATAACTAGAAAGCCAGAAGATGACACTAGTTAGGTTTAACCGACGACAATCACTGTGAAATTTAGAGAGAATGGAGAAAACTAGATTTTGTGAATTAAATCAGGTGAAGAATCAAACTCAGAAATCTAAGAATGAAAATATGGGGCCCTGGCACACTCAGATAAAGTCAAAATACTCCAACTATGATGGTGGAGTGTGAAAGGAAGAAAAACAATGTATATTCGTAGTCTCACACCTCAAAACACAAGTCAAGAAGAATGCTAAGAAAAAACATGATCCTAAAAGTGATTTTCTTATGCTTTTTTAGCTTATTCTATTTACAATTGACCATGTGAATTCAGAATAGAGTTTTTTGTTGGGAATCCCATCTTGAAGAAGGATATCTAAAAGGTGAGGTTTCAAGTTATGTTATGGCGGGGGGTACTCTCTGATAGGGTGACTGGACAAAGATAACCCTCTGGGGAGTACCTGTCAATCCTCTGATTGTGTGATCATTGACAGACATTCCCAAGTAAGATGTCGTCTAAGAAAATGTGTATATTTAGATTTGTGCAGTTTGGTAGAAGAAAGAGAGTGCTTTCTACAGTTCAATTGTATCAACCATCAGCTGGGCATGACTTCTAGCATATAGGTTGCCCTCATTTTAATGTGAACTAAAAATGCAACAAATCAAAATGTAATGCAATTTTTTTTAAAACCCAAATCGAAATATCTTTTTCGATGTAGCAAGTGATGAATAGGAAGAAGAATGCCCTTTCACTAATGCAATGCGAAAAGAAAGAAGAATGTGTTCTTTTTAAAGCACCAAAACCATTTTTTTTTACAATAAAGAGAGGAACAATGATTCTAGAGAAGAAAAATTAATGTGGTAAGCTTTTTTTAGAGGGAACAAACACACAACTTTCACCTAGGAATGAATAAATGCAACCGAACCCTTATGGGTCCCACGAGCGTGCCAAAATGTTTCACCATTTTCTTACATTTTGAATGTGATGTTGAAACAAATAGAGGTGTGGGTCAAGGAGGAATACTTTCTTATGGGTGGTTGGTTTGAAGTTGTGCACACGTTTTGACTTCTTGAACAATGTAATTGTTCTGAAAGCTTACTTTTGGCTAGGGAGAACTACCTGAAATAGTAAACAAGACCACCACAAGAAGAGGTTAAGTAATATATGAAAATGGAAGCCAGCGTTATGCTAGATTCGGGAAATGTGACACTAACGAGGAAAAGGTAGTCACCCCAGTTTTATAAAAAAACTATGAAATAACTTAAATACGACATAAATGAATTAGTGCTATATTCTATTTGGATACCTCAATCAAGATCAACGTCGATCCAATTAAATACTAAAAACTATGCGGGGGGCAAGGTCTTCAAGTTAAGGTGTATGTGTTTCAGGTGGTCTGACGATACAGACAGGGTCTAGCAGGGTTGGGTAAGGTGTTTGGGTTGTTTGGTAGGTAGGTGGTCGTTGGTTTACACAATGTTGGCAGCACAGAGACCAGTGTCAGTCATGATGGGACCAACCGGGTTAGGACAACGACAACAGTTATTGGTAACGGTGTCGGTGGAGGCGGGAGCCGATAAAAAATCAATAAGATCTAGTTGTGGGGTTTGAACTGAGGTTAGGAAAAGAGACAGAGGTTAGACGAGGTATATACATATCTTCGGGAAAACACTCAGAAGATATGTAGAGTCGGGTATAGGGGTTTTATGATGTGGAGTGGAGGAATGGTGAGTTTACAGAAGGAGGATAGTGAGGAAAAAGGGGAATTGCAAGTAGAAGAACATGGAAAACAAAGATGAAAAAAAAAAAAAAACCCGTTGAAAACAGGACAAGGATGAATGACATAGGTGATAAAATACTAATGATGTTGTAGGCCAATTGGTACGTGGTGGTGATGAGTGATTAGTGGATGGAGCTTGGTGTCCAAGTGGTTTGCTTCCCAGAATTGTACTGTGAGAGGAATACCTTTGGATCTGTCTCAATGTGGGCTATGGCTGCTTGGATGTGTGAAATAGCTCTTGTTCTTGCTGGCATGCATGATCTTTTTGCTCCCAAAAATCAAAGATATGGCCAACCCTCAACAAGGTAACCAAAGTGATGAATAAATTGGTAACCGATGTCGGTTTTGGGTCGATCAGCATCAGTTTAGGTATGATCGACATCAATTAAGGCGAGATTCCCTAGGTTTACTAAAAATGACATATTTTGCAATCATTGGGGCAAGGTTTGTCCCTTCTTCGCGGATCAAAGTAGACGCTAGTTTAAGGGGCGGGGAATGTGGTTAGAGGAAGCAATCGGCATTGATTTTAAGGGTTGATGTTATGAATGTCCTAGTTAGTTTTTATGTTTGAAATTAGGTTATGAATAGGTTTGGTGAGGTTTGTCTAGGTGAGGGAGTGCATCTATTTAATTAAAGTAATTAAAGTTAATGAGTAATTAAATTAAATTAAAAATGGGGTGAGGATGGGTATTAATTAATTTTAAATAATTAATTTAATATAATTTGGGGTATAAGGTTAGTCATGGTTAGGCGAATGTGTTAAGTTGGTTATTCGAAAGAGACAAAGGGAGTGTTGACCCAATTTTGGTGTCTACACACTGACCATATTTATGGCGTTATCAATGACCCTGAAATTAATTTTTGATGTTTCGTTTCACATCAACATTGTTTATGTAATTCCCCATTCGACATTTACCCCATTCTTCTTGATGACCATATTGATAAGTGTGAATGGTGTGTGTGCTCCTGTTGACGCTTAGTTGATTCTGGACCTTATTCAGAGAAGGATTAGATCCTTCCTCCCCGTATTCTCTCCCCATGTCTTTGTCGATTCTTATAGTGGAGGGCCTCTCACAAACGCACTTTACGATTATTGTCTTTAAGCAGATCATGTTCTCGAATCCTAGAATGACGATTGGTGTTGTAGGGGTTTGGCTGTACGGTTAAAAGGATATCCATAATAATAATTATTTTTAAATTTGTCGATTTTGACTGCCGACCATTATGATTACAATTAATAACTATTTTAAGCTGTAAAATAATTATAATAATAATAATATATTATTATTCTAATTGTCGGTCGATGATTATATTGTATTATTATTTTATTGTCGATTGTTATCAATTTTAGTATTAATGATTATCGTTAAGTCATTTTATTATTTTTTTGGTCTCTCCCGTAGATTGAATCTTGGTTCACGCAAATGAAGAGGATGTCATGTTTTTGGCGTGATGGTTGATCATTTTCTTGTGTTCATTTTTGAAACTCCGGCCGTTAGTTCCCCTTCCTCTTTGTTGGTCGTATACACTACTCCTTTTTTTTTATTATGACATGCTGACCACTTGTATAAAATGTGCTTGGGAGACATTATTTTTGGGTTGAGCACCAATTAAATGCTAGCCACTTGTTTGTTTCTTTTTTTTTTCATTTATGCCATGCTTGGCATGGGATTGTGGGAGTCTTTTTCATTATTTTATTGGGGCCTTGTTTTTTGTAGGCTAAAACATTTTTTTAATGTTGGATGTATTCTTGGATCATTGTGCCCCTCTTATTTTATGCCATGGATTCTGTTTAGCCTGCAAACACCTTGCGTCTAGTTTTTTGGTGGTATGGAAACCCTTGTAAAGGTTGGAGGCAATGCTTTGTTTAACTAGGTCATTTTATCTACTTGTTTCCTTGTTACCTTGCTAGGAAGGACGTCCATACCTGTGTCAAAGCTATTTTTTAGCACTGGTTGCATGCATGTTGGTAAAGGTGAACTAAATAGTTTAGACATCGGTTGGTTGCTTTTGGTGATGTAGGGTTGTGTATAAGATCCTTCTGTGCATATCCTGCAAAGACGGTGTCCGTTGAGACCACATTCCTTTGAGGCATTTTTTCAAGCAGTTTACCTACCTTGTTTTTACTTCCACATTTTGCATAGGTGGCTTTAGAGGCACTTTCTTCTACATTTGGAAACAAAATCTGATTTCCATTATGTTTCATTGGATGTCCATACCCTATTCTAACCATTCCATTTTGACACAAGTTGGGAGGATGTTTGCAAGGTTGTGGAGTCTGTCTTTTACCTTGTCTCTCTCGTGTTTCATGGGCCTTTTCAATAAACCCATTTTGTGTATATTAATGCAGTCATGGCAATCTTTGAGACCACATTTATTTCTTACTGATATCGCTCATGGATTTTAGAGCTCCCCTGTCTATGCCAACGTGGGAGTGAGTGTGGTTTTAGCACCCAAGCCAGTGGAAGAGACGATATTCGACCTGAGAAGTTCCGCTGCAGTTCTGTGTGGTGTCAATGTGACTTGTAGAAGTTGGAGAACCAAAACGAGATAAACCTACCATTGCTACAATTGCTAAAATTTAAAAATATCATGAAATAGAACTTTATTTCCTCTAATTTGTTTTTCTTTGCTACTTTTTGTGGGTTTGTTCACCTTGTGGGAAATTCTCTCCTTTCATTTGTAATCTTCTTGTTTTAGATTTAATCGTTGTCAGTGTTAAAAGTGGATAGCATAGATATTTTTTTTCCTCCTACGTTGGATGTTGTGTATTCATGTTGAAGTAAAACGACCTCCTACTATTATAAACTACATGTCTATGATTGAGTAACAAGGTTATTAAGTTGTTTATAACTAGTAAATGTTGTGGTGTTGAAAGCAATCCTGTTGTATCTATAAACCTCTTTACTCTTCATAATGAGCTTACTATCTAGATTTGATTTTCTTTTGGGTATGTTGAGCACAGTTCCCATGGGTTATGAAAACTTTACTTTAGTAGACAGCCACTAGACTAAACCTGATCCAGGTTGGGAGAGAAACTATAGTTTTATAGACATTTAATCACCCTTTGGGGTTATGGAAATAATTACGTAATGTCAATTGTTTCTTTGGTTTGAGTGTTTGGGTCCGGAGTATCTTTTCTCAGACTAGCTAAGGTAATTGTTCATCCATCTAGCCGGATTACTAGTTGTCTCCAGTGCACTTTGAGTATTCAAGGGATAATTGTTTATGAGTATGCTAGACATATACCCAATTTGCATGTTGATCATCAGTATAGGTCCAAGATGTTTAAGGTTTTCCTTAAGGGGAACTTTGACCACTCCTTTGAAGCTTGAATGGTAACGATATTTTTTTGTAACCAATATTTAGAGTTACATGTGTGTGTTTATGGATACTTACTCCTTTATTGTCAGAACTACCTGTTATCCCAAATTCATCCCCAACAAAAAATTTGGTTAGAACGAGCCCACCACATAAATAAAATACAAAGGGAAATGATTCAGACTCATGAGCTCCCATTCTAGAACGAGGTGAAGGAAAACAGATGGTCAAAAGAGTCAAATTCAACCTTGCACAGGAAGAAATAGAAGAGACGACCCTTTTGAGATTTTTTCTATGTCTTAAATCTATTTCAATGGGTAGCAGAAAAGACTCAAAAAATGGAGTGATAGAGGTTGAGAAAAGATTAAATGGCCTTATGCAAGAAGAAGAAACAACTCTGTCAAGCTGTTTTCCATGTCTTAAAATCCATTTTCCAAGGTTACAGGTGGGCTCGACAATGGAATAGCAGGGTCAAGAGAAGAAGGGGCAGATGCTGCAAGAGAAGTCAGGAGCAAGAAGAAGGAAAAAATGGTGAAGTTTTCAAAGTTTTTCAGGCTTGAAACAGTTCAGGAAAGGGTCCAAAAATCGACTAAGTCTGGAGGAGCCAAGCAGAGCGAGCCACGTGTCCCTAACGAATTGTTTTCTCCAAAGATGAATCCAAAAGGGGAGGCTCAAACAAGCACCCACAATCTCCACGTGTCCCAGGCTGAAAATGGAGGCAGGGTCAAATGGTCAAACAGAGTCAAAGGTGGACATAGGACGGGCCTCAAAATTGGCTAAGTATAAAAGTGTAAAGTAAAGAGGTGCCAAGTGTCAGCTTGGCGCATTTCCAAGAGTTGGTCCAAAGGCAGAGACCCAAATGAGTGCACGAGCTTGCCACGTAGCCCAAAGTCTAAAAAGAGTAAGAGGGGACCGTTGAAAAGTCCACAGCCAACTGCGGAGGCCTGCCAAGTGTCAACTCGACGCTCCAGCCAAAGGACAAATCTTGAATCAGGCTTTGAGGTGAGCGTGGTGCCTCCATGTGTCCAGTCTCAAAAGAGAGGTAGAGTCAGTTGAATAGTCAATGCAAGGGGATGGCTGATGGAGGTTGTCAAGTGTCTGAATGGTGCTAATTCAAGGATTGAATAGAGAGAAGGTTTCCAAATAAGCGTCAGACTGCTGCGTGTCCCTGGTCAAAAGGTATACCCCACTAAGCAAAGGACTTAGCCAAAAACATAGAAATTGAATAGGCCAGCGGAGAGAGCAATGTGTCATCCCCACACCACTCCAAGAGAAAAGTATAGAGATCGCCCTCGGACGAGCGCCTGCCCTCCATGTCTCCCATATTAAAAGGAGACCCATTTTTTCAAACTAATTTTCCCGCCTATTTATACGGACCCGATACAAAACTTTGAAAGGGCATATCTTTCAACTCAGGGCTCCAAATATTCCATAAATCTTACACCGTTGGAAGCATCTCAACACCCTCTACGCCATGGGAAGATAAAAAAAATCATTTTTTACATGGCCCTAGTAGGTGGAAAATGGAGAAACATCTTCATTTGGCCTTTAATGTGAGGATCTTCTTGCCTCAACAACCAAATCAGATTCGATCTGCTCTGTCGTTTCCTCCTCCTTCAAGGCACAAAATAAGGATTTGATGTAGTCGACGCAGATTTGGGACAGATTTATATGGGAGGCATTAAATAGTGGTGGTTGAGCTTGGAGCTATTTTTTCCCGCTTCTCTCTTTTTCTCCCATATGTATCAAATCTATAAGTACAGGCTCGGGACTCATTGTAAAGGGTTTAGGAAATTCACTTTTGTCTTTTTGTAGGCTCCCCTTTCCTTCTGGCAAGGGAAACTCGTGGAGTTTTAGACCTTCCATTAAAAACTGTAATACACTTTCTCATCCTCTTGGCTATTTCTTAATGTATTGTATCAATCTACAGAGCAATAAAACATGTTTTTTGATCGATTTAGATCCTCTCTTGTCTTCTCTTTTGCCTCTCGTCATTGATCTTTCATTATAAATGTTGGTTATCTGTGCTTGTGTTATGGGTTTTGTATACATTTTTATTTGAATTTGTATTTCTATGAAGCTAAAATGAATGTTTTCATCATTCCTTTGGTGCATCACCTTTGGTAGATTTAGCATTTTCATTTTAATTTTTTTGTATTCCTTCTATCCTTGTCTCATTGGTAAAATTTTAGATTAGTTTTAGGAAACATGCATCCTCTAGAAAAGTTTTCTACGTATGCACCTAAATAGAGGAATAAGAACCAACCTTTAATCTGGAGAGTTTTCCTATTTTGCAAAGTCCCACACTTTGAGGAAGACTCAATGTTATGTGGATCACACCAAATGATTATGCCTTAGAAAAGCAAACCTGACTACTCATTTGGTGGTGTTATGATTTTGCAGCAACAGTTTTGGCACACTCAGTGGGACAAGAGGTCTTCACTTTATTTCATCAAGTTGATGTGTTCTTGGTGGGATTCAGCCTTTGAGGCACATGCAAACACATCTGGCAGACTCCATCTGGTCAAAAACCCATTCTCTGAGTTGCAGACACCTTCTTTCCATCCATTTACACTCATTTTTTTCTTCTTTCATCTCTTTCATTTTCTCCCATTCCATGAGGGTTGTGCAATCATGACTTCATTTCCTTCTTGGAAACTCACACTTACAGCAACAGAACAATCCACCTCCAATATGTTTTACAACTCCTTCAAATCAGCATTTTGAGCAAAGGAAAAAATAAGTATGTCTACCCCTATGAGTTATAGTGCCAAAATCAGGATGGCTATGGAGCTTTCCAAGAGCAGGGGTATGTAAACAATGAAGACAATCAAATGCAGAATGCTAGTCTACTGGAGAAGATCCAAAACATGGAGGCTGGCATGGTTCAGTCAAGGGGCATAGCACAAATGTAGGCATTCAAGATTGGTTGTAGGGCACCTTGTCCATGGGAAGGCCCTTTTCTAAGACATTACATCCCTAAAGAGAATCTTGATTTCATGGTTGAAGTGTTGCCTCATCTTACACATTGGATTGAGGATATTGACGCTTATGAGTAAAGTGTGAGACAACCTTGTCAATGGTTAAGTCAATCACCAGCTCCATGTCCTTCATTTTATTTTGCTCAATCTTTATCATTTTAGCAGAGGCAAGAGTCAATCTTCCCATATTTTCCCCCAAGTGTTCATTTCATTTCTCCATCTCCCTAGTATTCCACCTCATCTCAGTCCCTTTTTCCTTTTCCCTTCTAAATAGTCATCCCCTCCAAATGAATAAGAAATTTCCACTTCCCTCCCCACCACAAAACAATTGCAAAATTGGTTGAACCCCAACCTGCCACTCTTTTTGCTCTCCCAAGTCCATGTTGGGAAGAGACTCAAGAGTCCAATCAAGGAGAAAAATAAGGAGAGGATCCGAACAGAGAATAAATGACAGACCATCTGAAGAGTTGGGCTACCAAATCTGGGTTTACAAATATTCCTTTGATGGTCAAACCAATAGAGGAGGTCAAGGTTAAAGAATCAGTGGTGGCTGAGGTTGAGTTTGTAGTAGGATAAGAACAAGAACAAGAGAACGAAGACCAGTCATTAGTTTTCTCAGAATGTAGTGTCCATGTTGGCACTCTATTTGAAGAAATTTTTAATCCAATTCAAGTTGCACAATCAGCCTTGGAAGAAGATGAACAATCAGTTATAAGTCCCATTGAAGAGGAGAAGATGGAAGAAATCAAATTAGAGTTTGTATTAGTAGAAGAAGGAGAAATCATTGGAGATTATTTGTTTTCATTCGAAGGGCCTAATTTGGTTAATGAATCCATCATGGAGGAAATCTCTAAAAGAGATCTTACAGTACCAACTAGTCCTCTAGAGTAGCAAATTGAAGAGTTTGATTTATCAAACTTCATGCTAGAGGAAGAGGTTACTTCAGGGAAAGATTGTCTTCAAGCAGTAGAGGAAAGATAAGCTGCTCCAAATCCAAAAGAAGAGAAGTGCATTCCAATTGTGAAGGAGAAAACTACATATCTAGAAGATTTGAGCACAAAACAGGCCATAGAAGAACCTTCAGTTCTTCCTCTCACCTCATCTCTCTCAAACTCTGATGCTGAAGAAGAGTTTGATCTTTCAAACTCAATGTTTGAAGATGAAGGAAAACATGGTGAAAAAATTACAGATCAAGAAGACACCATGAAAGAGGTTGAACATTTGCAGTAGGACAACAATGAGGCAATGTATTTGTCTGATTTGGAGGACTATTTTGATGGAGAAGAACCAATTGAGTTTCTATTGTTTTCTCCTTCATCATCCACCTCACAAGCACATGAGCCTGTTTTCATGGAGGAGAACTTTCAATTGCAACAGCCTGCATATTATGGCAACTCTTTGGAATCAAGTTTGGGAGATTTAAACCTTCCATGCTCTTCACAGAAGGAAGAAGAGAAAGGGAAGAAAAGTTATAACATTGCTTCCACACCATCCATTCAAGGAGGTCTACAAGAAGAATCCATTTTTGGAGTATAAATTTAGAGCTATGGGCACATCCAAAGGATCAGACTATGCCCAATTAGGTACTTGGCTTCATTGGAGCCAAGGGAGAAACCAAAACCAGTCATGCCTACTTTAGGGCATGAGGATGAGCATCAAAGTACTAAAGGTCACCATCAATACCTCCAGGAGTCCTATGCAGGTCATCTTGAGGAGGTATTTTCCATTAATGTTGATACCTTGATGATTTTGGTGGAGGACAGGCTTAGATTCAATTTTTCACTCATACTGGCAGCTATATTTAGTGTAAAATAATTTACATGGCTGCCTCTCTTGAGAAAGGGAAGCTACTTCTCCTTGCCTGTAGTAGGCTTTGTTTAGCATTCTTTCTCTTTGGTCAGTTTAAGAGTAAGAGTAGATTTACTTTCAGCAGAAAAAGTGCTTATGCACACTCTACATGTCTCATTTGAGGCATGTATGATTTGTTCTTTGTACATAAGTTTTGTACTGCTTCAGAGGGGCATGAAGCTAGGCTCTTTAGTATTCATGGTAGAAAGACTCATATTTTCCTATAATAGTGCAAATTGAAATAGAAAACAAATGCAGAGCAACTAAAATCTGTTTCGAGATAGTCCATTTGAGGGACGCGTGAAAACCACGGGTCGAATCAATTTTCTACTCTCATAAATCATTGTCTCAATATTTTCTTATGAAATCTGAGAGTGCAGACGCATGGGAAGGCTCAGGGATAGGAAGAACATAGAAGGTTCAGGTAGTCGGGGAGTTCATATTGAAGGAAGGGTTAGTACCAGGCCATTAATTGTGACTCCATGCCTAATGGACACTTCAAGGCTATTGGTCTTTTCATGTAGCATGTAGATGTCCCCGTGAGTCGCCAAATTTTTATCCAAAATTCACCCCCTGAAAATTTTGGTTGGAACGAGCCCCGCACATAAATAAAATATGAAGGGAAATAATTCAGACCCACGAGGTCATGTTCCAGAATGAGGCGAAGGAAAACAAATGGTCAAAAGATTCAAATTCGACCCTGCACATGAAGAAATAGAAGAAATGGCCCTTTTGAGCATTTTTATGTCTTAAATCTATTCAACGTGTAGCAAAAGACTCGAAAATGGAGTGGCGGAGGATGAGAAATATTAAACAGCCTTATATAATAAAAAATGACTATGTCAAGTCATTTCCATGTCTTAAGCTCATTTTGCAAGTTACAGGTAGACTTAACAATGGAATTGTAGGGTCAGAAAAGAAGGGGCAGTTCCACAAAGGAGCCAGGAGTAAGAAGGGGAAAAATGATGAAGTTTTGAAGTTTTCAGGCTCGAAAAAATTCAGGAAAAGGTCCAAAATTGACTAAGTATAGAGGAGCCAGCGGAGAGAGCCACGTGTCCTAATAGCGCTTCTCCAAAGATGAATCCAAAAGGGGAGGCTCAAACAAGCGTGGCATCTCCACGTGTCGCAGGCCGAAACAGAGGCAGGGTCAAATGGTCAATAGAGTCAAAAGGCAGATAGGGCAGGTCTAAAAAATTGGCTAAGTATAAAAGTGTAAGCGGAGGTCACCAAGTGTCAGCTTGGCACATTTCCAAGAGTTGGCCCAAAGGCGGAGACCCAAATGAGCATGAGCTCACCACGTAGCCTATAGTCCAAAATATAAGAGGGACCATTGAAAATTCCATAGAACTACGGAGGCTGCCAAGTGTCAACTCGGTGCTCCTTCAAAGGAAAATTTTGAATCGGGCTTTCAAGAGAGCACGGTGCCTCCACGTGTCTAGTCTCAAAAAGGGGGGCAGAGTTGGTTAAATAGTCAATACATGGGACAGGCCGGCGGAAGCTGCCAAGTGTCTAAATGGAGCTAATTCAAAGATTAAATAGAGAGAGGGTTTCCAAACAAGCTCCAGACTGCCACATGTCCCTGGTCAAAAGGTATACCCCACTAAGCAAAAGACTTAGCCAAAAAAATAGAAATTGAACAGGCCGGCGGAGGAAGCCATGTGTCAGCCCCGCGCCAATCTAGGAGCAAAGTATAGAGGCTGACCTCAGACGAGCACCTACCCTCCATGTGTCCCATATTAAAAAGAGGCCCTTTTTTAAAACTATTTTCCTTCCCATTTGTATGGACCCGATACAAACTTTGAAGGGGCATATCTTTCGACTCAGGGCTCGAAATATTGTAAATCTTACACCGTTAGAAGTGTCTCGACACCCTCTATGCCATGGGAAGATAAAAATTCATTTTTGCATGCCCTGGTAGGTGGAAAATGGAGAAACATATTCAAGATTTTAATGCAGGATCTTCTTGCCTCAACAACTAGATCAGATTTGACTGCTCCATCGTTTCCTCCTCCTTCAAGGCACCGAATAAGTATTTGGTGCAGTCAAGGTAGATTTGGGACATATTTCTATGGGAGGCATTAAATAGTGGTGGTTGAGCTTGGAGCTATTTTTCTCGCTTCTCTCTCTTTCTCCCGTCTGTATTGAATCTATAAATACAAGCTCGGGACTCATTGTAAAGGGTTGGATATTCTCTTTTATTTTGCAGGCTCCCCTTTCCTTCTGGAAAGGAACTCGTGGAGTTCCATACCTTCCAATAAAATTGTAATACGCTTTCTCGCCTCTTGGTCATTTCTTAATGTATTGTATCAATCTATAGAGCAATAAAACATTCTAGATCCTCTCTTGTCTTCTTTACTCTCGTATGATCTTTCATTATAAATCTGGTTATCTGTGCTTGATTATTTGCATACATTTTATTTGGTTTGTTTCTATCAGAAAAAATGAATGTTTCATCATTCCTTTAGTGCATCACCTTGTAGTTTAGCTTTGTTTTAATTTATGTATTCCTTCTTTCCATGTCTCCTTGGTAAAGATTAGATTAGGTTTAGGAACATATCCTCTACAAGTTTTTACGTATGCACCTAAACAGAGGAATAGGAACCAGCCTTTAATCTGGAGAATTTTTTTTATTTTTCAAATTCCCACACTTTGAGGAAAACTCAATGTTATGTGGATCACACCAAATGATTCTACCTTATAAAGTCATATCTGACTACTCATTTGGGGGTGCTGTGATTTTGCATTAACACTACCTTGGCTTAATTCTACTTGTGATGAATCTTGGGGGTATATATATAATTGTGCATCTTGCTGATTTTTATTGACTTTTGGATGACGTATGTGTGTTGATATCTTGTTGACTTATGATAGAACGGTTAAGAGCATTAGGGATATTTGGGGGTATTTATATATAGATGCATTGCTTATTTATATTTAAAGTTGATGTTAAGATAATGACTTTTGGTGATAGATATAAATGCAATTTTTCTTTTAGAATGGTTTGAATATGTTAACTAGGGGTATTTTAAAAGAAATAGTGATGGAAAGTGGTGATCCACATTGTTTTAAAATGAAACTATAGACTTATAGAGGTGTTTTGGAAATCCCTAGTGTTGTAAAACTTGGATTAATGTTTAAAATGTTAATTCGTATGACAGAACTTTATTTTTCTCTCACTTGTTGTTACTAGCCTATAAGGGCACTGGCCTTTTCGTGAATGATTGTGAAATTCCTTGGAGTCAATGGCTGAAAAATAGTATTTAATTGTCATCCCTTCTAAACATTATTGAATGGTGGTCGTGTGTTATATTTCCATCATATAATCTATATGATTGCATGATTGAAATTTTAATACACCTGACCTTTCGTGTTTAACCTTTGAGTCTCATGGTTTCTCCTAGATTAATTGTTCAATTCTGTCATTTTTAAATTTAGTATCATAGCCTGTGCTTTTGGTACCTTTTGATGATTTTATATTGTTGATTTGAATATCAATTCTCAATCTCATAACCTAATTGTTTATTTTATGGAAACCTCATTACACTAGACTGTTGTTTCTAACTTATCAGGCCAATGGTCCCTTCTCAAATGATTGGTAAAATTTCGTTGCTTTTGAGACATGATTCATAACTGAAGTATAATACTTTCTTCTTAGATTGGCATGGTGGAAATTTTATCATAACTTAAGGAGTTGTTAGTATTTAAAGCTTCGATGCAATGCTTGGAATATAATGTTTCCCTTCTTGATATTGTTAGATAGCACCTTATTGTTGCATTGTGTAGTCTTATCTTGCTCATTTCTCACGAGCTGACTTAGGTTATTAATTGTTACAAATGGCTTATGCGAGTAGATGAGGGAAATACTTGTAAAATATTGCATTGAAATTGGTTGTGAATTTATTTTGTACAAATACTTTTATGTTGTAAAACTTTGGAATGGGTTCTATGGGAAATTTAGAAGAAAACCAGTGCCTTAGTATTATGTGTTGTGGAGTAATGTTGTCATAACTATTGAAACTTTGGCTTGTTTTTTTTAATCATGGAAAATATAAAAGTTGATTACCGTATGGTTATGGGTGATTCTAATGTATTATAGAAACTCTAAGAATAGTATAGTGTGGTGTGACCAATGTTGTTACTCTCTTGTTCTCTAGTCATAGTTCCATAGAGTTGGTTTGTCCCTTTGGGTTGTGTGTTGTGTTGGAAAGAATTGATGGAACCGTGTATAGTTTTCACAAATGAGTAATGGTAAACTTTGCTCTTGAGATAAAATGTTGTGTTGTAAACCCTTCTAAGACATAGTAACAATGCAATTCTAAGCATAATAAATGGTTGGATGATCCTTATAAAAGTTATAAAATAAAATATTTACATATATGTGAATAAATTAATGTAGATGTGATCTACTTGATCACATTTGAGTCCTTAAGTGATCAAGAAGGAAACTATCCTTTGTAAAGAAGATTTTATACCTTTCTACCCCTAGCTAAACTAATGAACATTATCCTTTTATGGTGAATTCTTAAATGATCTTAAGGTGAGATCAATGATTAAATTTTGGAAGATAGTAAGGTCATAATAAGTAAAAGGATACTGATTAGCAACCATTCAATCTATCTCACCCTTTTGAAAAACGTAATTTGTATGCTCATGTCAATCTTGTCAAGTGAAACCTTTAATCATTCTAGATAGATTCTTATCCCAATAAAATCTTGGTTAATATCTAATGAGATCTTAAAGATGAATCCAATTTGATCTTCTTCCCCTAACTTCTTCCAAAGTGCTTTGTAATCTTCTCTTTTGTTATTAAACGTTTGATCCTTGTCCAAGGAGGTGGTATTTCCGAAACTAAACGGTACTTTCCCCAC
Source organism: Taxus chinensis (assembly GCA_019776745.2). Classification (NCBI taxonomy): domain Eukaryota; kingdom Viridiplantae; phylum Streptophyta; class Pinopsida; order Cupressales; family Taxaceae; genus Taxus; species Taxus chinensis. The sequence continues at coordinate 149,298,372 of CM034154.1, forward strand.
AACTAGAGCTTGTGAAATGGACGTAGGAAGCAAGATTCTGGAGCTTGAGTAGGAATAAATAACGTTGTGAGGAACAGAAAATGTCCTTCATAAATCAAACAAATTAAGCAAGTTATTGATATATATTTGATGATCCTTTTTTAGAAAATTTGGTCTTAAGCTAATTAGTCAATAGTATAAAAGAAAAAAGTTTGCCTTTGTAAAAAGAATTGTGCGAATCAAAACATGAATCTTCTAGATCATAAATTCAAGTTTGAAAGAATTTTTTGAAAATACATAACCTTTAAAAATATTACACCGTGAGATGTCCTTAACTGTAACTGTGTATTGTGGTTGGAGTTTTTCGTTGTTCCTTGTCGAAGAGAAAATTGAAATGTTCATGTAGGGTGTTATATGTTTCCTGGTTTCCTATGTGATAAATGTTGTGTAAATATCATTGAGAGTTGTTCGTAGCCCCTATTGGTTGCCTGTGTTTACGTGTTAACTCCAAGCAATCAAAAAAAAATTATCTTGTAATTTACTGTGTTGTTTAGTGTGTGTGAAATTGTGGTTGTTACACTTGGTATCAGAGCAGAGGTTCATTCTCTCTAACCTCTGGGATAGATTGGAGTTTTGATGGTGGTGGATATTGGAAGAGTAATCTTATATAAACGTGATGTGAACTATGTCGTAAATGAGATATTGTGAGCGCACATGTTCTGTATGTCACTTAGTGCATAATTGTTAGCATGTTGATGCATTGGAGATGAGAGTATTCTTCCTCCTTTTCAGGAATTCTATGAGAATTCGAGTGTGAAAAGTTGTCTTGTTGTGTGTGTGGAAGAAATGTGATTGTTGATTCCGGAGTGTTGGATCCTTTTGGCATTTGTGATGTGTGGGTGTGCTGATATGTTGTACGATAAGGTTGGTTTGTAGTGAACTAGATTTCTTAATGATGTCATCATCATCTGTATAGAAATGTGTGTGTCTTCATGTTATATGGAAGTTGACTGTATGTTATAATTGTGCTCATCATAATTATAATTCATGTGATATGTAATTATTCATGTCATGGTTTAGGGACATATGGTGGGTATATGATCCTTATCGTACAGTGATGATTGCACTTGGGGTGCAGCATGTGGTGATGTGGTGTGTGGTACACCATGAATGTAATATATGTGATACACCTTGTATTGGTGCCATGCGTAAGACGCTATGGTAAGGTGTGTGAACCACCATTGTGTTAGTGATGTAGTTCCATGTTATGTTTTGAACCTTACGCTAACCGACCTTGAGTGAAATCGGTAAAAGTGTATGTTTGGAAGTGTGGAATCATGTACCATGGGCTGGTAACTCGAGCCGACCTTTGGTTCTATAGATGACGACTTGTGCTTCTTTCCTCTCTTCCTATGTGGTTGTTTTATGGATGCAACCTAAGTGTAGCTATAACTATGTTTAGCCTTGTCAAAGTGGTGGCAGGATGATTCAGATAAAGATGATGATAGTTGTACTATTGATATGTTATTTTACGATCTGAGGCTCGATGTTTCAATTGCCAGAAACTCGTTGAGTACCCCCTTAGTGGCTAGATAAGGCCACATAGTCATCGTAATGTGATATTCTTATATATGTATTTTATTTGTGAATTGAACTTTTTATTTTATTTTTACAAGGACCAATAGTTTTCTTGATTGCCATGTTTTATATTTTTGGGAATTTCCTTGGTTTGTGGTACTAACATGGGGAATTTTGCACTAACTATGGCTATTTGGCCATTTGTTTTGCTTGGATTTGGATCTTCTTTTAAATTTTAAAATTTTATTGCCTTGCCCAAGGCTTGAACTTTATCATGCTTGCAATTTGAATCAGATTGCAATGCTGGTTCTATTGTCATGATGTGTGGAATAGGTTCATGGGATTTACCATGGAATGGTGGGACCTATGGACCCGCTTCGTTGTATGGGGTTATGCCCCAAGGAGTTACAAATAACTTTGTCGAACCACGAGTTATTATGTCACTTGGGTTAGGGGTGTCTGGACTCTATGTGCCTAGGGCCATAAGGAAACTGACCTCTTTGGGATGAGAAAAGGAAAATTTATTTATTTATTACTACTTGAGGGAGGCATAAGAGATTTGTGTGTGTGTGTGTGTGCGTGATTGATGCTTCGGGAGGTATGCAGAGTTATTATGATGTTTTGGTTGTGGTGCTATGATGTATGTGTTACTAATGTTAGTTAGATATGTTTTGTGATGTTGTGGATATGACTTTGATGCCTTTGTTGACACTATGTATCTACTGCTATTGTTTTGAGTTATGTGAAATATTCATCTATGGAATTGTGGGAATTTCTAGTTGTTGTAGTACACTATTGTTTGAGTATTATATGTCAGTCATCGATGTGTGACAAGTGCTATGTTATGTGGACCGTGTCTATTCTCTTCCATATTTGGTTAAGATCTTGTGGCGTAGTACCGTCATGAAAGTATGTAAAAAAAATTATTATGCTTGTGAATCATTAGACGCCATCTTTGCAGGATATGCACAGAAGGATCTTATAGTTTCAATGACATTTCCTTTGTGTTGTGTAGGCCAAGTGGAAAGGAACATGCGAGAACATTGTCACCTTCAACTCTTTGGTTTGTAATAGTGTTGGTTTTCAAATAGGAATTTTTAGAAGAGAAACAGTCAGGGGACAAGAAGTCCCTCCTCTTTGATGGGAGACGTTCCCTTATTCAGAAACGAACTTATTTACAAATGTACAAAATATTATTTTATGGTTGAACTTGGATATTACGAAAGTGTTTTCCACAAGGATCATCAATTACACAAGGACTGAGGAAAGGGAATAAGAAGGTGAGCAGAATAGCAAAATTCAGAATTATAGATAGCAGAATAATTCTTTATGTATGTGAAGTTTCAAAGAATTTAAGACAAGATCATTTGCATTGGCTGAATGAGATTAAATTTAAAGACACAAAGTTCCATAAATAACCTTCTTCAGATTCATTAATCAAGGACACAAAGTTCCTTCTTGGTTATACAAGATCACTGTATTTGCAAAACTGAACAGTATGCAATCAGAGAGACTAACGAATCAGGAGACAAAATGATCTTCACAATATTAAATGGAAAACACAGAAATAGCAGAGATTCAGATAGACAATGAATGGAAAGCCCTTTTGTATTGATTTCTTTAAGATCTATTTACACTTTCAGAAAATATGCCAAGTTCTTCCTCCTTCAAAATGGTGTGGAAAGGCCATTATATAGCTTACAAGTCAGTTACTCTTCGTAACCGTTTATTTTAACTAAAGAATAGTTAAGGACCGCCAATCGCAATACCTTAACTAATTACATGGAATACGAAAGGAATGGCGAAGAAGAGAGAAGGAAGGGAAGGAGACAGGTGGCCAGTTCTGAGAGGGACCCACTGTCTTTGGAAACCGCTGCTTGAGTTTCTTCCACGTCTCAGCCATGTCCTTGCCACGAGGGACACGCCAAAATTTTTATCTTGAGAATGACAATGAATATCTTTGGAAACTGATGTAACCGACGTCTTGAAAGTTTCGTCCTTCGTAACTGCTTCTTTAGTTCTCCCAAGCCTCCTCCAGGATCTTGATCTTCATATTGATAATAACAGAGCTGCAAACCAGGCTCCGAAAAGAGTTTCAGAGGGAGGGGACATGCGCGGGTTTTCAAATTGCAAGGGTTCGAAACAATGTAAGAATTGCAAAGGAAGTTTTGCCCGTTACATAGCCGTTGAGGAGAGAGAAGGATAATTAATGCGCATTTGAATTCATATTTTGAAAAACAGCATATTCGGGAAGAGCGGGAAACTAAGTATGGATGATCGTTGGTTCGCTTGGGACAAGTGAGACGCGAATGTGCGAAACACGCGGCTCGGCCGATTCGGGTGAAACAGGGAGAGTTTGCACAAACGCATTTTGGGACAATTGGGACAAAAAAGAGCGAAGTGCGCGACTCGGGAGTTTCGGCCGAAAATGGGACAAGCACTTTTTTAACTTTGGGACATTTGGGACATGAAAGCGCGGTTCGGGCGAATCGGCCGAAAGTGGAACAACTTGCACTCTTTTAACTTTGGGACATTCGGGACAAAAACTTCCGGAGTACGCGGTTCGGGTGTTTCGGCCGATCGGGGAACAGAATGCACTTTGGAACTCGGGACAGTTGGGACGAAATCGGGCGAATCGGCCGAAAATGGAACAGAGTGCACTTTAAGTTTGAACTTGAGAAATTTGAGACAAAAAGTTCCGGAGTACGCGACTCGGCCGGTTCGGGTGAAATTGGAACAGAGCGCACTTTTGAAATTGGGACATTTGGGACAAGAAAGTGCGAAGTACGCGGTTCGGGCGGTTCGGCCGAAATTGGAACATCTCGCACAGTAACTTCGGGACACTTGGGACAAAAACTTCCGACGGGCCCGAAAATGGGACAAATTCGGAGGTTTCGGCCGATCAGGGAACAAAATGCACTTTCGTACTTGGGACAGTTGGGACAAAAATGTCCGACAGGCCCGAAATACTTACAGAATGACCCAAAAATTAGATTTTTTAGACTTCCGAGACTTTTTTCACACCACCAGCTCGAGAGAAAAGACACTTAAACTCAAAATTTTGAAATTTTTACTTTTGACAGAGTGGGGAATTTTGAGTGGACAACAGCTGGCTCCTTCTGGGGATGACTTGGTATAAATTCACGGAATGAGACAAGGCAAGAACTTAGACAAACTCGGTGAAGCAGACCAGTGCCTTATCCATTGGGCAACGGAGTCAAAAACAGACCAACACAGAGGGCAACACACAAAAACAACAGAAGGGAAACACACCAAAAGTAGAGAAGCAAAAGAACACTGTACAGAATGTACAAAGGGACTCCCTAGTCACCTAGGACTTGAACAACTTGAGAAACTGCCCACTATAGGGAAGAGGGAGGGGAGAACCATCCATGTAATCAAGATAGAAAGAATTCTCACCAGCAAAGTGTCTGATCTTGAAAGGTCCGAGCCACAGGGAATCAAATTTTCCATGGCTGCCACGAGGTTCATGTCTTTTATCCCATAACAGAACGATGTCTCCAACCTGGAAATCTCTGAACCTAGCTTTCTTGTCAAACAGGACCTTAACCTTCTGCTGGTGAATAGATATCCTATCAGCAACCTCCAATCTGCCTTCATCCTTGTCAGCTGTTTTGGGATTATACTGTCTCTGTTTCTACTCAAAAGATTTAATTCCTAGTTTGAAAGGAATAGGATGCTGCATATCTCTTGGCCTGAAAGCTTTCAAATCTTCATAAGAATAAGCGAGAACATCCTTATATCTTTTTAAAAGATCAATTGATTTTCTTCTTTCATGAAGTTGTGCCACTGTCTGCTTGAAAGTGCTTAATTCTGGTTTGACTGGAATCGAGTGCAACATTTTCCAATATTTACTAGCCTAGGAATCAGTAGAACTCCCAATATTGATTTTTATCATGCTCAGCTGATTTCTGAGGTCCAGTAGAAGCTTTAGATTTCACATACCTGTCATGTTTATCAAACAATTCCTCTAGACTCACCAAACCTTTAGGAATCTTATTTCCTTTGAGATTGATGCATCCATCTTGATCTGTTTCTTCTGCATGGGTGACTGTTTGGTCAAAGGGCACACTCTCACGAGGTAGGTTGTCACTTCCCTCAAAATACAGATGTTCGAAATTACCCTTGAGTTCCAGGAAGGAAAGTAGATGTTGATCATCATTGAAAACCTGCCAATTATTGGCATTATCAGGTACACTAGGCCGATGGACCATCTCAATGGTGAACTTATCCTGAGAGAAATCAGGATGAGGAATCAGTAGCGACCCTGAGACTGCTAGCGAATCAGCCCTACTGTTCTTTTCCCTAGGTACTACTTCAATAGAGAAAGCATCAAGGAACTCAATAGAATCCCAAACCTGATTCCGGTAATGCCTTAACCTTCCATTCTTCACTTGAAAAAGGTTTCTGACCTGCTTTACAATCAGTTCTGCATCACCACGAGCCAGAAGATTCTTTATACCTTGTTCTTTGGCCACCTGCAATCCGAGAATGAGAGCTTCATATTCTGCTATGTTATTCGTATTCTCGAACTGCAACTTAAATGAAAAGGGGTGCAGGTGTCCTTCAGGTGACACTAGCAAGACACCAGCTCCAGAACCAGCTGAGGAACAACTTCCATCAAATTCTAAAGTCCAAACCCCGTTAGGATCTCTAGGAGACACTTTGGGGGGTGGGATTTCATCAGGGGACATAATCATGTAGTTGCCATGACCCATATCCTCATAGAGTATCTGTGCTCTAGGATCATCCGTTTTCTGCACAATATACTCAGACTGCTTTTCAGGAAACAACTTCTTCATTTGTCCATTGACAGGTACGAGTGCATGCGACCAGTCCATCTGGATTTCCCCACCCACATCTTTGCAGAAGTTCCTACTTAGCAACATCCCGTATGAAGGAGGGATATCTGCTACTAGGATGGTAGCCAACACTTTCTTTTCAGGCAGGGCAGCAAAAGCCACTTGTGCATCTTTAATCCTTCCAACCAGAGGCACTTATTTACTCTCCATAGAGTAGCAAGATCCATAAGTACGAGTGAGGGTTAAGCCTAAAGCATGAGCTACTTTAGCAGGCATGACATTGTCCGAGGCTCCTGAATCTATGACACAATTACTGAGTCTATGGCCAGCTATGAGAAGTGTTACATAAAATGGTTTAATTTTGTCACCAGGCGAGGTGACAGCAGCTACCAGACTGGGCTGTGGCGCAGAGGGAGGAGTAGGTAGAAGGCCTTTAGAAGTGGTCTTAGAGTTGGAATTAACAAAGTGGATCATTTTGGCAAAGGCTTTGGGATGGGTTTGATAGTACTCAGCTTCTGAGATTTGTACCTTGGTCTTTTTTAGGTGATCAACAATATCAAAGGATCCAGAAGTGGACGGGCCATCATCATTTGGAATTCTAGGCTTATCAACTTTAGGAGAAAAAGAAGAATCAACTTTGGTAACTGGATTGATAGGACTCACCTTCTGTGTAGACGAAGTAGGGATAGGAGATCCTCTTCTTGCAATTACAGGGATAGTTGCCAACTGCTCCTTGGATTTCTTAGGTGGCTGGATCACCTTCTCCCTCTGCTTTGTCTGTTCTCGAGTCATGACAGCAAAAGATTCACTGTTCATGTCTGCTACCACTTCATCATAATCATCAATGCCCTCAGTGGTAAAGAAATTCACTCAAGATCCCTCAAGTTCCTCTGCCTCATCATCAAATTCTCTCGCAAACTCTTCGCAAGCTTCGTTATCTTCATCATCATCTGGTTCTTCCACCTCGCAGGTCGCATTGACAGGGACTCTAACAGGAGGTCCTTCAAGTGCTAATCTTGTTTGAGAGGCAGGCAAACGATTCCTAGGCTGGAAATTTCTCCTCGGAATGTCTGCATAAGGAGCGTGTTGAGCCAGTTGTTTCTTTATAGCAAGAAGATCATTCGCAAGCTTCTGAACTAATGGATCAGTGTTAGGTCCAGGAGTGGAGGAGGAAGAAGCAGCAGACTTAGATTTGGAAGTGTCTCTTCTCAACTTCCCTGACATGATCAAGTCATCCTCGACACTAACAGCCAGTTCTTGATCCAGAACTAACGTTCCGAGATTAGCCCTTCTTAGTGCATAACTAACTTTGGGCGTTTGAGCATTTAGAAAGAAACATTTTTGAATTTGATCAACAGGCCGAGTATTTGCAGGAATTTTGTTGATCAGTCTGTTGAATCGAGCCACAAATTCTCTCATAGGTTCTGATGGATCTTTCTTTATCTGAGAAATTTGGGCAAGCAAAGCATGCACATCTTCTGCCGGCTTGAAACGGTTTTCGAACTGAGTTCTCATTGTGGTCCAGTCGGTGATGGCACCAGCCGGAAGGTGATAGAACCAATCAGCAACATTGTCTTGTAAAGTCTCAACGAACAGTCTTACTGAGACGTCTTCATGTTCAACTCCCAAAACTCCACATGCAACTATGAAGGCTGCAATATGTTCATCAGGATGTACTTTGCCATCACCTCTGAATTTTGGGAAGTTCTTCCGGTTACCTCTGGGTAACTCATGCAAAGGCTGTGTAAGGGCCAGGGGACCGACACGTTGACCCCATGGCAATTGTGCCACCATTCTTGGAAAAATGGCTTGGAGAGGAACTTTAACACCAGCGAGGATCAAAGCTCGTAGATTGGGACTAGCAGGCTCTGAAGGAATACCACCCGCAGGACTTCTTTCTTGAACAGGTGGAGTGCTCGTTGAACGAGTTCTTCTATTTCTTGTCGAAGGGAAAGGAAAACCCTGCTGCTCCAAAAGCTGAAACTGAGAGTCTTCAATACCAAGGGTCCTTCTCCCTCGAGTGAAACGTGGAGTCGCCAGATCAAAGGATGATCAAAAATTACAGAACTGGAATGTGATTTTCCCCAGCGGAGTCGCCAAAAACTGTTGGTTTTCAAATAGGACTTTTTAGAAGAGCAACAGTCAGGGGACAAGAAGTCCCTCCTCTTTAATGGGAGAGGTTCCCTTATTTAGAAACGAACTTATTTACAAATGTATAGAACATTGTTTTATGGTTAAACTTGGATATTACGAAAGTGTTTTCCACAAGGATCATCAATTACACAAGGACTGAGGAAAGGGAATAAGAAGATGAGCAGAATAGCAACATTCAGAATTATAGATAGCAGAATAATTCTTTATGTATGCGAAGTTTCAAAGAATTTAAGACAAGATCATTTGCATTGGCTGAATGAGGATTAAATTTAAAGACACAAAGTTCCATAAATAACCTTCTTCAGATTCATTAATCAAGGACACAAAGTTCCTTCTTGGTTATACAAGATCACTGTATTTGCAAAACTGAACAGTATGCAATCAGAGAGACTAACGAATCAGGAGACAAAATGATCTTCACAATATTAAATGGAAAACACAGAAATAGCAAGAGATCAGATAGACAATGAATGGAAAGCCCTTTTGTATTGATTTCTTTAAGATCTATTTACACTTTCAGAAAATATGCCAAGTTCTTCCTCCTTCAAAATGGCGTGGAGAAGGCCATTATATAGCTTACAAGTCAGTTACTCCTCGTAACCGTTTCTTTTAACTAAGAGAATAGTTAAGGAATGCCAAACGCAATTTCTTAACTAATTACATGGAATACGAAAGGAATGGCGAAGAAGAGAGAAGGAAGGGGAAGGAGACAGGTGGCCAGTTCTGAGAGGGACCCACTGTCTTTGGAAACCGCTGCTTGAGTTTCTTCCACGTCTCAGCCATGTCCTTGCCACGAGGGACACGCCAGAATTTTTATCTTGAGAATGACAATGAATATCTTTGGAAACTGATGTAACCGACGTCTTGAAAGTTTCGTCCTTCGTAACTACTTCTTTAGTTCTCCCAAGCCTCCTCCAGGATCTTGATCTTCATATTGATAATAACAGAGCTGCAAACCAGGCTCGGAAAGGAGTTTCAGAGGGAGGGGACATGCGCGGGTTTTCAAATTGCAAGGGTTCGAAACAATGTAAGAATTGCAAAGGAAGTTTTGCCCGTTACATAGCCGTTGAGGAGAGAGAAGGATAATTAATGCGCATTTGAATTCATATTTTGAAAAACAGCATATTCGGGAAGAGCGGGGAAAAACTAAGTATGGATGACCGTTGGTTCGCTTGGGACAAGTGAGACGCGAATGCGCGAAACACGCGGTTCGGCCGATTCGGGTGAAACAGGGAGAGGACACACAAATGCATTTTGGGACAATTGGGACGGAAAAGAGCGAAGTGTGCGAGTTTCGGCCGAAAATGGAACAGACTTGCACACCTTTTAACTTGGGACAGATGGGGAAAGCGCGAAGTTTCGGCTGAAAATGGGACAACTTGCACTTTTTTAACTTTGGGACATTTGGGACAAAAAGTTCCGAAAGTACGCGGTTCGGGTGTTTCGGCCGATCAGGGAACAGAATGCACTTTGGAACTCGAGACAGTTAGGACAAAATCGGGTGAATCAGCTGAAAATAGAACAGAGTGTACTTTAAGTTTTAACTTGAGAAATTTGAGACAAAAAGTTCCGGAGTACGCGACTCGGCCGGTTCGGGTGAAATTGGAACAGAGCGCACTTTTGAAATTGGGACATTTGGGACAAGAAAGTGCGAAGTACGCGGTTCGGGTGGTTCGGCCGAAATTGGAACATCTCGCACAATAACTTCGGGACACTTGGGACAAAAACTTCCGACGGGCCCGAAAATGGGACAAATTCGGAGGTTTCGGCCGATCGGGGAACAAAATGCACTTTCGTACTTGGGACAGTTGGGACAAAAATGTCCGACAGGCCCGAAATACTTACAGAATGACCCAAAACTTAGATTTTTTTGACTTCAAGACTTTTTTCACACCACCAGCTCGACAGAAAAGACACTTAGACTCAAAATTTTGAAATTTTTTACTTTTGACAGAGTGGGGAATTTTGAGTGGACAACAAATAGAAAGCTCATATGAGTGTGCTCTTTTAAGAAACATTTTGTGGCCAATTACAGGAGGTTCAACCCCCTCAAGGATTACGACCCTTTGAGGTACTTCTATGGGCATGGAAGCCATAAAGCATCCACCACAACAGGCATCTACGTGGAAGAGACAAGATTCTTTGCATACACCCAGGTTGTGTCCCTTGAGGGATGAATCTCCATATGAAATATTTGTTTGTCGAAGAGAATTTTTGGAGCCTACATGCTAGTCATCAGATATTGTTACTTCTTCATGGTTGTCTATTGAATGAACCTTGCCACTTTAAGTTATGATGTCAAACTATTGTTGTCTGGTCCCTAGTGACATTGACTTAGGAGACATTGGCACTTATAACTTAAAATATAGGTGATTACAAGTGGAAGATGGACCACATGATGAGAAGAGATAAGTCAATGGTGATTATGGGGGTTATCCCGAGGGCTAAGACAAGAGAGAATAAAATATTATTTTATCCTAAGGGGTTGTTATGAGCTCTGGAGAAGGTGCATGTTAGACCAAGAAGGGTTATGCGTAGACTATATTGTTGTAAGCATCTAGTCCCATAGAATAGCTTGGCTACCTTGTTGCAAGGTGCCATGTCACAGGGTTATTTTTTTATGTCACCATGATAGAGAGAGTCAATGGAAAAATATGATTTGAGGATTTCATGCAATCGTAGAAGGAAGTTTCGAAGATGGTGTCGATACCTGTGTTGTCGCTTGTGGCCCTGCATTGATCATCACCACATTTTGGTCTGTCACTTTGGGCAGAAGATTATTTAGCTTCTACTTATTTTTCATAGTTCTCCTCGCCTCTTTTTGTGTGGCTAAATCCTACTTTGCCTTCCTCTCTAACACTGTTACAAATCTAATGATTTCTTACACCATTATTGGGCATCTGCTCACCTAATTCCTACTACTCAGTGGCTTCTTCATCATTCGGGGCTGGATTCTGCCTTGCTTGATCTAGTTTCATTAAATTTCTTTGCTAAAGTATTCAAACCGAGGGGATTTACAGAATGATTTCAGGAGGGGGTGCGAGTGTTTTTCTAGAGGGTCGCAGGTGTTCAATGGGACACCCATGGCCACGATGAGCCGTCACCTTCAACACTCCTTGCTCACGCTTCTCGCCATATGAGAGATCCATTTTTCGAAGAGCATTGTGCGATCGGATGTTCTGGTCATCAGCAATTGCTACATCTTTGTGGTTGCTGGTTTAATGAACCTTTCCATTGTGAGTTCCAATTTCAAACTGTAAGAAGTAAAACAATCCTTCCATATCTGCATTGAATATATATAACTCTGAGCTTATATATCATATCCTTTCCATTTACTTAGATTTGTAAATGTCTCTTATTCACTTTGTAATTATGACTTTATATGACGCCATTTAAATCCCAACATTAGTCAGCTAATCTTTCCATATACCATTAGACATGCCATCGTTACAAATAATCACACAAAACGAAAACAATGAGCATAAATCTATCATTAAATAGGTCATGAAGCTCATTAAATTAGCTTTAGTAAGACCCACATCCAACTGTTTCAGTTTTTTAGGCCTACATTTAATTTCAACATTCTATTGGAATTACTTTTTGATATTTTTTTCACATTTTTTTACACTTTTGAAATCTAATTTACATTTAAATATTATTAATATATTGTATTTTTTTTAGTAACCAATTATTCCATGACTATAATTTGCAAGACACGAATTCCTTCAACATAGACTTGACACATTAGATCTTAAATTAAGAAAATAAGTAATTTCTTTCCACCTGTACATTGTAAGGTACACTTTGATGGTTTTATTAGTTCAAATCCCTCTTTCAAATGACAAACAATAGACATCTGTAATTTTTTGTTATAGATGTTTTATCATTCCTTAGAAATTGGCGGTGTAACAAATGATCTATGAAGGCTTACACCATTGATATTAAGAGCCATGATAAATAAACCCAAATATAATTTTCCAACCGATTGACTGAAATGTAATCTTCAAAGTAAAAAATTCCCTATTTATAATCCTAGATGAGATAAAGCATTGAAGAAAAACTCAAGAGCACATTATTTCTCTTTTCCCTATGCCTCACACATTAATTATGTCAACAATCATTTCCAGGCATGATTCTCAGTGGTTATGTCTGACAAGCATTGGATGAATACATGGTCAAGTACGAAAAATAGACCAACAAATTTTTGTTTTGGTGGTCATTCACAAAAAAATATTGTTAATATCATTATTGAAGGAAACCATAGTTTCTACCTTTACGAATGAATTAAAAACTAGTTTAAAATGTGTATGATTTTGACAATACAAGGAACCTGTAACATAGATTTTATGTATCATGCCTCAACAATGGACTAGGAAACAAACTATCTACACAGGATTGCACCATTAATATAAATTTCCATGATAAATATATTTTTCAAACCAATAAACTGAATGGGAAACCATAGTTTCTACCTTAATCACTAAATAAAAACCCAACTAAAAATGTGCTTGAAATTAATGGTAGAAGGAACCCTTTACAAATAGTTCCTATATCTAACACACGTAGATTTTGGAGGTCAAACATATTAAAGTTCCCTATCTACAAGCAATGACAATGGAAACTTTTCAATTTGACCACCCATCCCACCTCTCAATGGAATACACCAATTACATCCTCTCCAAGAATGATTATTGTTTCTTAATATTTCTCAATGTAATACACCAATTACTTCCTATCAACTTTGATTTCTAAATGATCTAATTAGGTTCATGTTTTGATTAGCAATCTTAGAGAGTAGGAAATGGCTTAGCATGTAGTTTGATTTATTCATGCATTGAAGAATTTGTTTCCCATAAGCTCTTATCTTGATGATTCTTGTTTGATTAACTTTACTTTGAAGCTATTAGATGTTAGTTTCATGGCATAGTTAGTTTTACATGAACACACTCACGGTAATCGTTATAAGAGTACTATTAGGTCATGTGTTCAAACCTTGGTGATATAATTTCTAGTGGTGGTTAATTCAATGCAAGAGTAGTCACAGTAGAAACCTTTAGTGTAGAGATACATATGACAATAATTCAAGTTTATCTAATGTTAAGAACTTGGAATGTTGAGGACAAAATCTACAAATGATACCTATTATTGTTGAGGAGAACATGGAAAATGGCATAAGCTAATGGTCTATAAAGATGACACAACAGCACATGATCGTCCGTATCTTTAGTGGATATCTAATTCAACAACTGCAACGAATTATCTTGGGATGATGACTCCATTCCACATATCCATATCTCTAGATTGTATGAGAACACAAAGAAGATAATTCCCCTTAAGTTGAAATGTGTTGAAGCACAAATAACAAATATTGTTTTAGTAAGAACAATTTCAGCCATGGAATAAGTGTGGGAGATGTTGGTATTTAATTACTACCTTATTTCTAACTTTTCATTTATATCCCATGAGACACACATGCAAATTACCCTTACATATATGTTTGTTCTAATTACCCATAAAACAAAAGGCATGATATTGGAAACAACTATTCAATTCAACATTTTTCTCAACACTCTTTATTTTTCGCATATCTCAACAATACATTGCCTTAATGACTGTGCAACTGCTCGTTACCCCTTTAAAAGAATCGTAAATATGTCATGTGGTTGAGGAAACTATTATTTCACAATCATTTCCCATACCCCTTTACCCAGTACGAGCGACCACCTATAGATCTACAAGGAGATGTACCATATAGACCCTCCCTCATATGTTGCTTTTGTTCCTCCTTTACTTCACTTTTGTGAAGATATTTTGGTTGTTGCCCATATCGCAGGCATCGTAAAAATTCTAAATTTTATTCCATTCTTTCTTCCTTCCTATAACTAACATATCAAATACCTCAGCGAACAAAACAACGCTTATTGTTTTCCTTTATTTCTCTTCCCCACATCCCTTTCGGCGTTCACATCGCACTATGTGCGTACGATTGCTAGTACAATAAATGTATGAAAATTAATGGTTTTATATTAAAATTTCGTTCTTCAAAACTCTAAATCTTACATATTTATTGATCCTTCGAAATTACCAAAGAAACGATAAACATAAATATATTTATACTCAATCGATCACATCAAATGCTTTCTTATGATGAAAACGGAACGGTAAAGAAGCTTTGGGAAAATCCACTTTGACCTCTTCGCAGTGCTTCCAAATATAGCTGGATCCGAATGCAAACGACCTCCTTCATTATCAGTGGTGGAGCAATTCATCAAACAATTACTGGATGATCGACAACTGTTTAAGTATTCTAAATGTTCGAAACTCCTTCGCCCTCTGGACTTGGGACTCTCCTCCACGGTTTTGGATTTCTGTTGAACATTCACAGTTTTGGGCCCTAATTGTTTGAGACGCATGTCTTCCATCTTCATGGGAGGTGTTTTTATCAATCCAGGGGTTAACAACTGCTGCCATTTAAGACCCGTTTTACGGATCGAAGTGGACGGCTTTGATTTCTGCTTCGTCTCCAACGATGTAGAAGAATCACTGGTTGGAGTCGGAAAATTAGCACGCTGTAAATTGTCTTGAGAGGCAGCGTATTTATAACCCTTTGTTTGGGAATCCATTATCCATGCCTGCACCTTTTCATTTAACATAAGACGATTTCCATGGCGTGGATTGGATTTACCGTATGGAAAATGTGCGAGAGGAAGAAGGCGGCCTCGATGAAACAGATCATCTGCCGGGCAAATGTTATACGCCGTCAAGCTAGAGCGGCCGAAATCGAGGTTGAAATCGAAATCAAAATCCTGGCGGTGAGAAGATCCCGGGTTCGATTCCATGGGTAGCCCAACGGCTGTGTAAGCCCCTCGTTCCGTAACGAGGTCACGCAAGGAGAGAGCCAACGTCTCCTCGTCATCCTCACTCTCTAAAACAATTCGGAACCCCATCTCTCTTTGATATGCCTCAAAGATGTGAAACTTTTTAATCAGTTTTTCACAGCAGTGGAGAAACGGGATTGAAATTGAAATTGTTTGGATTCCAACAGAAGTAACAGCAAAAAGAGTAGCAGAATTCGTATTACTGGGATTGTAAACAAAAGAATCGGCTGGCTGCTACAAACTCAAATATCCCATGCATATATAGGTACACACAGGAAGCGAGGTTCGAGATGGAAACTTTTGTAATCATTTTTAAAATATCAAGTGGTCTAGAAAAACTAGAAATTCGTAAACATGTGGATGAGAATGTCGCGGTTTGAAGTGAGTGCGTCAATTGTAAGGAGGTCAAGATCCCGTGTTCCACAAGAAATTTATTATAAAATTATACAGATATTTGAAAACGCAGTTCGCAAGTGCTAAGTTGGTCACATTTTTTTTTCCGTGACATCACTCATTTTTCAATCCGTGATATCACACATATTTTTTCCCATGACGTTTACTATGTAAATTGGCCCTATAACTTCGCATCTTAGATTTATGTAGGTGGTGGTTAGTGTCAAAAAAAGAATAAAAATTATATTATTATGTGACGAATGAGTGTATCACATCATTATTTTCATTTTTATATGCTTATTTAGATGAAAATGAAGATGTTAAATTTATTTAGTATACAAGATGTTGATATAAAGCATTTGAAAAGTATACCAATAATCGAGCACCCAATGTATCACATTGTGGTTGGCTCTTAAAAACTATAATTACTAAAAAAAGTGAAAAATTATTGGTACATTTTCTCTCAAGTTATGACGAAATCAAATTTACATGTTTTGGTACATGCACAACTATGGGATCCTTTCTCGTAATAAGTTGTAGAATACAAATGCCACAATGACTTTACTAATTCAACGCCATTCCATGTAAAGTCGTGCATGTTCACACAACTACTCTAATAACTACCTTTGAATGCATTGATTCATTTGATGGAGCAAAGGTGAAACATTGCAAGGGGAAGTTGACTAATGAAGAAGGTGATTCATGAACTAGAATGTTAGGGGTGGGGAAACTATTGGAAGCAAAATAGACAATCTTCTTTCTTTTATTAAGTCACATATGGGCCACGTGTCATTTTTGCAAACCGCTCTAAGGAGATTGATGTGATATGCAAATCCTTGAGGTAACCTACTCTAGAGATAACGTTGAAAGTAATTCTTCAGTGTTAAATACTAAAGTCAGTGTCAATAGTTTTTTATTCTCAATGTCAACCCTTGTGTTTTGTGGATAGCTAGAATCTAATCCAATTTGAGGGAAATTCACTCATGGTTTCCCCAAGCATCTTTATAGATAGGGACATGTCGAGGGCACTCAAGATCTCATGTTGGTCCAAAGTAATTATTGAATTTGCTAAAATAACAAAACATTTCAAGTCATGTGGTTCTGCGCCAAATTTATAAACAATATATTTAACTTGGTAAAATGAACAAAAAAAGAAAATCATCCTATCGATGCATTTTCGTAATAGTCTTATAGTAAACTTAAATGTAAATTTAATTTTAATAGATACTCCATTGTATTCGGAAGTTTTAACAATACAAAACAACTAATATTGTTGGAAATGAATAAAAACAAACCCAAAAAAACATATTTAGACTATAAAGGATTTGCATTCTAGTTGATTTTCCATTCCAGTTGGCGATTATTGGCCTTATATGCACACTAATATTTAGCTTTAAATTATTTCATAATTGTGTCATTACAAGTTATGTACATATTAATAATTGATACAAAGGATTGCAGTCCTTTTAATGTAGTGTCAGTTGATTGTCTTAATACCCGCCAACCTAAAAAGTCATATTTTTTAATTGTTTTTGTAAATTTTTGGGATTACTACGCTTATAATAAAATGTCTCTTAATAACACAAGCATTGAAATAAAAAAACAAAAAAAATTCTAAACATAATGAAAATAGAAAATACTTTACAACAAAAAAATATGGTATATTAAGAATAACTTTAGACGCATATTGTACGGGTCACAACAATTTGACAAATTTAAATATTTAGTAAAATATATGTCAAATATATTGGAACATAGCTTGAGACGTTAACTCCCAAAACAAAATCAACAAAGAAAATTTATTTGGTTGTTGCATAAGCCAAAATCTAGGAGCAATATTTAGAAAATTGAACCTTCATTGTTCCTCAAAGATTAAAAAGAAAAAACAAGTTTACACATATTCACTTCCCTAAGAACTTATGTAAGTATTTTTATATACATGCATTAAAGAAATATACATATATATTCTTCCCTAATACAAAAAATAAAATAAAAGAGAAGATATCACTAATTATTCTATAAGTGACACCCTTATGAGGTGGAACAACATGAAGTGGAAGATGCCACAAGTTGAACACGCCGATGGTGCTCGTTCAAAACAAAACATTCCATCAACCACATTGGCATCATGTCTGGAGAGGTGGACCCACAACAGATGAATTCATAGAGTCTCCTTCACCTCCTCCTATAGATAGGGAAACTTATAAGAGGAACTAGAATGTTTATCCTCAATTTTTTTCATGGCCAAAATATTTGCATAAACATAAGCTTCCAAAGACCATTGCTGCAAAAGGTATATGAACACAACATGATCATGCATAGAGCTACACTTCATTCTCACACCCCAAATTCGAAAAGTCATATGGTTGCAAGGAGGGCCATGGATCTCATAAGCCTCTCTTCAATGTTACTTCTAGTCACTTGAAACAACACCTTCCTATTCTTCTTTCCATCCCATCCCTTCCATGCATGTGCCTTGAAATCTATTAGTGACTCACAAAAGCACATGAACATGAACAAGCTCAGAAATTCCTAGGTACATGTATACATTCCAATAGTTTGGCCACCCATAGCTGAACAATGGAGATTTTGGGAGCTTCTAGTCTTAGCTATTGGAGCAGTCAAAGTAATAAGAGAAATAATAAATGGAGAAGGCTCAACATGGTAGTTTTCTATAAGATCCTCTGTGTTTCACTTGTATATTGCAATATTGTGGAAACCTGACAAACTGCACACCCCCAAATTATACCAAACAAAATTAGTTGAAAAAACCCCTTGTTTAGTATTGTGCTTGCTACCATTAATATTATGTGTATGTTTTCTATCATTAACTCATATGGTATTTAGAAATTACATATGTTGGACAATGTATTATTAAAATGGACATCTCTCATGTTAGATTTTTTGTTTTAATTTTATTATAAAAAACTCTTTTTTTCTTCATAGATTACTTTTCTTAGTAATTGATTCAAAGAACCAAAAAAAAAATCACTTTTAAATTTTTCAATTCACATTGTTGAGTTTGTGTTCTCCTGGTGGCTTGGAAACCCTTCAATGACTTCAAGTAGTCAATTATGCTTACGGTCACATTTGGGTATTTTTTTCAATTCTACCAAAGTTTATCATGCCAAGATAATTAGTTATATGGAATAGAAGGCTCTTTCTGTGAGAGAGTCTTGGTAAGACCCACAATAACCAAATAAATGTCTATGGGTTTGGCGATCTATAGCAAGGATGACTATAAATAGATTTATTGTTATTTACTTCTTGTCAACTTAAACCCGACATTATTGAACACAAGACTCTCTGGAAAGTAAATCTCTCAATTAAAAACCTAAAGAACAACATATATTAATGACAAATAAATGCCCCTAGGAAAGGATAATGATAATGATCTTATGGAGACTTATTCATGTTGCATGTAAAATAGAACCAATTTTAGGAATTTTTTCTTTTTCACATTTGAAACATTAATAATTTTGTCATTTTTTTATAAATTATGGAAAAATATATTTTGGTAAAAAAAATAGATTGATTATCGTGTTTAATGTTTTACTTCATATCCATGTCTAGCTAGAGAAGGTATATTTGGATATGGAACACATCTCATCTCTCCTAGACTAATGGGAAAATGGACCTTATGTCGTAAGTTGAGTGCCTCCATATTCTCCTCATTATTGTTAATCGTGATCCTGAGGCCATAAACATCATTGTGTGGGAACAAACAAATCTACTCATCTCATTCTCATTTTCCTTTATCTGACATAAGAAATGGTGGTGTATTTAGTAGATTTGGTGATTATTGCGGTAGCATGTGTGCATCCTAGTGTGTTCTCCTTAGGACATCTTCCCATTCTTAGCTCTTGTTGTTTCTATAACTTGATGGATAGAAGAAGAAAGATGAGAATGATAACTAAGGAATTCATTTTACTAATGTAGTTAATAATTTAATTTTGTTGATGTGAATTTATTGAAAATTATATAAATTTTATTCTAGGAGACATCCTCTCTTGATAGAGCAAGGATATGGTCAAGATCATATATCACAATAAAATAATTTAGTTTCGTGGTAACATTCTTCCTAGTCAATTTCTTCCCTCATGTTTTAGTTATCTTTTCAGAGTAGGAGACACTTCACCTCTTTATGTAAGGGAGATGATCTGGTAGTTGAATGGTGATAAATTATTGCCATCCATCTTGCCTTGGACAAGTTTACTAGATGATAAAATAAATACCAATATTTATAATATTATAGTTTTAAATTTTGTTTTAGTGCACCTCAGTAATGGATATGGAACAACATTCACTCATTTTCAATGCACGTTAAACAATAATAAGTCAAAAATACACAATGATAAGGCACCAATAAAAAATAAATCCAACTTCCATCGACTACATCATAGTCCTCATTGCTAGAGATTTGAGTGAAATATGTCGACCATAAATTCCCATATATTCCATGTTACATCAAAATCATTCATAATAGGGGCGACGGGTAGTCAAGAGGGCATATTTAAATTGATCGTATAAGAATGGCCCTTGGCCCTATAAGTAGAAATAACAATCTAGCGAAAACAGAATTCCCATCAAGTAAATAATTAAATAAGAATTACAAGATTGAGATTTTGGTATATAGACCACCATCTAGAAATTTATCAAAGGTACCAAATGCATAGGCTAAAATAATATATTCCTAAAAGAACAAGAGTTGATCGCCCAAGAAAGGGAAACCACGGGTTTCAAAAATTAACACAAAAAGCCATGTATAATCGAGTTTCAAACCGGGAATCAAAATAGAGTATACACACAACATAGGTTTCGAAGCGAAGGCAAGTATACCAGTTTTGACCATTAACTACAAAGATTTTCCAATCATTCAAAAAGGGCCAATGTCTTACACGCTAGTAGCAACCACGCGAGAGAAGAAGGGAGTTCCGTCAAACAAGAGTATACAATAATGTCATCAACAAATTGTATAACACTAAAGATTTGCAAACCTCCAAAACAATTCTAATGTTTTGTAATTTAAAAATATATTACCTATTTCCCAAACAATAATATTTTACGGCATCCCTTGGTAACACAATCAACCGTCACACATAGATACAAACATAATTTCTAAGTGACATTATCAAAACAAAACCTTTCGCTATGAATCAATAAGACTATCAAAAGAAAGATGAGTTTTTTCCCGAAGATTGATCACATTTAAGGAAATTTCCATCACAAAATATTAAGGTAATTACGTGCATAAAAACCGACCAATATTAATTAATAGCGTTAACATAACAAAGGAGAATTAATGCAAGTTAGAAAAGATAGAAGAGCGCCATCAACAATATTCACAGAGGGGGATTAGACCAAAACTATTCTAGTGTCAACGAGGTACTGGAATCGCACAATGAAACCTCGAGCTTAGTTGATCCGAAAAGCTAGTTATGGTTCAAGTTGATAGGGATGTCAAGGTACTTCTTGAGGATGGCCTTAAAAGCCTGGAAACAAGAAAGATAATATAAGAGTCTGAACACGTGAGATGGAAAAAACACATTGCACACACCCTTTTCATTCTACAAGTTTTAATACCAAAACTCTAAGCTGGCTAGCCCACGCATTGCTCACACTAATCATACAACCTTTCTTTCTCGATGCCAAAATATTATCAAAAGGACTTGCGAAGGAGCTAACAAAAAACGTCAGGAAAAACTTGTGTGCTAGGGAGGGGCTTCATAGTTATCATAAACTTACTTCCATGATAACGAAAAATACTAGTTTGGTCAACATAATGACTTGCAACTCGATCGCAGAGAGAAGAACAAATACATAAACAAATAGAAAAGATCTACCACTCGAGCAAGAGAAACATAACACCCAGAGGAGAGGGCACACGCATCCTTTCGACCAACATACTGACAACGATAAAAGCAAAAACAATAAGAGACAAGCAAAAAGGGAAATCTCCCATCATGACATCCAACTAACAATCAATGCAAGGAAAAAGTGGTTCGATTCGCAATAATTGTAAATATAATAGTAGTAGAAAGGTGTAGAAATATCTTTCCTTTTTCTCCAGAGGCTTGCCTATCTTCTTCTCCCACAAAGCTACCAGGTCATTGAAAGAATATGTATTAGCAGGAAGCCTCAAATACAATTTCTTGTTCAGAGTCCTTGGGTCACCCACTGCCTTGATGGTAAAAGTGCCAATATCTTCCTCTTTCACAAATACAACTTTGGCATTTCCATCCCCTAAAATCAAATTGTATCCCTTGGTAGGGCAGTAAGGCCTGGTTGCCCCAAATTGGCACAAAATACGTGGCAAAACAGTTTGCTGCAAACATATGTGTAGGGAATTCCTTCTGCCTCAATGGCCCTACGGAATTTGACCTTGTAACCTCATGCAGTATTTGTAGGCTCGACTGCATGGACTCTATCAAAATCATTTCCAAATTCAGATGGCAGAAAACTCTTGATGGTTCCAACCTCTTTGATTGCCTTGATAATGTTAATCTGATCCATTATCTGCGTCCCTCCCACTGTGGAGATGACCACATCCACTTTTTGATTGTCTCCACAAGACTTGCATGATCTTCCAGAGATTCATGGACTATATTAGCACCTGAGGCCTGAAGGATTCAAGAATCTCGACTTCTGAGGATTTGAAGCTATGGACTGTCTTACAAGAAGATAAGTGGGGTGGCCAAGATCAATGCTGGCCTTTGCTACATGGCGACCAGTGTATCCTATTCCTCCAATTAACAGAATCCTGCTACCCTTCATCCCAAGACATTTTCTCTTCTCCAAATTACATAGATCTCCTGTGCCTGAGGGTGTGATCTGTCACCTACACAAAAGCATGCACCATTTTATTTCCTTTAATCCAACTACATCCAAGTTTCTTTTTAATTCCTCTATCCTTCATCGATCTCCTTCATGTACCTTGTCTTTCCTTTCACCCCTCGCCATGAGAGCTTGCCTTTCTCTTGGCCTTCTCATCCTCACTAAGATTTGGGTCAGCCTGTATTGCTCTGATCTGACTTATCAAATCATCCCCATCAGAAGCCCCGACACAAGAAGATTGAACACCATCCCCATTGGTAGTGATGGAGCAGTCGGTAAACAGAACCAATCGCCAGTGGGAACAGCCATCAATGGAGTTTTCAGGCACTGCATATGCCAGGGGCTCACGCAGCTATTACACAATAAAACAAGTAAGGTCTCAGTAGAGAATCTTTGCAAAAAAAATTCATCAGTCTCCTGGTAACACTCTCACTGTCACATAGTCGATTCTGATGAACATATCTTGAAGGAGAAACCTGAATTGAGTGATGCACTGATACTGAACAAATACAACATATTGGAACAACCTACTTGCTGGAAAGCACTCACAAAGGCTTCAACTAAACTGCAAACATGCCTGCCACCTGCTAAGCCTTGTTGGCAGGCTGTTGCTGAGGCTTTCCAACCAAAACACACCTCGCAGCACCCCAATGAAATCTGAGTTAACACCGCTACCTCCCTAGCTTGTACTTCTCTAACACCACGCGGTGGGAAGAACTCAACCAAAAGTCCCAAATAGAAAGAGTATTGGCGGCCATAATAAAAACACACACACACGCAACAAGGAGAATAAGACCATATAATAAGGAATAATCCACCCAACCAGGTAATGCGGCGAGTAGGTAAGAAGGGGTAACAAAATTCCTTGCGCAATCACCATCCATCACGCAAAGCTAACAACCAAAAATCTGAAAAGATTTCGTTCGTGATAAGAGAATCCATGCGCACTCTTAACCAAAAACCTTTAAAGAAGACATGAGTCCATACTTCTCCCCCAACCACCAGCTACAGCCCATTGAACTAAGCTCCTCATTTTATAGAAATTGAATCAATTGGACCGAACTAGAACAAGTCTATGATTACTTTATTTGCAAATCAATGAAGCAAGAGGGTGTGTAAACCTATCCCACATATAGCACAAATAAAGCAAAGCGTTCCATATATCATTATCTTTTTGAATACTCACATATCCTTTGAGTTTGTACACTAAACGAGTGGGTAGTTACATTGAGGATGATCTAAGCTACATAAAAAACCTCTTGCCCGATTTGCTGCTTTTTGTACATGTGTGCTAAAATTTGTCTCGTATTTTGCAGCATAAACCCAAGAATAGGTTAATGGATAATTAATATGGAAACATTAATAATACGCATAATCACCTATTTTCCAAATTCATTTACATCCAATCATCCCAAAAAAAAACGTTATGCTTTGCAAACGTCCCGCGGTCCGTCACAGAAGCAAATGCGCAACGAGAGGGGCATACAAATTACTATGTGGACAAGTATTATTAAAATGGACATCTCTCATGTTAGATTTTTTGTTTTAATTTTATTATAAAAAACTCTTTTTTTCTTCATAGATTACTTTTCTTAGTAATTGATTCAAAGAACCAAAAAAAAATCACTTTTAAATTTTCAATTCACATTGTTGAGTTTGTGTTCTCCTGGTGGCTTGGAAACCCTTCAATGACTTCAAGTAGTCAATTATGCTTACAGTCACATGTGGGTATTTTTTTCAATTCTACCAAAGTTTATCATGCCAAGATAATTATTTATATAGAATAGAAGGCTTTTTCTGTTAGAGAGTCTTGGTAAGACCCACAATAACCAAATAAATGTCTATGGGTTTGGCGATCTCTAGCAAGGATGAATATAAATAGATTTATTGTTATTCACTTCTTGTCAACTTAAACCTGACATTATTGAACACAAGACTCTCTAGCAAGTAAATATCTCAATTAAAAACCTAAAGAACAACATATATTAATGACAAATAAATGCCCCTAGGAAAGGATAATGATAATGGTCTTATGGAGACTTATTCATGTTGCATGTAAAATAGAACCAATTTTAGGAATTTTTTCTTTTTCACATTTGAAACATTAATAATTTTGTCATTTTTTTATAAATTATGGAAAAATATATTTTGGTAAAAAAAATAGATTGATTATCGTGTTTAATGTTTTACTTCATATCCATGTCTAGCTAGAGAAGGTATATTTGGATATGGAACACATCTCATCTCTCCTAGACTAATGGGAAAATGGACCTTATGTCATAAGTTGAGTGCCTCCATATTCTCCTCATTATTGTTAATCTTGATCCTGAGGCCATAAACATCATTGTGTAGGAGCAAACAAATCTACTCATCTCATTCTCATTTTCCTTTATCTGACATAAGAAATGGTGGTGTATTTAGTAGATTTGGTGATTATTGTGGTAGCATGTGTGCGTCCTAGTGTGTTCTCCTTAGGACATATTCCCATACTTAGCTCTTGTTGTTTCTATAACTTGATGGATAGAAGAAGAAAGATGAGAATGATAACTAAGGAATTCATTTTACTAATGTAGTTAATAATTTAATTTTTTTGATGTGGATTTATTGAAAATTATATAAATTTTATTCTAGGAGACATCCTCTATTGATAGAGCAAGGATATGATCAAGATCATATATCACAATAAAATAATTTAGTGTCGTGGTGACATTCTTCCTAGTCAATTTCTTCCCTCATGTTTTAGTTATCTTTTCAGAGTAGGAGACACTTCACCTCTTTATGTAAGGGAGATGATCTGGTAGTTGAATGGTGATAAATTATTGCCATCCATCTTGCCTTGGACAAGTTTACTAGATGATAACATAAATACCAATATTTTTAATATTATAGTTTTAAATTTTGTTTTAGTGCACCTCAGTAATGGATATGGAACAACATTCACTCATTTTCAATCACGTTAAACAATAATAAGTCAAAAATACACAATGATAAGGCACCAATAAAAAAATAAATCCAACTTCCATCGACTACATCATAGTCCTCATTGCTGGAGATTTGAGTGAAATATGTCAACCATAAATTCCCATATATTCCATGTTACATCAAAATCATTTCAAATAGGGGCTACATGGTATTCAAGAGTGGCATATTTTAAATTTCAAAAAGTAGCATTTAATACTCCAATCCCATCCATACCTGCACAATAAATACAACAAATCTTGTCAAGTTTTAAATCTCCCGTAATTGAAAAATACCAAAAATCTTCCCCAAGTTTCACATCCCTTTAATTCAAAAAAATCAAATTCCTTTCCAACAAGAGAAACGATCTCAAAACATTAAATTTAACAACTAAAATGCAACAATCATAGTCGTATCCATCTATCATTCAAAAATCAACTTGATCTCTTGTTTAAATTACTACAAGCCTTGATCCATGTGACTAGCATTTGATTGGCTAATGCTTCATCCGATTTAATTTATAAATGCAATGACATCTCTTATATCTGAGGATAATTTGATAATTTCCAACTTCTTATGCTACAATTTAGAAAAAGTTACCAAATTGTAAGAATTTCCAGCGCTCTAAGGTAACTACATACTCCCCCCATATCACAAATAAATTTCAATGTACAATTCTTAATGTTTAACCTGAATTTAGTAATAACATCTCTAATTTCCAGCTATACATTTTCATGTCACTGAATTCTACAAACATTAATACATGTCATTACATATGTATATAACTTTCATCAAAATATTTAAGACTTGAAGAGTTGTAATAACATCTTCGATTACTGTAATGCCAACAAATTTCCCACACAAAACCCAAAAGTTAGATCTGAAAATTTACAGAAATAAATTTCAATGTACAATTCTTAATGTTTAACCTGAATTTAGTAATAACATCTCTAATTTCCAGCTATACATTTTCATGTCACTGAATTCTACAAACATTAATACATGTCATTACATATGTATATAACTTTCATCAAAATATTTAAGACTTGAAGAGTTGTAATAACATCTTCGATTACTGTAATGCCAACAAATTTCCCACACAAAACCCAAAAGTTAGATCTAAAAATTTACAGAAATACTTTTTAAAATTAAAACCGGTTGCAACAGGGTAACCATCAACTAGGTTTAGTTTATTTCTCAGTTAATGTTTTATTCGTTTTAATTAAAATTTAATTAATATTATTTAATTCCCCATATTGGCATAAAATCCCCTTGTTAGAATCTTTAATTAATTTGGTAACATAGTCCTAATGTCATTTATTAATTTATTATTCTATGGCTAAGTGTAAACTTACCCTCCCATTAAGTTAAAACACAATTAAATTTAATCCCTAAATTAAATGTTGTTTGGTTACCCTTACGGAAATTTTATTTAATTAATTACAAGAGTCAAGGGATTTTTATTTTTAAAATTCACTAACTAAACATTAAGGTCACAAATTAACTTACCTCCTAACGCCCCTTAAAAGGCCCCATTCACAAGCTACACATACATTTCATTTAAAACATATTCCTGCCTATTTCTCACCTAACTTTGTAGGGATAAATCACAACCCTTGGATGGATTCAATGAGGGCCCTAGGATCTTAGGGATTTCACACTAACCTTAATCATCTCTATGGAATGTTTTTATTCATTCCTTTGACTTATTTTCTCATTTTTGTTTTGCAAGTTTTTGGGAGAGGAGAAAAGAAAAAGAGCCATGAGAGCAAGAAGAGAAACTGCAACAATCTTTTCATGTCTTTAGTTGTAAAGATTTCACTATTGTAATATTACCTAGTTAATTAATGTAGAGATCCTACAATGGATCTGTTTTGTATTTTAATGAAAACTTTTTCTTGTTTTGAGTTCAAAAATTAGGGAAAAACTGCACTTCCTTTAATATATGAATCTTACACATTTGGGTGCCATAAATTTTTTTTCAAGAGCTTAAACACTTAATTTCAACTCATTTCTAGTTGTTGGAAGTTACCTTTTAATTGTTTTAGGCTTAGATTTCCTTTAATTTTAAATCTAGGTTTTTAATAGACGGATTTTATTTTTCTGTCAAAAGTGTTGAAACCGCCGCCCTACCTAGGTCGGTGATCCTATGACCACCACCCTTCCTAGAGATCATTTCATCGATCGTTTCTCTATTCTAGGTAGTAGTTCTAAAACCGGCACTCTGCACAGGGTGGTGATTATGTTCTTTGAAAACCAAACCTTCCAAACATGCATTTCTTAACAATTCTTCTACTTAAATTGGTTTTTGTAAGTAATAGTAAATTGAACTAAGGTTTCTTCCATTCATTGGTTGTTAGATTGATAACATTTCTAGTTTCATACTCAAATTGCACAACATCAACTCATTCTCTATTCATTCCTTCAATATAGCAAACAATGTAACCATGAATTCACTAAATTTTCACTATGTTTTCTTTTCAACAGAAACAAGAAACCATTTACTTTCATTCACAATAACTAAATGACAATCCATTTTAATTCACAAGTATATTTTCAACATGATCATCAATTTTTTTTTTAAATTAAATAAATCACACTTTAGAGGCAATAAAATAAACTTTGGTTGAAATAACTTTATTTCCATTTCAATCCCATTTCAAAGTTTCTACTTCATTTAACAATGAAAGATTTGGTGGTTTTATTTTACAAGCACTAACACATTTAAAATGCAAAAAAATTGCTTCAAACACTCATAGTAGAGTTTACAAGTTGAAGGGATTTTCAAGTAACAAATGCACATTCCTTTTCCTATTTTCCCATACACATACATTTGAAAACTATATACAAATCAACTATTTTACAACACATTTAGAAGAGATTTAAATTCTTTAGAATGGAAGTTACGATCCCTCCATTCAAAATTTCAAATGGAGACAATATGGTAAAGTTTTTTACAAATAGGAATCTCATCTCCATTTCTTCAAGGTGCTACAAAGACCAAATCTTCACTTGATCTCCACCATCTTCTCAAATTTCAAACAAAACAACCAAAATAGGGGAGTAGGAAACACTCCCCACCCAACCAATAATCCAATGAGGAAGGGAAACCTTCTTCCTCATTGGCCCCCAAGCCCCAACAATGAAGCAATGAGGGGTATAAGACAACCATTGACAACTTAACAAGGCTTCCATATTCACATTCAAAACAAAAATTCAACAAAACAAGACAACAACAAAATCAAATCAACACACACAAGTTTCCCAACACAAAGGCTCTAAACTCAAGCCAAGAAATAGAAAGGAACATGGGTATCTACTTATGCCTCCCAAGAGTTTGGGTGCCCACCTTAAAACCTCCAAGAACTCAATCACAACCCACAAAACTCCTATGTCTCCCTCAAATAAAAACAACTAGTATGTCTCCATAACTCTTATGCCTCCATCACTCTTATGCCTCCCACAATAAGACAATAAGATAAACACAAATTTAATTTATCACAAGGTGGGGCACCCCAACCCAACTCCCTCCTAAAATTCCCAATAAAAAATCTTATGCCTCCTTCCAAAATATACCCATTTCCATATTCTCCTACAAAACCTAAGTGCCATTTTACTTCCAAAAAACACACATGCAACAATAATTCATTCACAAACATATGCACAAAAAAATTAGCAAAAGAAAACATGGGTGAAGACCCTACCTTGCCATTGCAATATTTTCCAATCCACAAGCAAGTTCCAAGCCTTTTTACAAGTCCAAGCAAACATAATACAACTCCAAGCTCTAAAAAACACTCTCAAAGCAAGCTCCTCCAAAAGAAAAACTATCAAAATAAAAACAAGTAACCCCCAAATCCTCAAACAAATTAGAATAAATAGAAAAGAGATGAGAGGGAAGTGATGTGGCTCCATGTAGATTGCCACATCATTTCTCCTCCATTCCACATCACAAGGTCAAACCAAATCTTTAAAGCACAATAAATTGGTGGTTGGGGGAATGACAACCCTCTTACACACTCAAACCCACACCCACACCCCCAAAGGATGCAATTAAAGACTCTTGTAAGAAAAGTGTAATTAATTTCTCTTTCTCTCCATTAAAACACACAAAAAGGCCTAAAATAATCCCCTCACATCATGGGCATATTAGATGTGTGACTTTAAGAGGTGTGGGACAAGCTTAACTTGTCTCACAAGCCTCCAAAATAGGCTTGAAATTCAAAATCCGAAATCTGCATGCAAGGTTGAGTGCACAACACTCAAAATTAATTAAATTCTTTCAAATCCAACATAAACCAAGACTACCAACTCACATTAATTATATCCTTTTGTCACATCCTAAATTACACTAATTAATCAAGTCTAATTAACTTAAATGGAGTACTTAACATCAATAATAAAAGTAACTAACAATACTAACAAAAATACAATTACTCACAATTAAGTAAAACCAAAAAGGGAAAACCACAATTTACCCAAGTTCACATTTGAGGTCACCCCCCAATGGGGACCTACTAAAAACTAACAACAATAAAATCATACATTTACAATAGTTTCCAAGGTGACATGTTTCCAATACCCCAAATTCCTTCATTGTTGGTCTCTTATCCCCTTTTATTTGTTGTGTTGCAAATGCCTGCAAAAATCCAAATGATACCTTTCAGGCCTCTTGGCCATATTAACGACATAGAGATAATAAAATGCACACATATACATATAAATTCACATCTTCAATATCATAACTAAACCATCGCTAAAATTAAGTAATTCACCAATTGTTCACAATTCTAAATATTTCGATTTTATCAATTAGCAATAAGATCACAAAACCAACTAAATCATCTAGCAACATCTATATATCAATACAATAGTAGCTCAAAATCATCAAATAATAATATGTCGATCCATGCATATAATCCATCCTGTAAATCTCATCATGTCATAAATCTAAAACATCCATATTGTCTATCAAATAAGCTAATCAAATATAATAATGTCCATCTATTAATATCTAAATATCAATATGATAATAATGTCTATGGATCCAATCCAAAATAAGAAAAATTAGATTAATATCAATGTTGAAGAGGAGTGGGCACTACAATTATTGACAATAGATGTATATGCATATAGATGGTACAATATTCTTACATATGTATATACATAGATGTGGGTATGCATGCATATTTCCATGAATTTAGAAATTTAATCCCAAATATTATGTCGTAATAAATTGTAAAGTCACAGAAAATACATGTTAAAAGAACTTCTTGTTTATGATATTTAAGATATAATAACATGCTTGATTACTAATAATACACATATATACATGTATATAATCTCTCTCTCTCTCTCTCTCTCTCTCTCTCTCTCTCTCTCTCTCTCTCTCTCTCTCTCGTACACACACACAGGTGTGTGTGTGTGTGTGTGTGTGTGTGTGTGTGTGTGTGTGTGTCTAAATATATGTGTTTACACATGTATATGTATATAAATTTAATAATTCATTCATAAATAATCTCACATCATAACCCACAAAACATCTAATTTACTTCAAGACCAATAATTGTACTATATTAATTGTTATTGTTGCTTCTATTTGATGCATCTAAAGCTTCATTTTGATGTTTATGATGTTATGAGATGCTTTGTGGGTGTAAAAACCTAAAATATGCTTACACTTAGCATTTCATCCAATCCAGGTAATTAACGATACTTTTCTTAATTCCCCCTTTTTCGCTTCATTCTCGGATGCCCATTCATGACACCTTCTAGGTTGTATTCCTCCTATATTCAGCTTATTTGGATATTATCTCTCTTATTAGCTGAACATTCCTCCTTTCGACCATTCAGAACCTCCCTAGTTCTCTCTAGACCACTTTTATTGGATTCGTAGGCTATCTATCAGTCATAATTTGTTATCCAGACCCCTCATAACTCTCAAAGACTCTCTAATCACTTTCTAATCAAAGTTTAACTAGCCTAAACACTAGGTAACTAGCCTAAACCGAGCTTAACTAAGCCTAAAGCATGTTTATCCTAATCTAATCTAAAATCTTTAGTCCCACATGCACCCAAATTCCAAACTCTTCCAAACCAAAAACTATATATACAAGGCTAATCCTACCCATTCAAACTTACAACTTCACTTACAAATCCTTCTCTCTCACATTTGGAGATATTGGAATTAGACCTCATTTGCATTAGATAAGCTAATAGGCATTTGATCTTGGTTATCCTCCATTGTTGAAGCTCTTCCATCTCACATCCATAACTGCATAGTAGGTTAGTAGGAGGGTATCTAACCTGGTCTTGTAGCCATTTTAGAGAGACCCCTTCACCTCCATTGAAGTAAACAACATCTAATTTGATTTCTTAGAATCTAACAAGGTTCATTTTTATTAATCTTTCATGGAGTAGAGAGTAGTATACATGTTAGGGTTTGAGTGTTAGTTTCAAAGTTATATATGCATATGTAGTTTCTTTTTTAGCTATAATCTTATGGTGCATGGTTGAGTTTAGTCAAGCTTGAGGTTCTTTACCCTCATCACATAGCTTTGAAAACCTTTCCATTACATACATTTGGCATGCCCTGTAGGACACTTATGTCCACCCTCCATTAATGGAGGTCTTTTAGGTTTTTCAAAGTTTATTTTCAAGATTTTGGGTCAAATCACTTGTTATTTCCTCATTTATGTTTCTAACACTAGATAAATGACCTTCATTTACATGCATTTTGTGGGTTTGACATATAAATAGGACACTTTGACTAACAACTAACTTTTCTGCTCTTGAAAATTTTAAAATCCGTGAATTTTGCTGGTTTTTAGCAGGGTGCACATAGGTGTTTACAAGGGGTGCATACACGTTGAAACCCCACCATCTCCATCAAAACAGGCACGTACCTGTCTAACATTCCTTACCATTTATAAATCTCACCTCGATAGAGATACACACGTGTCTCCGTCATATGGGCCGCGTATCTGCTTCTCTAGTCGTGTGTCTCTCAAAGGCTTGACTGTGTGAAACTGTGTAAATTTTCACCGCTACAGGGACGCGCATGCATCTCTATCATATGAAAAGTGTATTTGCCTCTCTAGCCGCACATGTGTAAATGGTTTGACTATGTAAAAAAATGACAATTTCTTGCTTTATGCTTGGGCGTGTACACGTTAAAACCTAAGCATCCACGTTATTATGCAAGCGTCCCTGTCTATTTGCAAGCGTCTGTGTTTGATATATGGGCTTTCACTAATTTTTGACTGCAGGCATATTCGTTGAGTAGGACACGTACCCATTGGTTGGGAGGCATTGGTTTCTATATAGGTGCACAGGTGTTTGTATTAAAATTAGAATTTTTTTACAATCTGTAAAAATCTTTTCCTCTAATTCATTACTGCAGGTTTCTAGGACTAACAATTCAAAAAATAGTGTTTTTTCTTAGTATTTTAGTTTGCATAGTTAAAGTGTTTTTTTCTTGGCTTAAAAATAGCTTTGTAGAAGTGCGTATGCTCTCTCCTCGCATCTTCAAAGGAAATCTTGGAGATCAAAAACACTTATACAAAACTAGTATTAAATGATCAAAATGCTTGTTTTATTTAAGGGACAAAGTAAAACTTCTAAATGATTCAATAGGCTCTTTCACATTGTGTATGCTCTTCCTTCATGCCTTTTGGCGATCTTAGGAATCAAAAGCAAAGTGTAAAGTTCTCTTTCTTGACATCAACCTACGAATTACTAAAACTTGTTGTCTATAGGACCTAACGCTTGTAGAATAAAGACAGACAAAACACACAACTACTAATACACATGTTCTTACATGTTTCCAAAAGGTGTGCTACTTAAAACCACATTAAGTTAAGTAAGATTAAAAACACACCATATTCAAAACATTGTATTGTAGGTTTCAGAAAAGGGTACATCCCTATTCCTCTCAACTAGAACATAACGCCTTAAGCTATAACAATGGGGGTGGTTCCAGGAACCCTAAAGTAATCCACCGCTGAGTAACCTCATGGATGAAACAAGAAGCGCTCCCCTTGCCCACTTGACAAGTACGCCTTATGAGATAGAGTTGCCAGTTGTCC
The DNA here is from genome assembly GCA_019776745.2 of Taxus chinensis. Lineage (NCBI taxonomy): Eukaryota > Viridiplantae > Streptophyta > Pinopsida > Cupressales > Taxaceae > Taxus > Taxus chinensis. The sequence goes on from CM034154.1 coordinate 149,332,056, forward strand.
GTATGGCAACCCCAGTGAGAGTACACGTGGAAACATTTATTTCCCATTATGCTTGAAGGGGGTAAAGTAAAGCCGAGATACTCCCAAACTAGTCATTGCGACTTTTTGGGTAAATCGCCCTCGCTTAAGACAGCTTTGTAACACCTAGGTGAGAGAATTTATTAAGGAGACTATTTTGTCTTGGAGCCCACTTTACTAGTCCATTATCATGTCTTGGCCATCACGAAGTGATAACTTGTCTGAATTCAAAACCTTGTTTTTTGAACATGGTAACGAATCCATTTAAGTTGGATCTAAGTGTGTCTCATCATGAAAGTAAACAACATATCACTTAGCTTGGTTTCTTTCTCACCTTCGGATGAGGTGAAACTCTGCCCAAGTGGCGCTTAGTTTATTTTCATCTTTTGATCTACACCTTTGCATTCTTGTTTCCCATTCGGGACAAGATAGGGCATATTTCGGGAGTGTTGTCATAGATAGTGTTCACCAATTTTTTGTTCGTTTACGCTCATCCATGTTTGCGGCTGAGTTGTTAAACATCTAAAGTGCATGGATGTGTCCTCATATATTTGATGGCCACTTGATCTTGATTTCAATATCATCACCATAGTTAGGATTGAGTCATCATTTGATCTCCCTTTGACGTGTTACCTCATTTGCGTTGTCTCAACACAATTAAGATACTTATTTCGTGTTTTTCGTAAACGTAATCTAAGTATCCGCATTGTGGCATTACGCTGCACACATTTTAACACATCCTTAGTATACCTTGACTTGGTTTGATTTCAAACATTGTCCAAAATCTTGAAAGGTGTCGCTTACTTTGTTTGCGTCATTTCAATAACACTTTGGCACTAATATCTCGCTTCTCCGTGAAGGTTGACAAATGTGTCCAATTGGTTTGGTTACATGGCTTACATTTGTAAACCTCACCCTTAAAAATGTTTACCTTGTTGGTTGTTAAACACGTCATTGTATCCTTTGATTGGGAGTGACATCTACCCTTTGTTAATATTTACGCCTTGTTCATTTCGAGCTTAACATTAGATGTTTTATTTTCACTCTTGCATTTTGGAGGAGTTTGTTTTTGTAGTGCTTGTTGGGAGCTTGGAAGATTTTTGGAGCTTGTGGTTTGGATTTTTCTTGAATTGGAAAGGTAGGGACTTCACCCATGTATTTTAATTCTTTTTGTTGTGCAAATGGTTGTGAAAGAATGAATGTTAGGTGTTTTGGTTTTGGGATTAGAATGGCCTTAAGGTTGTGTAGGAGAAACAAACTATGGAAAATATTTAGGGAGGGATAAGATTTTATATTATGCTTTTGGAGGGAGTTTTGTTCCACCTTTTCATAATAAGAAAGATTTTTTATTTATCTTGATATGTTTATTGAGGGAGGGATAAGAGTGTAGAGAGACATAAGAGAAATTGAGGGAGGGATAAGAGTTTGTTTGTGATTGTGTGAATGAATTTTTGGAGGCTTTTTAAGGTGAACACCTAAACCCCTTGTGAGGCATAAGTGATTCCCCATGTTTCTTCTCTCCCTTGACTTGAATTTGAGCCTTTGTGCTTGGGAAAAATTATATGTTTGTTGTTATTTTGTATTGTGCTTGTGTGTGGAAAGTTTTGTGTAAATGGTTATTGTGGAAGCCTTGTGAAATTTTCCATGGTTGCTTGATACCCTTCATTGCTTCATTGTTGGGGCTCGAGGGCCAATGAGGAGAATGTATTTTCCTTCTCATTAGATTATAGGTTGGGTGGAGAGCGTTTCCTACTCCCCTTATTTTGTTGTTGTGCTTGAAGTTGAAGATTGAAGGAGTCATGCTATGTTAGAGCCAAAAGGAGCACCTTTGAAATGGTGTTTCAATGTTGAAATAGTGAAAGTTTTAATCTTGTAAATTATTCTTTCATATTGTTGGAAAGAAGAGCTTTTGTAAGAAATTGAACTATGCTCATTAAGAAAAAGGAAGTGCATTGTTGCCTTGTTGAAATTTATATTATTGTAAAAATAAAAGTTCTTGTAAATTTTATAATCAAGTTTTGTTGTATTAAAAAGGGTGAAAGAAGAACTTGAAAGTTGTAATTTATTGAGAATGTGTTCCCATCAAATCTTGAAATGTATAATAGTTACTTGTGCTTTCATTGGGTAAAAATATTGTTGTGTTTGTGTTGGAAGAATGTATGAAATTTATACTTGAAATTCCTTGTTGGAATGGTTATCACTGTTGTTGTGTAAAGAAAAGAAATGGTACTTAGTAATTGGTTGAATATCTTTTCTCTCTTTTAGATTTTATAATCAATTTTATTGAAAAGGAAATCTTGTAGTTGTTCTTATCCACTATTGCAATGGAAAAGTAATCTACTTAGTAATTTAAGTCATGAAACAAAGCAATGACATCAACCTATCAACTAATGAATTGTAGGCACCTTAGTTAAAGTTAATGTTACTTTAGAAACCAACCTAGGTAGAAATATTTTTGGAAAATTCTTGAAATTATAGTGTTGTTTTCGAGAAACAGAACTCCCGCCCTGTACAAAGCAATGGTATTAGGACTGCCACCCTACTCAGAGAGGCGGTCTCAGGATCATCTCCCAGATAGGGCAGTGGTTTCAGGATTGTCACCTAGACAGGGTGGTGGTAACAATACCTTCGGCCTACTTTGGGCGGCTGTTTCATCACTTTCAACAGAAAAATAAAATCTACGACTGTGCAAATTCCATAATGGATTTAATTAAAATATGAGTTTTAAAACTTCAAAATGAAACTTCTAGCAATTAATAAATGACCAAACTCATTTATTTAAGCATATAAATCCATTTACATGCATTCAAATTTTTATAGTTTCATAGATCTAATGAAATGGGGTTTTCCCCAAATAATGAACTCAAGGATGTAAATAACTAAATAACAAAACCAGATTCATAGTGAAATCTCTACAATAAAATGAATGTATAGCCTTGCAATAATAAAACTAGGAATAAACCCAACTAAATGAAGAGAAGAATGGAGTGGAGGAAGATTTTCCCATTTGCGAACTAGATCCAAAGAAATTTGTTCATGGTTTCACTTCTTGCTTCCATGGCCTCCACTCCTCCAACCTGAAAAATTACAATAGAACAAATGAATAAGTTAGGGTAAAAGAAAGAATAATAAGACCCCATAAGGATGTTTAGCGTTCATTTTAAAATACCTAGATCTAAGGGTGTATATCCATTTAATCTAAGAGTTGAGGATCAACCCTACACATTCTAGTTGTGGCACTTTATGGGGTTGGGTAAATTTATAAGTATGGGTATTTGAGTTGAATGGGGCCAATTAATGGTTAGGGCAAGTTGAAACTCTAACCTTAGAAAGTTAAGAGAATAAATGGCTTGGGTCCTTTAAGGATAAATTAAATAATTGTAAAAAGGGTAATTTGGTTATGATTTATAAGGGTTAATTAATTGGAATTTAAAATGTTTAATTAGACAACCTCATGGGAGACATTATTGTTAAATGTTGTGGGAAGTAAGAATTAAACTTAGGAACTATTGACCCCATTCATATTTTAAATAAGATGAATTAACTGCGACCTTCGAAAGGGATTTATCCTGAAGTAGCCTAGTGTAAATTAATAATGATAATTATTAATTTAGTAATCGGGTAAGTGCACCAAGTTGGGGGGCCAAAAGGGGCTCTTAAGTGGATGCATTTTTCTGAAAAATAAAAAACTTCAACTTGTACAAGTTTTTCAAAATAGTTACTCTCAAAATTGGAAAATGTTGTAGAAATATGAATCGTACCATTTTGAGTCTAGTTTCTAAGCTACTAAATTTTATTGAAAACGGATAATTTTAAGTGGGTTAAACAACTAAAATACCAGCAGGTGCTCCTTTTTTTGTTAAAAAACATAAAAGATTGAATTTCATGTCCCCCACCATTTTTTGAGCGCCATTGACTATTTTGGAAAACCCTTTGGTAGAAAGATAGCTAGGAGCATCTAGTTTGTGTTAGAATTTTTTTTATATTTTTTTAACGAGTATTTTTTATTTATGATTTTTCTAGTACATAAATTTTGTGTTTTGAAAAATAACGGAGCTCCAACTATGTTCCCCTCTCCCCCCCCCCCCCCCCCTAACTACCTCAAAAAATATCGAAAATTAGATTTTTTTTATATGTATAGAATTATGCCTAGTTTGTGCTATTATAATTTTTTTTCACTTTTGATGACCCAAACAAAAGATACATGATGAAATAAAAACATATTTAAACTTAGAAAAATATCTATTAAAAGGCATAGTTAAAAAATAAATAACATGGAAACCTTATATTAGTCAAAAAATTTAAAAAATTATATTTTTAAAAAGAAGAAACTTTTCTCTACGTCATGGTATAATTTTTTTAAAATGGATCGATTTTCTTATATTGATTTATCATAGAGGAAGTGGAATGTTAACATTTTCTAGTAAAAACATGTTGTTTATGTGTTTGTGTAGGTCCATGCCTTAGGGTTGGGGATCCAAACCGGATCCCAAGCCTTCAGTCATGTGCTGGAAAAGGTAAAAAGAATAAAGTGTACGCATTATGCTTTGTTTATATATTGTGGCCCCCAACGTCCCTTTTATTTATAGCAGACATAATGCGTATGCGTTATGATTTGGTAAATCCCAAACCTAAGAATTTAAAACGAGATCGCATTATAAGAGAACGCATACACGTTTTTCTTTTTTCTGAGTTTTTGTCCACTTTTTGGCCCCCCAACTTTGTGCACTTACCCAATCGACAACCCTTCATATGTATTCAATCTATTAAACAAGAAATAATTAAACCCAGTTGATAGTATCTTGTTGCAATCCTTTTATATATATATATATATATTCACTATTTTTCCTAGTTAAGTATTGATTTTTGTCCATCAAAAATTTTGGTGTTACAATTTTCTCTCCCAATTCATTGTGCTCTTCCTCATTTTCTTCATCATCTTCCGCTACTTCTTCAACCCTCTGTTCCAAAAGATGTACTGTAACACCCGGTAAAAGTTCACACGAGACCCAAGAACGACCCAGGTTTAGTGAGAAAAATTATGAAATAATTTTTATTTATTTATTTTTATTCCATTTATAAGAACTTTAAACAATTACAAGGCATCGGAGACGCTTATCATTCCATTAAGACCGCCTCAATTACAAAATTAATATTACATTTTCGTTCCTTTTACCCACAAGGTTCTAAGGTTTATTTCGGAAAGCTTCATTAGTTGCTCACAACACAACTCCATTAATCCCAACTAATTAATTTATTTAAAAACCTTCAATTTTAATTTTAACAGTTAGTCAGGCAAGACCCAACATCTTTGGCTCAAAGGCATACATATAAAGTAATTAAATACTTACATGAAGGGTCAAGTGTGCACACCTTTGCTAGTTTTCTCCCCCCCTTTTATTTCTATTTTTCATTCCTACCAAAAGAAACCCATCACTTAAGTGATGTAGGGTACATCCTCCATCGTTGGATCTAAAATTTCCCAACCCTTAGATTTAGGTTTGGCAAGGAAACCCTAGAAATCTTTATAGATTGCCATATATTTTTTTAATCTTTTTATTTATTTTCCTTTCTACACCCAAAACTCTCATTTATTTTGCTCTTTACTTGCAGGTTAAGGGAGAAGGGAGAAGAAGGTCAAGCTATGGAGGCCATTGTAGCCATGGGAGCTTTACTAAATCAATTTTCAGGCTTAGAGCTTTAATGGGTGAATTTTTCTTGCATGGATCTACTCTGGTTTTGGTTGTTTGGGTTACTCGAACCCTGTGCACGCAGATATATATATATATATATATATATATATATATATATATATATATATATATATATATATATATATATATTTGTGGGTGTGTGGTGTGAATGGCCGTGGAAGAGGAGGGCAGAACGCCCAGGCCGCATATAGGCCAGCAAAGGATCCACGGCTGTGCTTTTTTTTGTGTGTTTGAAATACAGTTTGGGGCAGTGTTAATGGGGGGAGGGGCGCCGACCCCACCCCCACCCCATATAAGTATATGGGTTGGGGGTGGGGTCGGCGCCACTCCCCCCCAACCATTAAAACAGCCGAACCTTGGTGGCCGCGGCCTGCACACAAGCGACCCACACAGGCCGTGAAACTTGTAATTTTAAGTTTTTTTTGTTTTGTTTTTGATTTATTATTATTATTATTATAAATACATACCAATATGTGTGTGTGTGTGCACGCGTGCGCGCGCGCATGGCAACAACATTTTTTTTAAAAGAAGATAAAATTAACAGTTTATTAATATTAATATATTTTTATAATAATATTTCTCATTATTATTAAAATATTACTATTATTATCAAAATAGTAATAAAACATAGGTAGAAATATTGACAAGTTAAAAATTTGCTTTAACCCTTTTCCTCTCACGATTTGATGATTATTGTATATAAGGTAGAAGCAAGTAAATTTCATTTCTTCTAACAATGTTGAAATAATTTGCAATAAGTCCCAAATAAGAAATACTTACTATAATTTAGTATTTAGACTACTTATTGTCCAAATTAAAAGTAATTGTGTTTTAAGTTTCTTTCTATCAACAAGAAGGAAGCTAACTTTTGCAACACATGCCATTCGATTAACACAATGAAATATAACATCTCTTAATACGAGTTTCCAATAGTACATTTACAATATTATCACAAGTTTCCCTTTTTTTTTTTTTGCACATTTCTTTTCTTCATTTCCTTACAATTCTTACAATAATGCAAACACATTTCAAGTAAAACTTGCACTCAACCATGTGACTTTTGGTGCAAATATAGATTTCAATGTCCCTTTCTTTTGAGATGTAGGATAAGGTAATACAACTTCTTTTTACATAAAAATTTACAACAAGATTATATATCAAGGAAATGGAAATAGCCTTCACATTCTCCAAGGTATTCCCCATCCAAGCTCGAAGTTCCAAGTAGCTCAAATCACAACCAAGATAGGGGGAGAGGCAACACTCTCCTCCCAACCAAGTACTCAATGGAGAAGAGAAGCAATCTCCTCCATTGACCCCCGAGCCCCAAACACAACACAATGAAAGGGTGGTCTCCAACTCAAGGCAACAACACTTGCTTCCACAATACAAATTTCTTCACAACATTCAAGACTAGGAACAAAAGAAACAACAAAAAAAATACAAACACAAAACATTCCACAACAAAGCTTTTATCCAAGCCAACAAGAGAAGGAACTATGGGAAAATTTTCCTTATGTCTCCCCATTGAAATGAGATGCCCATCCAAACTGTAATTCCCGTTGGGCATCAGCTTCCATTCTGCTACCTACCCTCCACTACCACCTTGCTCTCCTCCCAACCACCTAACCTGCCGACTGTTGACCACCGCGTTTGTTTTGTCCTTGCGTGAGGGAGACGTGAGTCGGTGGAGGTGTTTTTCTTCACCAAGATATCCTTTTGATTCTGTCATTCAATGCATTGGGCGCAGTATGGTTTGACATGACGGCTTGATGGGGCTTCAAGCCAATGAAGTAGGCACGTTTCCTCTTTTCATTGGGTGTTGTGGGGTGTATTCTGGCCAGGGATCCTCAACACGGCCTGCACAGTAATTAGCCAGGCAGCAGGCATGTTGCAGTATAGTAGAAGCCTTCGTGAGCGCCTCCAACAAGCAGGTTGTCCAACTTTGTTTTTATCTGTTCAACATCGACTGCATCCTCAAATTCAGGATTCTCCTTCAAAGTGACAGATCACACCCACGGGCACAGGAGATCTATGCAATGTTGGAGAAAATGTCTTGGGAGAGCTCTGGGTCCCAATGCAGGATTCAAAACATTCTCTGTTAGAGTCCAGAGAAGATTACTTGATTTCTTACACTCTGTCAATCTCAAGCATGTCAAGTTGGGCTACCATTATTTGATTAGAAATGCTCTGTATTTCTTTGTTGTCCCTCTTCTGCTGGTGTTATTCAGTGCAGAGGTTGGAACATTGAGGAGAAATAATTTATGGAGTTCTTGGGAGAAGCCCCGCCTTTGATGTTGTGAGCTTGCTCTCTGTATCTGGCCTGGTTGGATGCATTTCCTGCGTCTATTATATATGTAGTCCAAGAGCCATATATTTGGTGGACTTTTCCTGCTATAAGCCTTCTGATGAGTTCAGGGTTACCAAAGACTATTTCATGTCTCATTCTAGAGATTCAGGGCTTTTTGATGATAACAGCCTAGAGTTCCAGAGGAAGATTCTTGAGAGATCTAGCATAGGTGAGCACTCATACTTTCCAGGAGCCATTTTTGGCTTCTCCACCTAGGCTAACCATGAAAGAAGCCCGTGCAGAAGCAGAGATGGTGATGTTTGGTGCCTTGGATGAACTGTTTGAGAAAAGCAGAGTGAGGCCCAAGGATATTGGAATTCTTGTGGTGAACTGCAGTTTGTTTAATCCAACTCCATCTCTGTCTACCATGATTATCAATCACTACAAGATGAGAGGCAATATTATGAGCTTCTTCAACGAGTCACTAAGTTTGCAAGGAATAAGGGTTTCTGTTGGAATTATCACACCTTACAAGCTACAGCTGAAATGTTTGCACCGAGAGTTTGATGTTGTCCCCAATCTGATGAAGGAAAAGGTATATATATATATATCATTATGGTAGATGCCATGCTTTTGCTCCAAAGTGGTAAACAGGGCTGCCTCTGCAACCTTTAGACATGAAGGCATAAGCAGAAGTGAATATTTCTTCTCTTTTGAAATTTGTACTTCTGAATCTGATGTTGTAACCCACTGTTTTCACTTTCTGTGGGCGAGGGTGTTGTGCCATATTATCTTGATAGTATTTCAATGGGTGCCTTTGGGGCTGGAGAGGGGTGTGTTTGTGTCTACTTCTATAGGCTCTGTATAGTATGGATATGCTGAAATGGCTTTATAAACTTACAAGCAAATGCAAAGACAAGGTGTAAAGCCAAACTCCACAACCTTTGATAGCATCTCCACGCCTATACAAAAGTGGGATTGTTTGAGCAGGGCATGGACGTTCTCCAATGCTTTTTGAAAAAGATATTTTTGTTGCTTGTTGTATCTGCTAGTGTCCTGGGCACATAACTGTCTTAAGACTGATTTTTACTCCTGATCTGGGATGCTCAACAAAGTGTTCGGATGGTTTGGGAAAAACTTGAAAGAAACGTGGTCTTTTAGACAACAATGATTGTTGGTTGTGGAAAAATTGGGTGGGTTGAGACACCTTGGAAACCTGGAAAATAATGGAGAGGGTACAAGGCTATGTCAAATGCTTTGTTTGCTAGGCGTTGGTAGATACTTATGCAAAGTGGAAGCAAGCACTAAGACACCGCCAAACTGTTTGACAAAAATCCTCTTCAATTACATGGTCTCGCGGATCGTGAATGTGGACCGCTTAGAACTGGTGCACCTGGATTCCAGTACCTACAGTTCTTATGCTAACCCGTGCGGAGTCTGTACGATCTGTTGAAGCTGGAGAAATAGACAAGGTATTTCTACACCTTTCTACTGTTATTTTATTTAAAAGTATTGTGAAATCGAACCACTTTTCCTTGCATTGCTTTGTCAGTTGGATGTCATGATGGGAGATTTCCCCTTTCGTCTTGTTTCTTCTTGTTTTTACTTTTATCGTTGTCAGTATGTTGGTCGAAAGGATGCGTGTGCCTTCTCCTCTGAACGTTATGTTTCTCTTACTCGAATGATAGACATTCGTCTGTTTGTTTAGGTATTGATTCTTCTCTGCGATTGAGTTGCAAGTCATTATGTTGATCAACTAGTATTTTCGATATTATGGAAGTTACGATAACTATGAAGCTCCTCCCTAGCACCCAAGTTGTCTTTTGACGTTTTTTTGTTAGCCCCTTCGCAAGTCCCTTTGATAACCTTTTGGCATCGAGAAAGAAAGGTTGTAGGATTGTGCGAGCAATGCGTGGGATAGCCAGCTTAGAGTTTTAATATTAAAACTAGTAGAATGAAAAGGTTTGTGTGCAATGTGTTTTGCCGTCTCGCATGTTTAGACTCTTATACTATCTTTCATCTTGTTTCTAGGCTTTTAAGGCCATCCTCAAGAAGTATTTTGACCATCCTTATCAACTTGAATCATAACTAGCTTTTCGGAACAACTAAGCTAGAGGTTTCATTGTGTGAATCTAGTACCTCGTTGACACTAGAATAGTTTGGTCTAATCCCCCTCTCAGAATTATTGCTGATGACGCTCTTCTATCTTTCCTAACTTGCATTATTTTCTCCCTTGTAATGTTAACGCTATTAATTAATATTGGTCAGTTTTTATGCACGTAATTACCGTAATAGTTTGTGATGGATATTTCCTTAAATGTGATTAATCTTCGGGAAAAACTCAGCTTTCGTTTGATAATCTTATGAATTCATAGCGGAAGGTTTTGTTTTGATAAATTCACTTAGAAATTATGTTTGTATCTATTTGTGCGACGGTTGACTGTGTTACCAAGGGTTGCCGTAAAATATGGTTGTTTTGGGATATGGGTAATTTATTTTAAATTAACCAAACATTAGTATTGTAGTGGAGGTTTGCAAATCCTTAGTGTTATAAAATTTGTTGATGACATTATTGTATACTCTTGTGTGACGGAACCCCCTTCTTCTCTCGCATGCTTGCTACTAGCCTGTAAGACTTTGACCCTTCTTGGATGATTGGAAAATCTTGTAGTTAATGGTCAAAACTAGTATACCTTGCCTTCACTTCGCAACTTATGTTGTGTGTATACTCTATTTGATTTCCGGTTTGAAACTCAATTATACATGGATTTTTGTGTTAATTTTTGAAACCCGTGGTTCCCCTTTCTTGGGCCGATCAACTCTTGTTCTTTTAGAAATATATTATTTTAGTCTATGCGTATGGTACCTTTGATAAATTTTCTAGATGGTTGGTGTATATATATCAAATCTCAATCTTGTAATTATTGTTATTTACTTACTTGATGGGAATTCTGTTCTTTGCTAGATTGTTTATCTCTCTTTATAGGGCCAAGGGCCATTCTCCTACGATTGTTACTTTCGTTGCTTTTACTCCTAACTGAAGTACAAGGTCTTCTCCTTCTTTGATTGGCATGATGAAGACTTTATTATAACTTGATGTGTTGATAGTGTTTAGAGGTTTGAACCAATTCTTGTAATAAAGTGTTTCCTTTTCATGGTATTGTTAGATAATAGTTATGGTGGTTTTGTGTAGCCTTATCTTGCTCAGTTCTCGTGAACTGACTCTAGTAGAAAATTTGCTGCAGATGGATTTTGCGTGTAGATGAGGGATAGAATTGTATACTTTTGTCATCAACCTCAGTTGAGAAGTTCCTTTGCTCGAAACTTTTTTATGTTGTTCAACTTTTGTTAACGTCCAATGGAAAGTTTAAAAGAGGATTAATGTCTTAGTATAAAGTATTGTGGACTTTGTCATCTGAACTTTGGAAACCTTGTATTGTTTGACCATCATTGAAATTATAAGAAAATTTGGTTATTGTTGTTGAGTGACTTTGTTGGAGTATCAGTATTTTAAGAATTGATGTAATCTCGTTTGGTTCTTGTAAATGAGTGTTGCTACAACCTTGCCTTGAGAATAAATTTTGAGTTAAACCTTGATATGACTTAGTAATAAAGTGTCATAAGTAAACTAACATGGGATTGTTTAATACTTCTGGAAGTTAAATTAAAAGTTGCATTCAAATAAAGTAACGTAGGTGTCACCAACTTGAGAGCAAGAAATTCTCTAAGTAAACAAGGGCAAGACTATCATTGCAAGTAAACTTTATAACATGATAACCCTAGCTCCTCTGGTGAACATTATGCCTTTTATGGTAAAATTTGTAAAATGACCCTAAGGTGAAATGAACTGTTAATTGTTTGAAGATGATAAGATTTAATAAACCATGTTGTCTTGTGGGCAAGAACGAATCTTAGTAGCATTAGTGGTGAGAAGATGGCCTTGTGGAATTGAAATTTTCCTTTTTCTTGATAAACGAATTAAGCAAATAAAGGTCATAATAGAGAAGATTTAAAGATAATTACTCTGTGTCAAAAGAATAAATTTAACTTGGTAAGATGAATTGTATGAATCATATCCTGAGTCTCCTTGAAAACGAAGCTAAGAATTGCAAGATGTATTTTTTAAAAATAAATAACCCTCAAGAATATCTCATTGTGGTTGGCCCTAACTGTAAGTGTGTTCTGTGATTGGACTTCTATGTTGTCTTGTCAAAAAGAAAAGTAAGTTGTCCTTGATAGGTGTGAACATTTCCGTGCTGATCTTGTGGCCATCCTTGTATCAAGTTGTTCACAGTGTTATTTGTATCCTTGGTGACGACATGTTGCGTCATGTTATGTGCCAAGCAAGTCAAAAAAAAAGTTATCCTGTATTTCACTGTGTTGTTCGTGTGTGGATTTTTTTTGGGTCGTTACACAAACCCTCCACAATTAAGCTCAAGCCCCTATGACTCTTATGCCTCCCTCAAGTACCCCTTTTTCCTCCCAAACTCTTATACCTCCCTTCTCTTATGGCTCCCTCAAGGACAAGGTAAGAATGTAAACATCCTTACCCAAGATGGGCATCCCTCTCAAACTCCCTCCACAATTACCTATTCTACTCTTATGCCTCCCTCATGAATTTTCCCATAGACCTCTCCTACTCCACACCTTAAGCATTCTATCCATTTTTCCCACAACACACAAAAAAAAACATACATTTACTACTAATTTAGGCATAAAAACAACAACAATAAGAAAGCAAAAGGAGAAGGGTCCCTACCTCTCCATTGAAGAAGCCTAAACCAAGAAGCTTTGACCAAGCTCCTCCCAAAACAATCCAAGAATGCAAGTCCAAGCTCCTTTTCTTCCAAAAATCCTTTCTCTTTCAAAATAAAATAAGGCTCTTTAACAAAAACCTCTAACCCTCTCAACAAGAGAGGAAATTTCAATAAATAGACAAAAGGGGAGGGTGAGGATGATGTGGCTCCATGTAGGATGCCACATCACACATCCTCAATACCACCTCCCTTAGTCAACTCAACCCCAAAAACACAATAAATGGGTGGTTGGGTTGAAAGACTTTTCTTTCCACACTCCATCCCTACCCATGTGCCTTAAGGGCACAATTAAATGCAAATGGAAGAGAAGTGCACTCCAAAGTCACATTTCTCTTCCCAAAATAATAAATAATCCCATTTTTTTCTTCCCAACCTATTGATAGGGTTGGTAAGGGGTTTTGGGAAGTGTGGGACAAGTTTAACTTGTCCCACAAACCCCCAAAAATTGCCCTAAATCACAAATTCGAAATTCAAAGAACTTGGAGTGGTCAACACTCAAAACAAGCATTCAATACAAGAGGAAAACACAAGGCTCAAGGAGCCAACCATCAATATTAATTACACCCATTAGACTTTCCTCAAAACTTAAAATTAAAACAAGATGTTAAATTAATCTAAACATATTTAACAAAAGTAATTTAAAAAGGAGACATCACAAATGAAATCACCTACTAAAATCAATTGAAACAAGCAATTAAAATTCTTAACCCATTGGCCACATTAGAAAATTTCCCCCTCATGGAAATTTTTTCTTAACAACATAAAAAAAACAAAAGCGACACAATACAATTCACAAGTTGCCTTGACGACCAAATGTTGTAACCACCCGACATCCTGTTGTGTTTGGTTACCAATCCCCCTTTAGGTTGTGATCATGTGGTGTTTCCTGCAAAATACAAAATACCTCCTTCGGCCTTGCGTCCATGTCAAAACATCCAAAATAACCATATGCATGAAATTTATTAACATCTATGTGTAATTCAATCAATCATTATTTCTAGGTCTAAATCACAACTTAATTATGCATTTCATCATTATCCAAAATTATAGTAATGTAAATTCAACAACTACATTCTACTTATCATGGCGAAGAAATCCAATGTTAGAACACATGCAATATATCCATATCATAAAAAAAAAATCAGTATCCCATAGTCTATCCACGAGTCAATGTAGATCATACTGAAAGCAAAGTCCAATCATAATCCAATGTATCTACTCACAAAACATCACGCTAATCAACGTAAGTGTATGAAATGTCCATATCCAAAAGTCTACATAACTCAAAATGATAATCAACTAAGTGTCATAGGGAAGTGGTCACTACATGTACCTTATCCCTTTTTTTAGTTAACAATACCGTAATTTGGTCTAATTTGTCTTGATGCCCTTGACCCTCAATATTAGTTTCGCTACTATTAGATTCATTTTTGGTTTGGGTCATTGTTTACCTAAACATTTTGAAAGAAAACATTATTTAAGATTTTGTAATGAGCTCCATTAGGCCAAGTGTTGAACCTACGGACCTGATACCATGATGTAACAACCCATTTTTACTTAACCAAATTAAAGCCAGAAGTATATGAGCTACTTAACATGATCAACCATATAAAAATCACTAAATCATTTAACATTCATTAATAATAAAGAGGAAGGTAAGATTCTTTTCTTTCATTTTCCATTTCACAAAATTAAAGTTGATGTTTCCAAATATCATACACTAATCATAAAAATGATTTCTAACATGTGCATTCTGTACAAATTTCATTCTTTATCAATTGATATTGATCATATCATATAAAATCAATATATTACATATAGTGATCTTTGTTTTTAGTGTGAAATCTGGCAGGTTTCTACTGCTCTCTGTTTTTGTCTTCATGTTGGTTCTAGACAGGTTTTTTCTCTATTTTGTTCATGGCTTTGTGATGGTTTTGGACTCGTTTTTGCTATGATTTGTTCCTTGTTTTGACTCTTGAAATCTTTATGACTATATTAGGATTGTAGATCCTTACAACCATACTCGGGAGAGGGAGAGTATCATTGGGACATTTTTCCACCAATCACAGAAATGGAAATTTCCCGCATAGCTCATTTACAAAGTGGCCCTTCCCTTCAACGAAGCACATAGATCATGGATTATGTGACAAGATGATGTATCATATGAACTGAGGTTAGCGTATACCTTTGGACACCTACCTTGGGCATCTCACAACACCTAGTGAGCTAGGACTGAAATAATTTATACTCCTATGTCTAATTAAGTATACCATAATTTGACATGCTTGTGGCCACAAAACTATAGGGAAGATGGGTACCCACCAAGTCTCTCGACTCCTCAACTAGATTTATCTAAACCTTGAATATTAAATTAATTTCTCGAGGAATTAATGTGAACGACTCCACCTAGTGTGTCACATCTTAGTCTCACAAATTCCAAAGGGTTTGCAACCTTTCTAAGGGTTAAAAATTTGTTATCTTCTCATTCTAGAAGTGCAAGAATTAAGTGAGGGAATGTCAACGCCATGCTTAATAAGGCATCAAAATTTAAGTTATAAAATCCATTCATTTATTTTTAAAATTTAATACTAATACAAAGGTGTAGAAAACTAGGTTGTTGTTTTATATTGCTTTATCAAGAGATCACGAATTGGAATAATTTAATATTTATTATTATCTAATTAATTTATATTGGTTCAGTTTTTCTGCAGTCTACATCTGATTTGGTGGATTCTTTTTAGTTTATTAATTTATTTATTTTGATTGCCTATGGGTAGGATTACGGTTTAGCACATAAAAAACAATAATGGAAATGACAGTAATATTCAACTAAGACCAGTTAGATTCAGTGGGAAAGAAAATTTCTAGATTTACTATGAGGTGAGTAAATTTGATTATCTTCTGATCACCAGAGCTAACTTGACACTAGCTCATATAATAAGGGGGTTGACAAATGCATATGGTAAAAGGAAAAACTGAAAAGTTTAAATTTGCAGCAAACATCTTCAAACTTGAACGTAGGGAAAAGAAATTAAGAAGCCATAAAACTAACATCTGGTATCAACTACAATAATTTATTTTATTTATCAGAAATTTGAGATAAGGCTTTCTTGGAAACGCGGGGCTGGAATAGTTGGATTTGCATCACCTCCTACAACCCGCCCTCTATACCTAACGTTGTGAAATTGCAATTGAGACCAGTAGTGGATTGCATTGTCATTGGTTCAACATGGTTTTAAAGGAAAGATCTAAAAAAACATATTGTTATGAAATATACTACTACCAAATGATAAGGAATCCTCCCTTTTCATCATTGGTGTTGTTACGAATTCCTTCCTCAATGACATAAAATTAAAAGACTGTATAAGTGGTTGAAATTGATTGAAAATCCAATGGAGGGGGATGGAATACGGTGTAGATTATCAGCTGGAAGTTTTTATTTGTCCCATAACCCAAACTCAAAACATATATAATTAATTCATGGTATTTTCAGCAGAATAAACCCGTAGATTATTAGCTAGGATTTTTTATTTATCCTAAATCAAAACTCAGAACAGATAAAATTAATTCATGGTGTTTTCAGCAAGATAAACCCCATACCTTTCACTAATGCTAAAAATTCCAAGCTCCTTATGTGTTTTTCTCCTTTTCCAGATCTACCACCTTTTTGTTCCCGTGAATGAATGTTTTGTTTTACCTCCATTTCTTTCTTTTTTATATTTTTATTTCCTTTTACTACTTCCATTCTTCCCTTTATTAATCAAAATCCCCTCCTCCATGTGAATGTGGAAAACCTGCAATTAATGGAGCGACTCCTCCTTAAAAGGTGGGTAATCTTCCAAAAATAGGAAATTATAATAAATTTATAAACCACTTCTTCCAACTGGTGCGTCTAGAGTTGAAGAATTCTCCTTGGCTTCTTTGAATGCAATTAAAACATAACAATCCTTCCTCAAAGTTTAAATGCCCCTTTTTAGTATTTCTCTCATACATGGTGTTACACATTATTTATTTTATTTAAAACCATTAATTATTTTATTATTGACTATTATATATTAATATTGGTTTCTTAGTATTTTTCTTTCTTCTCTTTTTTTAAGGAACATAATTTCTATCCCTCACGTGATTTATTTATTTAATAATTTTATTAAAAAGTGCCTTCAATAATAATTTGGTGTTATTAATATTTACGCATGAACCAAATCCATATATATACTACCTATATAGACTGATAACTGCATCATAAACCTATTTTTCGTTAAGACTTAAAAAGAGTTCTTAGCTACTCTTGTGGCCATGCAAGTTCGGGAAAAAAAGATTTATAGTTCACTAAAGTGGACACAACCTAGTCACATGGTTTACATCCCTTTGCCACATTGTTTTCCATCATCTATCGGCATCTTCCTGATGATACTATCCCTCCTTTTGAGGTTAATTTTTCATGCGCACACCACCACTCAACTTAGCACTCACACATTTGTTAGTGTTAGGAAATAAACATTCAAAAATAAATTATCTTATAAACTCGTAATAATAATTAATACTTTTGCAAGGCATAAATAAGGAAAAAATATCATTTCACATATAACAATGGTCATATAATTTATTTACTGATCAACATGCAATATAACTCATTTCAAAACATCTAACAACTACAATCATTCATAATTAAACAAAATGCCATAATATTTGGGTTGTGGCATCCCTCCCTACCAGAAAAAGACACCGTCTCGATGTTAATCTGCAAGTAAAAACATCACATGTTTGATCAACTGAAATGATAAGTATCTAAAACATAACATGTCTAATCAAATAAAATTATGAAGTGTATATCAAATGATCATAATGTCTAATCGAATAAAAGTATCAAGTGTCTATTAAATGACCTTAATGTCTAATCAAATGAAAGTATCAAGTGTCGATCAAATGACCATAATGTCTAATCAAATAAAAGTATCAAGTGTCTCTAAAATGACCATAATGTCTAATCAAATAAATTTTGGCACATGTTGACCAGTGTGATGTTTCCAACCGAAACACAAAATATTCCATCAACCTTATTAGTGTCCATTAGTATGTGGGGACCATACAAATGTATTAATAGAGTCTCCTTCACTGCCACCTGAAAATATGGAAGATTGAATATATGTCTAAATTAGCAAGGACATAGGTTAGGTGCATGAGTTATAGCTATCGTCGATGGTGTAGCCAAACATGTGACCTAGGTCACCTACTTCGATCTCAGATATGTAGTGCCCACTTTCCTTCGACACCTTTTGATTATTATTTTGTTCGATATTGTCATATGCACTTATGGATATATTATGGTTTTTGATATAGCATGTTAGTAGATATCAGAGATACTAAACTGATATTCATTCGATCCTTATATGATGCATATGGACTACTAGAGACTTTTGTTGTTGATATTGATAAAATTTTGAGATGGTTATTTATCTATAATTCTGACATGTGATATGTTTAAGTCATACTGAGTAGATCTTGATAATTGGATTAATGTGATGATCGTTTTGACATGAATGAAAAGTGTAATAGAAATGTGCTAGAAATTGTAAGTGATATCGTATTTGCATAGATGATAATAATTCATATATAGTTGACTTTAGATTTATATCGCATATTTTTGCATGACTGTTTTAATGCGGCCACGAGGCCGAAGGAGGTATTCTCTGTTCTGCAGGTATATTATATTCACAACAATATCGGGGGAGTGGAGACCAACCACATTGGAATTCGAGAAGAATCCAACTAGGGTCACCATGGCAACATGTAATTGTGTGTGTGTTAGAATTATTTGGTTAGGGGAAAATTGTGACCTAGGGGTCATGTGTTGTTTTGTTTTAAGTTTCCCTTTCTATTATGTTAGTATGTGTTTTCTCTTAGTAAGTGAAATTTTACTTGTGTTATTATTCATATTTTTTGGATTGGTGTTTACCCCTTTATTAGTCCTGGGTTGTAGTGTCTTAATTAATCTAATTTGAATTTTTCCTAAACTAATTAAAAGATATGACCAAAAGAGAGTTCATTTATTAGGCTTGATTTACTTTGGATTTTGTGGGGAATGATGTATGTTTGAGTTTTGAGTGTAGCACACTCTACCCCACATGGGAAACTCGAATTTGGCCTTAGAGGCCAAATTTGAAAGCTTGTGGGACAAGTCAAACTTGTCCCACACCTCTTAAAATCCCATGCCAACCCTATCTATGGGTTGGGAGGTCAAATTTAGACTCTTTTAAGTGTTTGGGGGGGATGAAAAGGTAAAATGTTAATTGCACTTTCTTTCAAAAATTTAATTTTGTCCTTTGGGGGAGTGGGCTTAGATGGAGTGTGTAAGGTGCTTGTCATTCCTCCAACCACTCATTAATGATAATTTGGAATATGAGGTTGACCAAGTGATGTGGAGTGGAGGGAGAATGAGGTGGCATCCTACTTGGAGCCACATCATCCCTCCCTCTCTTTTCTCTATTTATTGAATCCTTATTGCTTGTTTTGGGGTTGTTGGATGTTCATTTTTAGTCTCTTGAATTTTTGGAGAGTAGAGGATTTTAAAGGAGTTTGTGAATTTTTGGAGCTTGTGGATACTTGTTGGAATTTTTTTGGAGCTTGTGGATGCTTGCTTGATCTTTGGAGGGGTTTGGAACTTCATACTTGGAACAAGCTCTACCATGGAAAGGTAGGAGATTTACCTTTGTTTATATTATGTTATTGTTATATGTATGTGTGTATATGTTGTGTTGAATGTTGTTGTTTCTTTGAAATGCTTGTTGGGAATGGGTAGAATGCCTAAGTTGGGAGTGGGAGGAGACTATGGGGAGTCTATTTGAGGGAGGCATAAGAGATCATCTTCTTGAGGAGGGAGTTTGGGTTGGGTGCCCACCTAGTATGAGAGATGCTTGCATTTTTCTTCTTGTTCTTACTTTGAGGGAGCCATAAGAGTTGAAGGAGGCATAAGAGTGGATGGAGGGATAAGGGGTACTTAAGGGAGGCATAAAAGTTGTTAGGGGTATTGTGCTTTGCATTGGAGGATTTTAGGTGGCACCCATCCCCATTAGGAGGCATAAGTGGCCTCCCCATAGGTCTTACTCTTTTGGATTTCTTGAAAAGCCTTGTGATCATTGTTGCTTTGATTGTTTTCTTCTCGTTGAGTTATTGTTGTGTTTTGTATGTAAATGGAATGAATGTGAAGTTATTTGTCATGCATTGTGGAAACTAGTAGTTGCCATGAGTTGAGATCTTTTCCCATTGTGGTGTGGTTGGGGCTCGGGGGCCAATGGAGAGGATGGCTTCTCCTCTCCATTGGGTATCTTGGTTGGGTGGAGAGTTTTGCCTCTCACCCCTATCTTGTTGTGAATCAAGAAAACTATTTGAGGAGCTACCTTGTTGATGTTTGTAGCATTGGAGCCTTGTTGATGACAATGTGAAACTACCTTGTATTTTTACCCACCTAGAGTGGAAGAAAGTGTAATATTGCTTTGTATTTTACCTTCCATTATTGTAAATTTTTCCCACATTAAGTGGAAAATGTTGTATTAAGATTTTGAAGGAGAGTTGTATTGATTTTCATTATTAAGGTTGTAATGTGGATGGAATTGAAAGTTGAAGGAAAGACAATTTATTCTCCTTTAACTTGGCTTGGAACCTCATATGAGTGTGTTGATCTTGTTGGAATGTTAGTAGTTCTTACTCTAAAACTTATTGGAAATATTGTTGAAACTCTCTTGTGGAATGTTGGGAAATTTACTTGAAAAAAAAAAAATATTAAATTTCATTTTGTTACTTAAAAGAGATGTATTGGAAAAGTTAGAATATTAGTGCATTTTTTCTTCTTGTATTGTTGATGGAAAGACTTAAGTTTTAAATAGACTTCAATATGTCAATGAAGTAATTTAAGTTCTAGCTCTAGTATGTTTTCCTCATTTAAGAATTTATTGTAAATCCATTTGCAAATTATTAAGGGAAAAGAAATCAAATCTATTTGAACTCCCTACAATACCTATTAAATTGTGTAGAAAGAAATTTTAATGCAAAAGCTCTAAACTTATTAAGTTCATTACCTATATTTCATTAATGCTTAATAAGGATACTAATATCGTAAATATTATTCATATTAAAGTAATATTACAATTAATGGCTTTATTATTATTAAATTATATTAATATTAATATACCATTAATATTTTTTTTATATTAACAAAAGTATACTAATATAAACTATAGCCAAGGAAATAATATTAATTATATATATAAATAAACCTACGTATGTATATGTAATTTAATGTGCCTCCCAAGACTAGGACACGCTGAAACAAGGAACCAACAAGTGCCGAAGCTGATCAGTTGCCACATTTTTTTTTAGCAAATTCATATAATTGCAAAGTAAATTGTGCTTCATGAATATTCTGATATGAAACAGATCCACCTCTATGAGATTCTCCTCCATGAGTTACATCGTAAAACAAGTAAGATCTCAATAGATAATCTTTGTAATAAATTTCATCAGGTCTCCTGGTAACACTCTTACTGTCACTTAATCGATTTTGATAAAAAAAAAAACTTGAAGGAGAAACCCGAATTTGAGGATGCTTTCGATAGTGAACAGATAACAACATAGTTGGACAACCTGCTTGTTGGAAGCGCTAAAAAATGCTTCCACTATACTGCAACATGCCTGTTGCCTGGCTAATTATTGTTGCAGGTCGTTGATGTGGATACCCGACAAGAACACACCTCGCAGCACCCAATGAAAGTGGAGGTAACACACCTACTTCACTAGCTGGTAGCGTCATCTATAACCACCATATCAAATCCATGGAAGAGGGAGAATAAAGTAAACCATGGAAGAGCAGGTCATAAAACTGTAGAGCAACATCCACCTGTGCGCGGCCAGCAAAAGAAAACAGTGGTTTCTTCCCCCAAAACATATTAGGAACCAACAGAAAACCATGTCCATATGACCACACAAAAGAAGTCTTCCTTCACCACGCAAACTCACGCGGCCAGGGAAGAATACAATAGGCAGACCACGAAGAACAAAAGATTTGCAAATCAAAAAAATTAATAAAAGGAGCATGTGCGGCCACCAACAAGGAAGGTTGAACACGCCAAGAAGGATGCATTAAAATACCATAACTATTGGTAGTTCGGTGGTTGGGAGGAGTCTACCGCCTTTTACTTGCAACAAGACAGGCGAATGGACCTGGTCGGCCAAGGTGGCAGTGCAGGGTGGGTGAAAGAAGTTTAAAAGTTTAAAAAACTGGGCAGTCTTCACCATGACATGGCACCCCCACAAGCTCCTCCTTTTTCAAAGATACGTGATAAACAAAATCTCTACTAAGTAAGGTAAGCTCACAAGCATACGCAAGAAGATTATATTAATACAAATGTAAAATGAGTTACAAGATTACCTGAACAGTTCTCATAAGCTAAAAGGTATACGAATTTTTGTATGATTACTATTCAACCCGAGAAAAATTAAATCGCGTACACGCGAGCAAGCTAGGGGAAGTAAGAATCGAATTCTCCATTACCCACAATGATTAAATAACTTGCGAATAGGCCTAAGCGACCAAGCGAAGAAAACTAGAGGTTGACATTCAAAAGCCAACACGAAGCAAGAAACGACCATGGCACCAAGACGGGTAACCCCTTCCTTAGCGCGGAACGGGGTTCAATCAGTAAAGTGACCAACCAAACAATAAAATCACTTAACAATAATTAATAATAAAGTTGATAACAATTGACAATAAAAAAATAATGAGTTATCGTCGATCAATAATTAAAATAATAATATTGTTAATATTATTATTATTATTATTATTACTATTATGATTATTATTACCACTTAAAATAATTATTAATCATATTAACAAAGACGTATATACTAGCTCGACAATAATGTAAAACAATAATACTATAAAATGGACGCCAATCGATAATTAAATTAAAACAACATTGTTATCATTATATACTATAAATATAAATAATTTCTACTCACATCAATAATGACCAATGATCCAGCTTAACCATGCGACAACAAGATCCTCCTTAAATAGGTTAACGCACAAGACATTACACAGTCCACACCTAAACCTAGGTTGTTCTTGAGTCTCTTGCGGGCGTTTTAGCGGGCGTTACAAGATAGGTGTTTGGTGAGATGGATGTGGATTCCCTGAAAAATATCAAGGCTTTGTTGCTTTTGTGTCCAAGCTTAGTAAGGCTATTTTTTTATCTAGGCCCTACTCCAAGAACATGTCCAACGCCGCATCGAATATGGAAAAAAGTATATAGCTACAGTAATTGGTTTCAAATAAAAAGTAGTTTTGAGCATATTTCACCTGTTTGGTAGAAACTTGTATCACAGAAAAATTGCCCACATGTAAGGGAAATTCAGTAACCACATTTTGGTGTTTTTTTTTAGCTAAATCTATACAAATTTTTTATTCTAAGAAGAAAAATCCCTATATTTTCTCATTTTTCACCACCAAACATAATTCTAAATGCTTCCCACGATTACCTTCATAATATAAATTCTAACACAACGAGACAATGTGTGTTATATCACAATTTTAAAAAACAGAGACAGTAAGACATACTAAAGTCCTATGTGTAGATATTCCATAAGATTCATTAATGGTGGCCATGGCTTTAATGATGTTGAGATCACATGAATCCCTCTATTGCATAACAATTCAAAGAACTTGTTATTTTTTGTGTTTGTACAATTAGTGACCGAGCTGCCTATGTATTATGTTTATATCATTTATTTGGCATGTGTGTTATGTTTTGTATATTGTTGTTGTCTTATTTTTATGTTTTGATTGTACATGTGATTACAAAGTTCAAAGGCAATCTTGCATAACTCTGACATAGATCTAAAAACAACCTGGATCAGAATATATACACAAATTGAAGCACAACATAATTGAAAATATAAAATTATCAAGGTAAATACTTGAGTGAAATTTTAACATGCCCAAGTAAACGATTATTTCTTATTAAACCCTTCTAGAATTTTAATTTAAAGAAGATTGAGTGGTGACTTCATAAATTGCTTATAAAAATAACAATTTAAAAAATAGATATAAATGCAAAATCACTTGCCTACGAAATCCACAATTTCTTTGAACCATGACCGCTATATTAGAACTGGAGCTAACTACCTAAAAGAAAAAGCCCTGATCAGCCCAAGGAGGAGAGTTTGAATTTGAAATGGACATAATGTTTATGATCTTAGGTTTTATATTTCCCACCTTTTGCATGAATATATGTGAAGCCACGATGGAAACGCTCCCACTTACACATTCGGTTCCTGAATTTTACAGCTTTAATTTTTTTCACATGGACTTTCAACTTTCGAATAATTCATTCATAATTAACCAGCTTAGACATTTGCATTGAATGCAAATTGTACAAATAGTAGTTGAAATAAATACGATCTCGGGTCAATAACTTGTAAATGTAAGGCCACACCAAAACACCACTAGGGGTGCTAGGTAAGGCACTTACAAATTTTCATGACATATGATAGCCTCTCTCAAAGGGAGGTTTTAGACTTGCAAGACATAATGTTTTAGACTTGTGTACGTAACTTATTTTTTGATAACTTCTAATTTTATGATTAATTTTTGTCTTAATTTTGACCAAGAATAAAAAGACTCATTAACTAGCCAATCAAGTGTCACAAAAATGTTATTTATAATTAAATATTAAATATATAATTTAAAAATATAACCCAAACATTAAATTATAAAATTAAATTGAATTGATTGGTCGAAGAAAAAAATTAATTGAAATGTTAAAGCTAATATACCTGGATAATAAACATAAATAAATTTACAGTCCGTCAACGAAATCAAATGCTTTACAATCAGAAAATGGAGCAGAAAAGTTTTGGGAAAATCCACTTTGACCTCGTCGCAGTGCTTCCAAATATAGCGGAACGCGAAGTTGCTGATTTAGCAGAACCGCGGCCTATATTAAGCGGACTCTCAACGGACTTCATTGATGTACAGCGGTTCAGAGGGGCCAAACTCCTCCATCCTCTGCTCGTCGGCGTCTCTTTCACGCACAAATTTTCCTTCACCGATTTCGATTTCTGTTGAAAATTGACAGTTTTCAGCTTCATCTTCCCAAACATTTGGCCCTCCTGGTAATTACTGGAAACCGATCTCTTCAGAAAAGAGTTATCCGCCCGATTATTGTTGGGATTCCCTACTTGTTTGAGACGGATGTCCTCCATCTTCATGGGTGGTGTTTTTATCAACCCCGGGGTTAATAATTGCTGCCATTTAAGTCCTGTTTTACTCGCCGAAGAGGGCGACTTTGTTTTCCGATTTGCCTGCTTGGATGTAGAAGAATCACCGGTTGAAGTCGCCAAATTACCCTGCTGTAGATTTTTGTGAGAGGCAGAGTAATAACCCTTTGTTTGGGAATCCGTTCTCCATGCCTGCACCTTCTCATTTAAAAGAAGGCGATTTTCATGGGTTGAGTTGGATTTACTGTATGGAAAATGTGCGAGAGGAAGGAGACGGCCTTGATGAAACAGATCGTCCGCCGGGCAAATGTTATACGCCGTCGAGCTAGATCGGCCCAAGTCGAAGTCGAACTCCTTGCGGTGTGAAGATCCCGGGCTCGATTCACGTAACGCGGCCTCCCTTTCCACGGGCAGCCCAACGCCTGTGAAAGCCCCTCGTTCCGTAACGAGGTCACACAAGGAAAGAGTTTCCTCCTCCTCGTCTTCCTCCCACCGAATGCACATAACTGAGTCTGGGGCGATCCATAATTTGTCAGTCTCAGCTTTTCACACCAGTGGAGAAATATGAAATTGAAATTGCAATTGTTTTAACTCCAACAGAAATAACATTAAAAACAGGAAGCAAAAAGATGAGCAGTATTCGTATTAAGTGGGATTTTAGACTCAGATCTCCCATGGATATATACACGTGGGAAGCGAGGGTCCAGATGGAAATTTTTCTTATCATTTTAAAAATATCTAAGATAAACACAAACAAAATGTATGAGGACTCTCAACATTGGTGAAAGTTTGAATCTCCCATGATAAACATTTGTCACTTTTCAAATGAAATTGCAATATTGACGGTCCAAATCAACTAAACACTTATGTCGACGGACAAACTATATTCAATAGTCAATCATTTATTCATATGCATCATCAAAGATCTTAATATTAACAATTGAGATTAAATCTCTAATATCAACAACCAATCTCGATATCTTGACTCATACATATGCATGTTCCCTCACTCGAGATTTAATGATTAACGAATTAGATTAGTTGATGAAGATCAACAACCAATTTTTCAAACTTATATCCCGTCATTCATAGTGCATTCATTTCATATTACAAGATTGGTAGCAACGATTAAACCATTGTATATCTAGGGCCCAAATTCAAGTATAGGGATTGCAAATTTTAACATCTATGCTCGTTTACATGTTTTCCATGTTTAGCCATATAATATACTTGAAATTTTTTGATATTATCGTGTCTTCATACCACCATATTTGAAACATGGCTGTCATTTTCACATAGATCTTTATAAATGTTATATAATATATTGATATGCATAAAAATAAGTTGCACCTATAAAATAATACTACAAAATTGGGATGATACCACCTTTCTCTTTCAAACTTTGGGGCCGTAATTTTAGCTCCCTCAAGAAGAGGAGGCACACCTAGATTTTATGTGGTCCTCTGATGATATAGATAATGTAGAATAGACCAAATTATCAATATTCTAATATCATTGTTATTTCTAATTATTCTAGAAATTATAGATTTGTCACTTTGTATGTTTTGCTTCATCCTTTTTCAAGGGATGGTTCATTGATTCGTAGCAAACCTCTTCACCTTCCACTCCGTACATTTGCTCCTTGCCATTTTCTCCTTTTGTCTTGATTGTACTTGTCCCTCCCTTTTCCCCTTTCCCTTCTCCTTCCCCTATCAATGTATGCATTGCATCTTGATGCAATTTCTATTAATAGGGGAGAGGAGCCAGTCATGGAGCATTACCTAATAGTTGTGAGGGTAGTTGACATCCTTGACTCCAGTTTTTACACATTTTTATATTAATAATTGAATGAATATTATCCTATAAATGTACAAACAATATTCAATACTGATGTACATGTCACTTTTCATGTACAGCCATGAATCTATCAGCAGTAGAATACTTGATATCATTTTTAAACATAAAATAACATATATTATACTTCCATGATTGCCAAATTTAAAGTCAACCTGTATTTAATACATGGATATATAATTGTATTTCATCCCTATACAAAAATGATACCACATCATCATATCAAATTGATGTCACTTTTCATATAATTTAAGTTCCCATTTTACAATGTTAAAGATCTTGTCATACACAGATTTTGGGGCAGGTTCTCACAAAAATAAGTCCAAAGTGCACCATTTTCAAATACATGTTGTCTTTTAAGCATTAACTTTCTCACCATTTTGACAACCAGCTACTCCCATAAATGATGTACCTGTATATTTTCAACAAATGTAAGGCTCAAGAAACAAAGATTGAATTGAAATGAGAAATCAAATCAAATTGAACTTCAAATCTTAGTATTGAAATAAAATATCATAAATCTTGATCCACCCTAGTCAATTTCACCCAATCAAAAACAAACACAAGGATCAACCAATTTGGCCCAATCACAAAAAAGCACAAGGATCAATCAACTACAACACTTTTCATATCTCCTATAAATCCAGTTCCTCAACTGCTCTGAAGTTTTATTCAGTTGGTATTATTTTGCTAGTGCATGAAAATCAGAGTTCCAAGCTGCCGTATTCATCTGTTATTTTCCTCCTACTGCCACGTAGTAAGTTCTTAACTCTGTTGTTATATTGATGCACATTCATTTAATTTTATAAATATTTTTGTCAATCTATATATTTTATGGACTGCTTTGACAAGGAGAAAGACTTGCTTGATTCAAGTTATTTTGGTGTTCAACCCAGCTATTAATTGGGATTAACTGGAAATATTCCTAGAAAATTACTTTATGCTGCCTTTTCATGAAGATGTATATTAACAAGTAACTCTAGGATAAATTAATGAAATTTGTAGATGTATATTTACAAGTAATTCTAGGCTAAATTAATGGAATGTGTAGGTGTATATTTACAAGTAATTATAGGCAAAACTAATGAAATATGAAATGTATATTTACAAGTAATTCCACGGTAAATTAATGAAATCTGTAAATGAATACACATCTACTTGTAAATATACAACTACAGAATATACAACGACATGAAAAGGCAACATAAAATATACATCTAACATGTAATTACTTGTAAGTATACATCTACATATTTCATTAATTTAGCCTGTAATTACTTGTAAATATAAATCTACATGTACACATACATCTACAGGTTTCATTAATTTAGCTCAGAATTACTTGTGAATATTCATCTATGGGAGGGGAGCCAGTCATGCTGCACCCAAACTTTGGGAGATTATACCAAGCACCTGGTAATCCCTAAAATCCCAAAAAACTGTCAATTGAAGCGCATGAGAATTCTCTACAGCTTGAACTGCTTTCCAAACAAATCTGCCACGTAACCCAACGTGCATACTTGATGGAGTGAGAGGTGTCAATTTTATTGTCTTCCATGTGATGTTGGCCCAATACATGCGACTTAATCACCCCACCTATTACTATTTAATCTGCCACTTATTACAAAGGCATCCGTGATTTTGGAGGAGAGGGAAATTTGTGCATGTAGATATAGTATTAAATCTGCCAAGGAATGTCATGTTATTTGAGTGAAGCATATCTTGATATGTACAAGTCTGCTTCATTTATTGTCATTGAAGGTGCCAATAAACACCTCGCCACCCTCCATTAATTGTGTGGAGTTTCCCGTATCACAAAGTGCCCTTTCTGAGAAAGAAGAAACAAAAGATGAAACACAATGAGAAGAAGATTTTATAAAGGCATAGTGTATGAGGCATTAGCTTACACATTGATTTGGAAACTTGCAGCAGCGTGTACTAGAGAAGTAAACAGCACCCCGTATGTATTTGAACTCACAGTGTGATTGGATAACATGGGTACTATCTCCAAGTTGTGGGACTTGCTACTTCAGACCTAGAGAGTGCCCAAAATGCATTCACAACAATATTCCAAGCATTTCAATATTCTTTTAGTACGTGTTTCATCTTTTGTTGTGAATTTGTATTAATGGGCATCCATTCACAGTCTGACTATTGATTTAGGAATGTAGTTGTCTTCACAATGACGTTTAGTTAAATATTCTTTAAGGACAATTACAACATTGTTTAGCCTCTGTTATGTACAGTTGGATTTTATATTTCTATACATTGATGTGCTTCAATTGTGAGAAAGGCATTAACTGAGTGTATGAGGCATTAGCTTACACATTGATTTTCCTTTTTCATGTACATGTATATCTTGATATGTGCCTTTTTCATGTAGATGTATATTTGGTCATAAATTCAAATCTGTATTTGTTTCAATAACATTGCCTTCTTCTGTACTAGACCCATTTTGACCTTTGATCTTTGAAGTATCCATTGCTCAGAATATAGGCACTCACATCAAATGGCTGCACTTCCTTTTATGTGAGTTGATTCAATATTATTTCTTCTCATTGTTGTAAGTTCATCTATTCATCTATCTTTGCAGGTTTTTATTGACATCATGAGGAGAAGGCAGCTTCCTAAAAGAGTAAGACCTGCATGTGCCAAAATTAAGGAAGCAAGATTTCCACCAAGTGAAGAACATGAAGAAGGGGCTAACAATACCCCACCTCAAGATGCCAATGACACACCACATGAAGAAGAAAATGTCCAAGCAATAACAGTGAGCCCTTCACCCCAAAAAGTGACAAAGCCAAGAGTTGCTTGGAACAAGTCTGATATGGATAATGCCATAAAAGATGTTGAAGAATATGGATACTCTACACGTGCTGCTGCAAAAAAATGGGGTATACCAGCGACCACCCTTACTTCTTGGCTGATGGGCATTACCACTACTAAAAGAAAGGGTCCACCAACAATTCTAACAGATGAAGAAGAGATGGAGATAGTGAGTTGGTGTCATGAAATGGCTGACATGGGCCATGGGTTAGAAATTATACAACTTAAGACATGTGTGGCACAAATATGTGAAACAAGGTCTAACCCATTCACGGATGGTTTTCCAGGTAAGTCATGGTGGGCAGGTTTTAAAAAAAGACACCCAGATCTAACATTAAGGACAGCTGAAGGCCTTGATAAGGATCGAGCAATGTGTTTGAGGCCATCAATTGTCAGTTCCTTCTACGTTACTTTGTCTAAAGCTTATGAGGCCAACCCATATGGACCAAACTGAATATGGAATTGTGATGAAACTGGGTTACAAGTTGGAAGGAACTGTGGTATGAGAGTGCTTGCTAAAAGGGGTAGTAGGAGTGTCCCATATATCATCCCAAAAATCAGAGAATGGATTACCATATTGTGTTGTGTAAATGTTGCTGGACAAAGCATTCCAGGATTCTATCTTTTTAAGGGGAAGCACCATTTAGAAAATTATATTGCAGGTTGTGAGCCTGGAGCTTGCATGGCAACACAAGCACATGCATGGATGACAAAATATTTATTCATGAAATGGTTACATCACTTTGCATCATCTATACCTGGTGGTGTGTCTCCTACAAATAGGCATTTACTAATTTTTGATGGCCATGGTTCACATGTTGCTTTGGGGACAATTCAAGAAGCCAGGAGTTTGGGGATTGATTTGTTAACATTGCCTGCACACACCTCTCATAAATTACAGCCATTGGATGTGAGTGTCTTTGCTCCATTCAAAACATACTTCAAGGAGGAGAGACGCAAATGGATAATTGCAAACCATGGGATAGATGTGAAAAGGGCTGAATTAGCTGAGTTAGGGAGCAAAGCATTCATAATGGCTCTTACACCTAGCAATATTAAATCAGGATTCAAAAGAACAGGGATATGGCCTCTTAATCCCAATGCCTTGGATGAAGACATGGGACCTAGCAGAACATTTGACACAGCTTTTCAAGATGATGTTGGTGCAGTAGAAAATATGCTTCATCTATCTAGGGTTGATTTAGAGCAAAGTGAAGATGTTGAGATGGTGCCTAACACACAATTGGAGAAAGAATCAGAACCTCAGCAGAAGGAGATAAATATAAATGAATGTGTTGAACAACAATTGCAAACTCCAAACGGAATTAATCAAATTGATGAGTCACTATCTATGCCCACAGAAGAAAGCCCTCCTGATTGGATGAAAGAAGCAACTCTTAATCTTGGTGTAAACTTGAACTTCAATAATGAAGAGGTCAGCCTCTCTTTACCCTCTCATCCAACACTACTTCATGGCTCAGATTTGGTGCACTACTATGTTGGTAGTCAAGCTGAAGAAAATGATGCAGAATCACAGGTAGAGGCAGTAGGAGTATTAGGGCCAGATTCAAATGAAACCTGTGAGGGAAACCAAGGACAAAGAACTCTTGGTAGATTCTTGAAACTCCCTTTCGAAAAGGTTAGAGAATCATCAAGGTCAAATAGTGCTTCTGGTATAAGATTGAGTACGGAATCTCAACTAATCACCATAGATCAGTACATGGAGCTTCTGGTTGAGAAAAAGAACAAAAAAAAAGAAATCGATGAATTGAAGCAAAGAAAAAAGGAACAAATCCAGGAGAAGAAGGTTGAACGAATTGTTGAAAGGGAAAGGAAGGAGCAGGAAAAGATTGAAAAAGAATATAGAAGGAAAACAAAGGAGCACCAAAAGTTGATTCAAAGGCAAGAAAGGGAACAGAGAAAGGAACAGGAAAGGATTCAAAGGGATCAAGAGATAAAGGAGAAGGAGTTTGAGAAGGCAAGAAGAGAGTTAGAAAGGAAAAGGAGATTGAGTAGTCCAATTAATCCTTTTCCTGATCAACACCCAATGTTAAGAGAATTAATGGGCATACATTGCCCCCTATCAGTTTCAACACACAATTTTGCAGTTGGAGTGAATGCTTCTCCAAATTATGATCCATTCCCAACTACACCTGTGAGGGATGTCAACATGGGGAGGCAACTACAAATTAACACCCCAACTTCAACCTCAACTGCAGATTCACCACCCTTCCCCGGATTTTGGAAATGATATTATCGAAAGTCGAAAGTAATTATTTCTTTTTGAAGGCTGAATTTTTGATGTCTGGAATTGGCCTTTCGATTTAAAAACTACAATATAGTTATAATAGTTATATGGCCCAAGTATATTGTATGGCCATGTTTTTGTAATGGACTATGGTAATGTTTACTGAATGAATATATGTCTTCCAAGTTATGTGATTATATTTTGCAAAGATTTAAACTCATATTGTTTCTGAAAATTACATTTTTGAAACTGAAAAATAGTAAATGCCAGTATGCAATTCGCCAATAAACTATATTGGTCATTAATGTAACAACCAGAAGCCAATAACACATTCTACCAGTACAAAAGAAAATTATGAAATAGTTTCTATCACTGCCTCAATGAGGGTAAAAACCTCACCGTCTAGATATTCGAAGAGAATCAAAAAATTTCCAAACTTATTTGATGTGTTGATAAACACAATTAAAATGTTGCTCTGCATCTGCACTTCCACTCTGAGTCACTCCAACAAGCATAACAACCCCGCTGCAACACATGTACAAAAAATACTATCACTTTTTAATATATAAAAATCTATATTACCTGAACTATACAAAAAATACTATAAGTTTTTAATAATACTATACATAGACAGCCATAATATTATACATAATCTATATTACAAAAAATACTATCAGTTTTTAATCTATGTAAAACATCACCTACAAATATGATGGTGATGGTTTGTATTCTTGCAAGTAGAAGCTTTCAAACTTCTATTTTTCATTTTTTGTTTGGTTGCAGTGAATGGGTGTCTCAACCAGCTCGCAAATCTCAGGGTCAGAACTCTGGACAAAGTTGGAACCAAAACAAAATACTCATTAGCCACAATAAAATGTTAAGCAAGTCAATTTAGCCACATCTATAATAATCTGTAACCAAAACTGGATGCATGCATCTATTCTGGAACCAAAACTGGATGGGTGTGTCTATATTTGTAATTTAGCCTTTGCTTCTCACCTGAATGAGGGCAGTCTGTTATATGGTTTCTTTCTACCTTCTCAGTGCATAGCATGCCAAGGTGACAACATCCTTGAAATGGTAGACTAAGGTGTGGCTTCATTGTGTTTAGCTGCAAGTTGGAGACAGGCATTTAGGTCATCAACGCTAGATAAAACAAGATCATTTGAGAAAAAACTAAATACAAAAAACCATAGCTGATATACAAATTAAAATTGATATTGCCCATACTATAAGTTAGTAAAAGACTTCTGTTTCGTGTGCATTATCAACTAGTATTCTGAGTGTTATCTGCCACCAAGCTATGAAATGGGTATATAGATCTATAAAATTTTCATTCGCTGTTGATTACATTTGGCAACCAACGAGACATCTTCAAGCAGAAAATAAGATCTAGCTTTTTCTGAGATAGTTTCGCTATCATACAAAATTGAAGCACATCAAAGTATAGAAAAATAAAACCCAACTGTACATAACAGACGCTAAACAATGTCATTATGAAGACAACTACATTCCTAAATCAGTAGGCAGATAGTGAATGGATGCCCATTAATACAAATTCAGAACAAAAGATGAAACACGTAGTAAAAGAAAGGGCACATCAGGTGATACGGTTTCTTTCTACCTTCCTGCTCATCACCAGACACTCTTGCTGAGACTCTCCACCGCTGCTGCCAAACACGTCGAGTTTACCTTCTTCTCCACGCTGCTGGATAGCTTCTCCACGCTGCTGAAAGTTTCAGTTTCTTCTCCATGCTAAGTGAATAATCAGGTCTCCAAACTTTGACAGTGTCCTCCACAAGCTGCTGCCAAATAGGGGCAGGATTTATGCATAGGTTGGGTGTGGATAGCGTTCCCTTTGCACTTTCAAACTTCTATTCTGCTTGCAAAAGCTTTTAAATTTGAAACAATGTGGATAGATTATGTTTCTTCAAGGATGAGGGGAGAAACTCGGTGTAACTCGGTGTAATTAATGGAGGATGGTGAGGTGTTTATTGGTGCCTTCAATGACAATAAAGGAAGCAGACTTGATCCGATCAAGATATGGTTCGCTCGAATAACACGGCAATACTTGGCAGATTTAATACTAAATCTACATGCACAGATTTCCCTCTCCTCAAAAATCACGGATCCCTTTGTAATAAGTGGCAGAATAAATAGTGATAGGTGGGGTGATTAAGTCGCATGTATGGGTCCGACCCCAGAAAAGGCCAAAAAAGTGACACCTCTCACTCCATCAAGTATGGACGCTGGGTTACGTGGCAGATTTGTTTGGAAAGAAAACCATGCTGTAGAGAATTCTCATGCACTTCAATTGACATATTTTTGGGGATTTTTTGGATTACCAGGTGTTAAATATAATCTCCCAAAGTTAACCTACACCATGACTGGCTCCTCTCCCCTATGTCTCATGTTTTATATATTTATGGAGGGTTTTGATTTCTTTTGTTACGCCGAAAGGCTTATCTCCAATTGGGTTTTGGCCAAGGGATCCCTGACGCATGTAAGAGAACGAGCAGATGAGATGAATTGGTACATGAGGTCGTTGATTACAGATGCTATACAACTGTCGATGCTAAAAAATTTCCAATGACAGTATTTCCAACGTTAGAGGCATGGGCATGAAACGTAGATTGATGGCACGACTTGTGTGTTAATATGAAAAAACTGAATGTATTGAGAACCAAAATTCACGTGGCCAGTCTATGGAAAGTGAACATGCCTAGTTGGCTTTTGTACGGATGTGATAAGATGCACGTAATTTTTCAAATGGAGAGAGTAAGTCTAACAGAACCAACCTCCAAATAATTTCTTCAGACAGTTCGGCAATGATACTTCGTAAAACCTAAAACTATTGCCAAATTGATTCGAATTTGATCTATGAGTGTTGTGTCTGACGCCTTTGATGATGATAAAAAAGAAAATTGTGAGAAAAACGATAACTTTCATGGCAAATGCCTCGCATTTCAGCAATGGAGAGGTTGGTCAAGAAGCCCATGAAAGTGAAATCCCCCAACGTTGGATAGGGGTTATTCTGCCAGCAATGGAAACTCTAATGAAAAAAGTGGTGGAGGCACTCAAAGCTGGGAAGGTGATTATTATATCTACTGATACTCTTTAAGGACTTTCCTGTGATGCTTGGTAAGAACCCGTCTCTATTTTTTCCTCTTACCCATTTTTTAAAAACAAGTTGTGGCATGGAATTAGAACTTCTGTCTGCCTTTTCCTTA
The DNA here is from genome assembly GCA_019776745.2 of Taxus chinensis. Classification (NCBI taxonomy): domain Eukaryota; kingdom Viridiplantae; phylum Streptophyta; class Pinopsida; order Cupressales; family Taxaceae; genus Taxus; species Taxus chinensis. Next base: position 149,367,323 of record CM034154.1, read on the forward strand.
CAACCATTTTTTTTTTAAAAGGGAAAAAACCCAATTTTGGGATGGGAATGGAGTGAATATAAGGAATGATCTCTTATTTCTTTACAATCATTTTTTTAAAAATGGTTTAACATGGATATAGAACAAAGGAAAAAATATGAAGATCTATTTAACTTCATATAAACACAAAGGGTCCATTATTTGTTTTTTATTGGACTACCACAGAGCTACTTGTACAAAAGTATGAGCATTCCACCATTATTCCTAAAAAATGGGATTATTTGCAACAGATTCCTCCCCCAACTAAACAAAATAAAAAATAAATAAAAAATGAAATAACCTACGCAACCGTGGATAAATGGGACTCGCTCTGGCCTCCATCCCAACTCCTAGAATGAGAAAAAAATTAGAAAACCAAAACATTATATAATATATTCCACTGGTGTATACTTTTACTCGTCTGTACTTATCCTCACTGTATTCACTTAGAGTTATTAATTCAAAGCATTTACTACCAACTAGTAGCAATCATTTGGTTAGTTTTTTTCCAAGTCTTTCACACTCTCAAGGAAAATTTAGCACAAGATGGAAAATGCTGGAAAGGGTCAACGAGTCGTACTTTATGGCAATCACTTGCATTTTCTTAAAGACCTCCAAGGCTTTGTCAACAACTACTTTATGTGCATATTTTCCACTCCACGAGGCCACACCTGAATGAGGTTTTTTGTTAACTAATATATGGCCTTCTACATGTAGGATGGGCACAACTATAATATTAAGAAAACTTGAATTTTTTTTTAAGATCTCCATACCATGATCCAAGGTTCTAAATCTGGAATATTTTGTGGGAGGATGAAGGCTAAGGTTGTTGACATTAGCATTACACCTACCAATTGCATTTTCTTAGAATAACTCATCAAATTTGTGCATATATAACAATGATTGCATGCAATGAGACCATAACATGGATGATTTCCATGTTTTAGACCTCTATGTTTGGCACAAGGTGGAAGATGCTACGAAAGGTAGATGAATATGTATTTGCACATGGAAAAACCCCATTATATGCGTATCATACAATGATAAAAGGCCATGAGGCCACATCTGGTGGAAACATTTTATCAAACAATACAAGTGCCCTATGTATTTTCCACACCTTACACACATATCAATTAGGTTTTCCATACTACAAACTTTGACCATAATTACCAATCAGTTATTGTGTTGGTTTAATTCCATGCCCTGCCCAAAGCTTTCACTTTGAGATTTTGAATCACCCTTGAAAGAAAACGCCAAAGGTTGATGTGTAAATAGTCAAATTTCTATCTCCGCAGAGGTAATGTAGCAGTTGGTAGATTTACCACCAAATTTTTTTAAACTTCTTGAGTTACTGCTTCAGATGAGGACTCCTATTCACTTTTTTTAGGACTCACATGTATGTAATAAGATGTTAGCTTTGTGATAATATCCACAAAGTTAGGATGCATTATGTGTAACGACCCATAAATCACACACACGAACAACATAGTAAAAGACAAGATAATTTTATTTTACTTGCTTCGACACATAACACGACACAACCTGTCATCACAAAGTTACAACCAACTCTAGGGACCACTTGTTACGGGGATGACCACAAGGTCAGCACGGAAACGTTCACACCCAAAAGGATAATACTTTTTTTTTCTTTTGGAAAAAACAACATAGAAGTCCAACCACAGAACACACTTATAGTTAGGGCCATCCACAATGAGATATTCTTGAGGGTTATTTATTTTAAAAATACATCTTGCAATTCTTAGCTTACGTTTTCAAGGAGGCTCAAGATATGATGCATACAATTCATCTCACCAAGCTAAGTTTATTCTTTTTACACTGAGTAATCGTCTTTAATCTTCTCTATTATGAAATTTATTTGCTTAATTCGTTTAATTAGAGAGAGGGGTAATTTAATTTCACAAGGCCATCTATTAACGCTTACGATACTAGAACTTGTTCATGCCCATATGACAACATGGGTTTGCGTTTAACATACTTAAGAGAAGAAAGACAAGGCACCTTGGAAAAAGGTTAGAGGGAGAAGGTTGAGTTGAAATCATCTTCAAGACCTCATTAACTATTACCAAGATATAATTGAGACTTGAAAACTTAACCAGAATTATTAAAGATTTTACTTAGGCTTTACTAAAAGAGTTTTATAAAAATAAAACAATTTTCCTTCCAATGGCTGAGAGATAGATTGCGTGGTTTCTAAATTGTTTTCTCCTGCTTATTAAATCTTATTATCTTCCAGATCTAACCATAGATTTCCCTTAAGTTCGTTTAAGAATTTCACCATAAAAGGGATAGTGTTCATTAGTGTCGCTAGGGATATCAGGTTATATAATGTTACTTAACAAAAGATAGTTTCATCTTCGATCACTTATGGAATCACATGCTCTCAAGTTGGTCACCTCTACACAAATTTATTTGCAATATAAATTTTAGTTTAACTTCTATAAGTATTAAACAACCCATTTTATTTTACTTATAACACACTATTACTAAGTCTTAGAAGATTTAGCTCAACATTTAATCGCAGGGATGAAGTTTAACACTACTCATTTACAATAACGAAAATAAGGTTACTCAACAAGCGGTAAACAAATTTTCTTATATTTTCAATGATATACAGACAATTCAAGGTTCCAAAGTTAAGACGACATAATCCACGATACAACACACTAAGACATTGATCCTCTTCTAAAATTTCCACTAGATGTTATCAATAGTTGAACAATATAAAGAGGATTCATAAAAAAGAACTTCTCACTGAGGTTGATGTAAAAATCTACAAGTTTATCCCTCATCTACTTGCAAAATCCATCTGCAACAAATTTTTCCACAAGAGTCAGTTCGCGAGAACTGAGCAAGATAAGGCTACACAAAACCACCATAACTATTATCTAACAATACCACAAAAAGGAAACACTTTATTACAAGAATTGGGTCAGACCTCTAAACACTATCAACACATCAAGTTATAATAAAGTCTCTAACATGCCAATCAAAGAAGGAGAAGACCTTGTACTTCAGCTAGGAGTAAAAGCAACGAAAGTATAGCAATTGTATGAGAATGGCCCTTGGCCCTATAAGGAGAAATAAACAATCTAGTAAAAACAGAATTCCCATCAAGTAAGTAATTAAACAATAATTACAAGATTGAGATTTGATATAAATAGACCAACCATCTAGAAATTTATCAAGGCACCAAACGCATAGGCTAAAATAATATATATCTAAAAGAACAAGAGTTGATTGGCCCAAGAAAGGAGAACCACGGGTTTCAAAAATTAACACAAAAGGCCATGTATAATTGAGTTTCAAACCGGAAATCAAATAGAGTATACACACAACATAAGTTTCGAAGCGAAGGCAAGGTATACTAGTTTTGACCATTAACTCCAAGATATTTTCCAATCATCTAATTAGGGTCCAAGTCTTATAGGCTAGAAGCAAACACGCGAGAGAAGAAGGGAGTTCCATCAAACAAGAGTATACAATAATGTCATCAACAAATTTTATAACACTAAGATTTGCAAACCTCCACAACAATTCTAGTGTTTGGTTAATTTAAAAATAAATTACCTATTTCCCAAAACAACCATATTTTAAGGCAACCCTTGGTGACATAGTCAACCGTCACCCATGGATACAAACATAATTTCTAAGTGACATTATCAAAACAAACCCTTTCGCTATGAATCCATAAGACTATCAAATGAAAGATGAGTTTTTTTTTCCCGAAGATTAATCACATTTAAGGAAATTTCCATCACAAAATATTAAGGTAATTACGTGCATAAAACCGACCAATATTAACTAATAGCGTTAACATTACAAAGGAGAAATAATGCATGTTAGGAAAAATAGAAGAGTGCCATCAACAATAATTCAGAGAAGGGGATTAGACCAAAACTATTCTACTGTCAACGAGGTACTGGATTCGCACAATGAAACCTCGAGCTTAGTTGATCCGAAAAGCTAGTTATGGTTCAAGTTGATAGGGATGGTCAAGGTACTTCTTGAGGATGGCCTTAAAAGCCTAGAAACAAGATGAAAGATAATATAAGAGTCTAAACATGCGAGACGGAAAACACATTGCACACAAACCTTTTATTCTACAAGTCTTAATACCAAAACTCTAAGCTAGCTAGCCCAAACATTAATCACACTAATCCTACAACCTTTCTTTCTCGATGCCAAAAGGTTATCAAAGGGACTTGCGAAGGAGCTAACAAAGAACATTAAAGACAAACTTGGGTGCTAGGGAGGGGCTTCATAGTTATCGTAAACTTACTTCCATGATATCGAAAATACTAGTTTGATCAACATAATAACTTGCAACTCAATCGCAGAGAAGAATAAATACATAAACAAACAGACGAAGGTCTATCACTCGAGCAAGAGAAACATAACACCCAGAGGAGAGGGCACACGCATCCTTTTGACCAACATACTAACAACGATAAAAGCTAAAACAAGAAGAAACTAAGCAGAAAGGGGAAATCTCCCATCATGGCATCCAACTGACAAACCAATGCAAGGAAAAAGTGGTTCGATTTCGCAATAATTGTAAATATAATAGCAGTAGAAAAGTGTAGAAATATCTTTCCTTTTTCTCCAGATTCAAAAAGGTTTCATGGACACCGCCCGGAACAGCAACAACAATCCTCAGGTCGAATCTCCCCTTTTTAAAGGCTGGGCACTCAAGCTCCATTCTGATGTCTGAAATTTCCCACCCAATGTTCTTTGGAAGCCATTTTCAATTCCCCAATCTGCCTGTCACTAGAATATCTCAAGTCTCTAAGACAAGTGTGACTTTCATCAACTTGTACAGAATCCCTAGCACTGAGCTATTTCCCACGCATACAGGTGGGAGAGATTTGTTTTTTCAGAAAGATGCTCCTCATGCTTCAATCTATGTCTATTGGATTCTTTTTCTTTCACAGGTGGAACCACAGAAGGTTTAAGATTAATATCATAACACTTTTCAGAGGAAGCAGCATTAAAATATGACTTAGAAGTCTTGAAACCCTCTGCTCTTATTTGATGAAAAGTTTCAGTATTGGTGGAAGCATTTTCATTCAGTGGACCTACAGATCCGTGCATTTTTTCTTTCCCAGATAATGTTTTTAGATGTGTAAGATTCCTTTCCCCCAGACACTGCAGAAGAGGGGGCAGATCCAATAGGATGCAATTGTTCATTCTTAAAGAGGAACCATTCAGTTCTCCTTGTGCTGCAGAGGATGGTGAGATGTTGTCATTTTGTTTCAGTAGCCTCTTGTGTATGGGTTCAGTACGGGGACTGCCATCAGGACAATTGCTATAAAGTTTCACTTTCTTTGCTTTACTTGAGTCATCAGTCACATACTCATCCCTGTGATGCTTCTTCTTTGTATCATTTGATATCAAAGGTGTAGTGGAATGCAAACATCCTTGCTTGCCAACATCCCTCGCCAACGGTACCAAATCCGATTCGGTTGCATTGTCAGAATGCTTAACTGGAACTTGAACATTAGGATGCTTCCTAGGTGCATTTTCTCCTGAAGGTAGTGAAGAAGTTGATCTGTCTATTGTTTTTTCTGGGTGATTCAAGAAGAAAGTTGACCAATACTACAAAATTGTCTTCAGTTATCCATTTGTATGCATCATCTGTCCCATACGTCTCAATCAGGGCATATACAGCAGGACGCACTTCTTTGTCGGGGAAACCCATTTTTTTCTCTTAACAGCTTCGATGATATCTTCCGCCGCCTTTGACTTCGCCTGCTTTAAAGAATCCATAGTTTTGATACCGCTAAGTTTGACAAGCCAACAAGACTGAGCCAAAGTGTGACCGAAGCCACCGGAATCGAACACACGATGGAGACAGACACTCATCTAGGGGGCAGAGTGGAAGAAATGAAACAGCAAGGCAATTTGAGCTTCGTGAATATTCTGATATAAAACAGATCCACCTCTATGAGATGCTCTTCCATGAGTTACAACGTAAAACAAGTAAGAAATCAATAGAGAATCTTAGTAATAAATTTCATCAGGTCTCCTGGTAATACTCTCACTGTCACATAGTCGATTTTGATAAAAAAAATACTTGAAGGAGAATCCCAAATTTGAGGATGCATTCAATACTGAACAGACAACAACAGAGTTGCACAACCTGCTTGCTATCCAGAAGAACTCAAAAAAGGCTTCTACTATACTGCAACATGCTTGTTGCCTGGCTAATCACTGTGGCAGGCTGTTGCTGTGGATTCCCGAACAAGAACACACCTCGCAGCACCCAAGGACACGTTTGGAACAGGGAAGGAGTAGCAGCAAGGAAGCGGCCAAAACAAAAACACGTGGTCCACTTTTCCCAGCTGCACAAACCCCAAGAACAAGCCAAGTGCCTCCGAACCATACGCATTGAATAAAGGATCCAAATGAGATCCAGGTGAGGAAAAATGGGACTCCACCGACTCCCATCTCCCTCACGCAAGGACAGAAAACATAAATTACCACCCACTACCAGCTACAACCTAGTTGACTGCATTCTTACTTTAATATCCATCCTGATATGCCACACAATGCTTGTGTTTTCATTGAGAGAAAGATTGTATTATCTAATTAAGGCCAATCACCCTTGCGGTCAATTAGGAAAATGGTCCTACTTTGACAATTCAAGTATATCTTGTCTTTTAGGAAGATAGCTACAAAGCCAACCCCATGATTTGAAGCTCGGACACAAGACATAATGATTACCTCACGCTCCTGGCTCTGAAAGGCATCTACCGTAATGATATATAAACATTTTCCTTCATCAGATTTGAGGACATCATCAAACTCTCGGTGCAAACATTTCAGTTGTAGCTTGTAAGGTGTGATAATTCCAACAGAAACCTTTATGTCTGCCAACTTAGTGACTCGTTGAAGAAGCTCATATAATTGCAAAGCTAGGCAAGGGAAAAAAATATAATGGCGCATAGGCTAGGAGAAGAGTAAGATAAATGTTTTCTTCATTCAGTTGGGTGGAACGCATTAACTACACAAGACTAGCCACAACGACCTCCTCCTTCCAATCTCACGTAAAAAGGACAAGGACGTAACTGCGAAAATCGATGTCGAATAGGGCATTACATTATGTTTTCTATAACATTGAATGGCTAAATTACAAGGTTCGATTTTGAGTTCATGTTAGATGAGGATACAGTTCAGTTCAAGTTCACCAAAGGATAAAGTTTGAGAAAAAAATCCTTGAAGTTATAACAAATATTTGTTTCAATCACTTTTTTATTTTATTAAAGATACATAAATATGTCAGAGGGATAGATTGGAGAGCTTTTTGTGCTCTATTTCAGTCGATACACACACACACACACAGACATTTATAGAATAATTAAAAATCATGTCAAAAGATTTTCATGCGAAAATAATGGATAAATTTTGAGTTCATGTTTGACAAGAATAACATTCGGTGAAATTTAAACTTTTACGATAAAATTCATGTACCTTGTGACATAGCTGAATAGTGTGCAACATTGAACCGTAGACTATTTTGTATCGAGGAGCTTCAGCAATTCGAAGCATGTTTTATATATCGTTTCTGGACCCATTTTGTGTCACAATATAGGTGATTAGTCCTACATGGATATAATGTGCAACAAAAACCAAGGGATACTAAAATTCTAACCAATTTGATCCACATTAATTGCTTTAAAAAGAATCCATCTTGTAACTTTTGCATTCAAGATTATGATTGATTCTTACATGAGCCACATTCATAATTAAATTTTGATCATCCAACCTCTGGAGGTACCCACCTAACAAGGCTTATAGCCTCCCTTCTTTCCACCTTCTCATTAGCAAGAAGAATTACTGTAGATTTTACAAGCCAAAGAAAAGTAAAATATTTTAGGCGAACAAAGAACATGTATTCATTGATACTTCTAGCCATTGTTCTTATATTTATATATTAATTTTAATGTTGTACACAACATGTGGTATTCTTTCTTACATTTGTTAAAGACTTTTATAATTTGCCATGCAAGTATCCAGTGCAGCACGTGACAGTGAAAATAAATAAAACTAGTAGCTATCCATACTTTCTTGTAGTGCAATTTTTGTTACAAACAATCCTTTTGATCTCTCTCTCTCTCTCTCTCTCTCTCTCTACATTTTGAAACCATTATACTCTGTATTTATCTGTGTTGTATACTTTGTAACTTTATTCAATGGAGACACAATTTTATTATTTTAGACCTTATTGTTGCCCATGTATGATTGTAGATGTGATTTTTCTACTAGACTTATCTTTGGGGATTGTAACATCCCCCTTTTAAAATACCAGAACAAGGGAATTTTTTATTTTTTATTTTTTTGATAACGTTCTCTGTTATGAATTACAAAATTCAAACACACGTTCAAGTTTTAATAATTGTTCTCTACCCAAACAACACAGTTTGGATCACACAATTTCTTTTTAAAACGAATGTTCCCTGTTCGCATATTTACAATATGGAACACACATTTAATGCCATTCAATCTTATAACAGATTCTATATGCTGCTGTAAATGACTCGAGGAACTGCCGATCTTCCATTTTCATGGCTCGGAGTTTCAACGATCCTTCATTTCATGACTCGGCAACAACCGATCCTTCATGTTCATGACTCGGCAACAACCGATCCTTCATGTTCGTTTATGCATGGTATATTATATATACCTGTTCTCATAACCGATTCCGGTTGTCGAAGTGATCCATTTAAGAAGCCTATCTGAATATTTGTTACTGATATTCATCTGACATCCTGCATCTTAAATTAAGTGATAAGGACAACACAACCAGCAATTGCGATACTTTGGCCAAAGATTTTCACATGCTTTGCATGATCATATTCCTGGATGTTATACACATCAATGGAATACGTCCTTCACTTCACTTCACCTGTTATCTAGAATGGTCTTTCCTGGTTCCTACCAGTCCTCTTCGTTTAAGGTCAGTTTTAAACTTCCAGTTTTCCAACTAGTAATATGAACGAATATAAAAAGGCACTCCTGGTAACTAAAGATACGCAGACATACGGTGTCGTTACCCCACGACTCCATGTGTCTAGTTATCCTTAGTATTCTGGATTCACTCCGTATATCTGATCATATCCTATCCCCCGCTAAGAGTTACACATTCAACCTATGTATTCCAGATGTTTTGATTCGGGAGGGCATTGCTATATGTCAGCTGCAACATTGTGTCGTCATGAAGACCCCGTCTTCATGGAGACACCTTGCTATAGCTGGCGTATGCCAATGTCCTGCAGAATCCACCCATCGAGAGCACACATCCTGCTCAAGTGACTTAGCCACGAATTAATAATTAAAATCAACTTTTAGCATTCATGTTGATCCCTTGATCCTCGTTTCCGTTGCAGTTGCATATAGCTAAGAGGGACTAAACCGTCCATTAGCTTGCTATGCATCTTCTCCTTCGTATCGAAGGGCTACATTTCCCTACTTGGTTCACTTCTTAATCATTGGATTAAGCAGTCCGTACCGACGGACGTGATAAGTTTAACCTATTAAACTTAGCCAATATTTTCCAACTGCAACTAAATTCAGAATTCTAACTTATTAGACGTCATTTAAACGAGGTCTAATTCCCAAGAACAGTATTCATTTGTTCTCCTTAATGTTATATGGTTAAGGTCCATTAGTTATGGATATACTTATCCTATATCCTTTATTCTGAATTTAACACACGAGATCATTAATGGAGCTCGAAAATGAAGTTCAATTACTCCGAAGTTTAATTGGTATTCCTTAGCTCCTAAGCTAATCCTGAATACCTTCCAATTATGGAATCATATTCTTCCTAATCCTTATAATGCCAATTAAAAGTTCATCTTTACCCAAGTATGAATTAATTGCATTTTTCAACTTAAAAGTTGCATTTAGGTAAGAATAGATATCAGTTTCCATTTAACATCCATCCAAGGAAAATTAAACAAATCCAATCAAGAAATAACATTATATTTCCAATTTAGACAACAATTCAAACTGATATAAACATTAAATTATCACACATGTAATTGTATTCAATATTTTATGTCATAATCCGTATAATAGCGAATCCAGCTGATTGGGCATGGTTTACATAAATCATCCATACAACTCATAGATAGAAGAATATACTTTCTTCTTTTCACAATTCCTCGAAGAGGAATAAAAGCGACAATTACAATACATCATCAACAAATCAAGAAGCATCAGAAAACAGCCAAGTCTTCATTCTAATCAAATTCCATCTGCAAAATGAATTGCACGAGTCAGTTCAATGAACTGAGCATATTAAGCACTTATCCTTAAAATAAGGTGCTTCAACTAACTGTCTCAATAAAAGAACCCTACTATTATGAAACGACAGTTAAACATCAATCACGAAATAGGCACAAAAGAAAGATCAGCAAAACAACTGAACTATCAAAATATCATCACAATCAGCCAAAGAACTGCTGTCCCGTTTTCCACATAACTGTTACAATTCTCTTTACAATATTTGTAAAGTTAGGAATACAAGTAGCTTACTGCTGATATAACATACAGTTATCCTTTCCGTGTCTTTCATTAATAATAAATGCAAAGGATGAAACTAACTGAAATGTAAATCCATTACTTTCCTTTCAGTTCGTGCATCACATTAGATTCCAAACAATCAAGTATAGACAAGAAAGCAAACAGAAATGCATATAGTTGCTCCCATCTTAGCACTATAAAAATTCATTATTCACGAATTACCGATTTTCCAACTGAATGAAGGAAGAAAATATGATTTTTCCAAGTCATTCATTCATATCTCTATTTCTTTCCACATGACTGTCCTAGCAGTGGAATTCAAACGAAAGACAAATCAAGAAAACAATTCAGAGTGAAACTTACAAAATCCAATCAGAATTCACTTTCTAGCAGTAAGAGTAATTTCATTTATAATCCGCTTTAATTGAAAACAGGGAAGAATTCATCATCCATATCCATACTTCATTTGAATCAGACTCATATAAAAATCCGATACAGGTTACTACAACATTATGTTCATCCTAGGTCAAACAGTATAAGGATGCAGACCATATATTTACCATACTTAAAGAAACCATATTTCTTTCACTGTATGATAAACAGATAACAGTTATACAATCATGCAGTCTATTAATCACATGATTTCCAAATTCTATGAACGTAATCCCATTCAAAATAACATATTATTCATTGATGTTACCTACAGAAATCCAAGATTAAGTCATAATCACCAAAACAGTTCGACCTTACAAGACCGATCAGCATTAGTAAACACAACTAATCATCAAACCTTCCTAGCAAGAAACAATATATTTCTCTATGAGTTCAGAAGGAAAAACTACTTCTTTTCCAACTCTCATAAACACTCATATAACATTATAATGCCCATTCCTTTCAAAATACAAAATACAATTTCCTCATAATCCTGAAACAGCAGAAGGAAGAGAGAAGTCTTATTTCTTTTTAAGCAAGAAAGGAAAGAACAGCCAAAAACGTGTTATCATTTCTTTCTCCAAGGCAATTCGTATGCTCATACAAAAAAAAAACAACGCTGTATTCATCCTAATCAACACAGCAGAGAGAGAGAGAAAGAAACTATTTCCTTTTCAAAAGAAGTTTCAGTATAGAAACGACCTTAAACATCTCGTACATCCTTTACCATTATATCACGAAAGACCATATAACAAGAGCATTTTCTTTGTAGTGAAAACAACCATACAGTCTGCCAGTTCTTAGTATAATACTTAAACAGTGAAAAACCCATTCCAATAATCTCGAAAAGAATGATATTCCTTTTAATCCCGAACAGCAGACATTAATCAAAAAAATATCTTATTTCCCTTCAATGAAATTTTAGTACAGAAACGACACCAAGCCGCTCACACAACCTTCACCATTTTATCTCAAAAGTTCATGTGACAAAAGACAATCACACAACAATAACACAATTCCCACTGCCTGTACTGTTCCTATTAAACATCTTACGGAAAAGAACCCGTCTCAACTTCCATTTAACGTCAACCACCAGCACGACAGGAAGGTATTTCATTCGAGAAATACAAAGACATATAAACTCAGAAATCAAGACAGTGTTTCATATTATTTCCAAAATGACAGCAAGAGTCAACGGAACCCAAATCATAACAATAAAACTCGACTGTATTTCCATTTCCATTTTACATGCCAAGGGAAGTTCCAAATATAACAGCAAAGAAATGATTGCATAGAAGGCGAACATCACACAAAGCCTATTCCAATTCATACAACATGTACAGAGAAAGAAAATGTCTATTTCATTCCACAATACTGTCAACAACCACTACAGTAATTCATATTCCAACTCGATTCGAGCAACAACACATCAAGGCCGAGCAACCAGAAGCAATTAAGCTTATCATTTCCCAAAGAAAATAAGCAAGAACCAACAAAATCCAATTCAAATCGACTCAACAGCAATCACACAATCCAAACCCAAGAGCAGGGTTGTTTTAATGAAACACTTAATCAAAGCAAAGAGTTTTTAAAGAGAAGGGCTTAACATGCCTAAAATATCTTTTCCAGAGCTCGAAGAAAGATCCGTTTTCCGCATTTTTTCCTTCCACAGTGACAACACAAACTTCCCAGCACTCCTTTCTTCTTCAGGCTTAGCAACAGCCTTAAAAATATCCAAGCACAGTGTCAAATTCCAAGAGCTGGTTCGACTGAACCAGACCAGAAAAACCAAATGCAGAGCAACTTTGCAAAAGCCAAATCGAAACAATGAAAAAATCAAATTCCCTCATACACTTTCCAAGGCGAACTGGTCGCGAGGACCAAGAATAATCAATGCAATTAAGGCTCTGCCTTTTTCCTAGCTTCCCACGCCACTGCCACTTGAGTTGGCAAACTCTAAATTTCAAATTTCCCATGCAAAACTGAATTTGGCTCTATCTCCAAATAGATGCCTCTATTTCCTACCTGCCCCGCCAAAACTGGCGTTGTCCACGTATGGACTGTACCAATTAAATGCTAATGAATGCCCTTCCTTCATCCTTATCCTCTCCTTCCAAGGGTCTGCACGCCCTTTTTAGATTAGGATTAGTTTAGGTTGCATAAAGTGATCAACTTAGGTCTTAGTTTAGCCTTAGGTTATTAGAACTTAGGTTTATTTTTCCCTTTTTTTTCTTTTTGAATTTAAAAAAAATCCACTTAGGATAGTAGTGTAGGATGCATGTTAGGACTTAGGATTAGTTTAGGGTTTTTAATTCATACTAACCACTAGCAATAATCAACTCCTAACCCAACCTCCATACTGCCTTCTTACAAACATTCACGTTAATGCAGAGCAGGACGTTTCGTCCTCTGGATCATGTGTCAAGGCCACCCGTGTCCAGGCATTTCTTGCCTCACGAGGTCCCAAGTTCGACAGTACAGGGTTCAAGAATCGAACCCCTGTCGTTGGCATTTACGTGCCAGCTGCTCATACCTGCAATCAGGCGCTGCACGTCCATAACAATCTCGGGTTCGGTTCAAGTGTGAACCGACACAGTAATCATAGGAAGCCCTCAGTACACTTTGGATCAATGAAATTGATTCAAAGTGTGCCATCAATCAGCCACGAGAGTTTAACAAGTATACGACAATTTGTCGTCACATCAGCAAACACGTAAGTACAATAAATGTTGTTCTAACAATAAATCACAGCATGCAAGAATCCAAGTTAGAAACACATTCCTTTAGGATCAGAGTTTCTCTTAACATGTTTGCTTTCATTCCAGCAGTTATAACAGCATGAAAAACATTCACCAAGATAATTTGCAAAATCAGAGTGTTACAGGGATTCAAATTCAAATAAGAATAAGATCAAAATTGATTTACAACGACTGTTAATAATATATAGCTCTGTTTATATATATTTGAAGTTATGGGTGTCATAAAGATTTGATTTTGAGTTTATGGCATCTATATTTTGACTTTTCAACTTTATTTAGATAAAAAAAATCATCTCATTTGTTCTCAACACATGTCATTTAAATTTAAGTTAGACAAGAAAATAATCAATTATCATTATTCTCTCAACTTTGTCAAATGCAAGTGTTATTTATAATTTTTAGGGAGGAGTATAATTATTTATCATTAATCTATGAGCTTTGTCAGATACAAATTTTAATTGTTTTTTAGATCTTATAAAAGGGTAGCCAAAATGTGAACGATTATTAAAATAGGTCTCCTTCAATAGTTGGTAAAACATATGTAATCTTTTTGGAATGTTTGGTCTATAACTTTGCTAACCTGCATTAAAAGAACAAAATATTGATTAGCTAATATGATTAAAAAGAATAGTTCAAACTACATTTCATGAATGGCCAATGATTTTCCTATCATAACAAAAGAAAGTTTCTCAAATGTGAGCCTTCAAAAATTTGAATTAGATACACAGTAAACCACCTTGAAGTCCTTTTTTGAGGTTGATTGCTTTGTTAAATGTGTATGATATACAAGGGTTATGATATGGAAAATCCTACACAATGTAGAGGATTTAAAATCATTAATGTTAAAATTAAAATTTAGAACTTTTACAAAATAAACATATAGTAAAACAAAGAAATTTACTTTTTAAACAAGTAAACCCTACTAACATTTTGTATGAAATAAATGATTACAAATCGAGCATGTTCAAGTATTATTTTGTTTTACAATTCAAAAATTGAATCAGATCCACAATAAACCACCTTGAAGTCTCCTTGAGACCATCCAAAGCCTTTCAAACATCCTCATGTTCTGCAAACTGATTTTAAAAAGTCTCTCTCTGCTCATTGGAAAGATTATAAAAAAAAAATTCAATTTCATTTCATATCCATATATTGATATTCTCGATTAGCAAATGTGTTTGTTGACTTCATCCAAATGGAGTGTTATGAATATTTTTCTAATTCTTAAGCCCCTTGTTAATGTGGAAGGATGGAAATGATTATTGTCCATGGAATTCAATTCACATGCAAATAGAAAATTACATTGCGTCGAATGTCAACTATACTTGGATTCCACAAATTGATTTTAAAAAGTGTCTCTACTTGCACACATTCGAATGATTATAAAAACTAATTCCAATTTCATTTCATATCCATATATTTGATATTCTTCGTCGACAAATGTATTAGTTATTTAATGTTTATTTATGTTGTGTATGTTACAACCTTCGTTAAAACTCAATTCCTTGAATTAATACACATTATTGTTGCTTCAAGTTAAATATTACTTATGGACATGCTATTATATATTAACGTCAATAAAGGTTTATGTGGGCTTGAGATGTCTTTGGTAACCAATGGTTTCTTTTAGTTTTAACCGTTAAAGAATTAAAAGAACATTTTAAAAAACATTATTTTCTTGTGTAGAAATTACCATGGGATAAGGGGCATGGTTTAATGTAAGATTGTTTGCCATGTGGAAATGTCAGGTTATTATCAAAAGACTCGTCTATATTTTACTTGTTAAAAAATAAAAGACACCTGATGAACCACGTAGGCACATTGCACTTTGAGTTGTTTGTTTACGAGACTTTTGTATGTTTATGCTAAAAGGTGATTTACAATGCAAAAGGCGTGGTGGGCGTTTGACACAATCACACGTGTCAATGGAGGATAGGTAGTGATAAAGGATGACAAAGCACGACACATGTTGAGCCATGGACTTCATGTGGTTGACATTAGCACCCATTACACCTCCACCAACCTTACTAATATTTGCTTCTTTTCCATTATTGCATCCTCACACAAAAAAAATCAAATACTTAAATCAACACTACTCTACCTCTCTATTTCCTTCCCCTTTCCACATATCATTCCTCCACCACATCCCTTTCGACATTAACATCACATTACTTGCATGTGATTGCTAGTTATAATAAAACGAGTGTTGTAGGGACAATTTTCGCGGTCATTATGGTCAAATTATTCCCTGGTGTTGTAGTTATCTTGTAATAATGAGGACAACTCTTCATAATAAGAGACGCCCCTCTTACAAGGTCGTAAATGCAATTTGATTTTAAATTGAATTAACGATGTCAAAGCCGGCTGGCCCTCTAGTGGCTTAGAAATTGACAGGCTGTAGGCCGTTTTTTGTGATTTTAATCATTTTTTACAGGCAATTTTTTTTAGAATAGACAATAATAGGCTGAAAATTTTGAAAACCGTCAATTTTTTAAAGAGGTTTATTTAAAAACATAATACCTATATATATATATATATATATATCTGTGTGTGTGTGTGTGTGTGTGAATAGATTATACATATATCTATAAAATTTTCTAGAAATTACAGTCACGTGAAAGAGCTAAACCATCAACAAATTTGCTTTGACAGGCACAGATAATTTGAAATTCCAGACCTGCCCTCTACGAACTACGTGCCCCAACAGTCTAGGGGTTACATTTGACGATTGTTTAGACGTTTTTTGTGATTGTGGACGTAAAAGATTTGTAAATATTTAATTTAACTGTCACACGCGACATGCATATGTAAAACGCAACCGCCAAATTTATATATATTTTTATAAATATTAAATATATATATATATATATATATATATATATATATAAAAATATAAAATAATTAGTAAAAATAACAAATTTTTATGATTTTTATGGGGTGTATTAAAAAATTACCGTCATCAGAAAATTGTTTGACAGGCTGGCCGTCACATTCAACCCCGCGGCACCACGGTGTCAGAACATTTGCTAACATAAAATTTGTCAGGAATCAGATTTATTGACTTCTACAAACGTAGTGATGGTGTTAGGGTGGTCAGACAAAGTCTAGCACAATTAGAGAAGTGAATTGCATCAGCGATTTATGTAGGAAAACAAACTATGTTTCACGAGAGGAAACATACGCAGGTTTTTTTTCCAGATACATTCTTCTCATTCATAGAGACTGGAATTTAGCTATCTCTTGTAATGGATTTTGTTATGTTTGAGTTTTTTTGGTGCAATGTAGATGATCATTTTCTTGTATGTCAAATTGCAGAACGGAGCATTCCTAAAGCAAGAGATCTTACGGAGATCGTGTACTGTATTATCTTTGAAAATATTTTGACTGGTTGTGAGGAAGGCTGTCTAATCAAGGTATATCCATTGAGAAATTCTGAAAGAATTTTACGAAAAAGAGGTGCATATATTTTTCGCTCATTCATTGATAATAGTTGATGACATTTGTTCAAATATAGAGATAATATTGTTGCACTTAATTGTTTGTGCTTTATTGGAACTTGTTAATCGCTTAAGCTTTTTTTTTTTTTTTTGTTATTTTTAGTGTTTTCGGCTTATCAAAAAACTGCTATCATTTATATACGAAATAGAGATGAACATCAAATCTATGTGAAGCAAAAAACTTCGTAGAAGTTATATCACATGCTCCAATAATAAAAATATATTTATCGACAGTTTTACTTAATATTTACACCAAACATGATTTATATTTTCATCACCAATCATTAGTCGCTCTCCAAAAGATGTTTTGAGTTTAACCAAATTAAGCAATCATATAAATACTTGTGTGCACGTACCATTCATCCTGGTTCAGGGATATTTTTCCTGTTACCATGAAAATGATTTCCTCATAAGTAAAATTGTCATGATCTATTTACAGACATAAATAGAAATGATTTGGGAAAAGATGAGATTAAATTTGTGGATGTGCCAAACGTCACCGATATTTCAACACCATCCTCCTCAGTTCCCCATTATGTCGCTGGTGATATTGGAAAGACTGCCAGATAAACAGAAAAACTATATGCAAACAAAGAGCTAAATACTAGTTAATGCAAGTTTGGTGTATAGGTAAAAAAATAAATCGACCTATCAAGTACTCCCCACACTTTTTTATTTATATGTAGACATGACATGACATCCTTACCTTCAAGGAATCCCCCCATTCATTTGGAACGAATGAGAAAGTCTACCAGCACAACCTTCATATGTCAAGAGTATTGAACTCTCCAATTGCCCAATCCATTGTTCAAAATACCATACACAGTGAATCAAGAGATCCAGATAATGATTAGTTACACAACATAGTCTTTTGTAGACAACAACAAAATTCATGCCCACAAGTAATTTATGGGTTCAAATAAGTCTTGTCAATGGTGCATTTGATGTGTTTTTTTACATTGTTTACAGTTCTTCCTCCACAACGCCTGATCAACCATTCTTTTTATCATTTAATTTGATCAATATAATGCCCCAATACGGGATCCCATCAACCCTTCCCATATTCCAATCCCCCTTTTTTCAGAAGAATCGCAGGAAACTACCAGTCAAATTAGTCGTGATTTTACTATCCGCAAGTCTCTGCATATTGTCACTATTGTTATCAATACGACCGAAATACATAGTATTCCTTTTGTAGCTACCTCTGCAGTTCTTGCTTTTCCAATCTTCAGGTTTCCCTACCTTCTCCTCTACACGTTATTTTAGAATTTCTAAAACACCTTTACTACAATGACACATAAACTACGTATCATGGGTTCATTCACTTAAACTCTTCCCTGTCCCTTCAAAAACATTGCACTTGCCTTCAACTCCTTCCACACTTCTTATTATGTCCACCACTGCTCCTCCTTCTACCCTCCTATTTACCTGTCAATATTTCACTTATTGCCCCTTATCCTTCTACTCTACTAACTCACCTCACTTTATGCCTTGTTATTAATACAACTTCTCTCTCTAACATAATTTCAGTCCCCGTTTCAGTTAATTCATCTTCCTCTTCCCCTTTGGTGTTCACATCACACTATGTGCGTGGGATTGCTAGTGTATAACTACATTAGGAAAACGGAAGATGCTCTCACGCTTAATAATACCTAAATTATATATCATCCTCTCATCACACCACATATCGTCATCACCGATGCTAAAGTTATCTCCACTCCATTGCGCTTCTACATTTACTGAAATGACGTCTTAACCCTCTTGAAATTAGATTGGAGCTCAATGTCACCTGCGAGGTTTATTTCCCCACATTATTTATTCATTTTTTCATAATTTTTACCATCAACATCAATTCACATTAGTCTCATTACTTGTGTTGGCATGCCCCTTGAACTGATTCGTTAGTTTTTTCTCGAGAAAATTTTTCTCCAACTTAAATTTCGTATTGCCTTTAGTTTAGATGTTAATTATGTATATGGGTTCAAAATGTGTCTCAATGTCTTGCATTCCTAAATTATCCATTCTACAAGGGTATTAAGGAAATGTGTGGGAGACGCACATGTACTGACACACAATTTGATAGACTTAAAGGGGCTATAGTGAGTTCTAAGTTCACATATTCAAAGGGTCGTACTCCCTACGATAATTCATCCTAGGAGTTCCATGGCCTGTGGTCAAGATAGAGGAAAGGAACCATACTAAGATATCGATAGTTGGGTATATTGATCAACAATATGATGAAAAATGTTACTGAATATAGTTGAGGAGCTGATGGTAGATAAGAGTGATATGCTAACTAGCATCCAATCATGTAAAAAACACTAAGCTAACATAACACAATGAGAAAAGAGAATGAAACATTCTATGAAAAATGACATATAGGGGTTAGAACACTCACCTATACATATAAGATGATCATTGATGCATCGATATCCACAAAGATACAATGTACCGAGAGAGAATCATTATTAGGTGGAGTACGGGAAGACAATTTCTATCCTAGAATCATTATATGATAACCCAATAGTGCATGCAATCATCGAAGAAGAAGAGTGTCTAATCCAATCCAAGCACGATGCAAGATGAGAGAGAAATGTGAAGATGGTGCAGAGAAGCCAAGAAAATGGCACTTTGTCCGTATAGTTCCTTGTTTCTTCTCTTCTGTGAATGCCAAATTAGGTGAAGGTATATATACTTGAAACAATCGCCCATGTGAGAATGTGTCAGCCAAATAAAAATCAAATTTTGACACAATCACATGTGAGAAATTGTGTTGGAAAGGGATATTTAAATGTACTGTGGGGTGAAAAATAAGTGTCATGCATAGTAAAAATGATGTTGTGGATCAAATAAGTGGATGAATGAGGTGTCAAATGGTTAAAATGTAATCTAGAAGTCATGAATATAATATTCATGACACCTATGAGGACAAGGATAACTAATGCAAGGATAAAAAAGGATGGGACCAAATGACAACAATCTCTTTGGGTATTGATTCTAACCCATAATGGTTACATGAATAATGTAACACACCAAAATTACCAACACAAGAACAACACAGTGAGTGAAATACAGGATAACTTTTTTTTTTGACTTGCTTTGACTCAACACGACACAACATGTCGTCACAAGGTTACAATCAACACTTGGAATCATTTGTTACGGGGAAGACCACAAGGTCAGCACGGAAACGTTCACACTTATCAAAGACAATTTATTTTTCTTTTGACAAGACAACATGAAAGTCCAATCCACATGACACACACTCACGGCTAGGGCAAGCCACAATAAGAAATGGTTAGGGTTTATTTATTTTGGTAAGACACCCTTTAGCTCATGACTTAAGTTTTCAGAAGGAAATCAATATATGGTTTGCACAAATTCATCTCACCAACTGAGTTAATTTCTTATACACTGAAGAGTAGTTCACTTAAAGTCTTCTCCTACTTACTAAATCTTAATATCTTCCAGAAACTAACCATTGTTTTCCTTTAAGCTTGATTAAGAGTTCACCCCAAAGGGGTAATGTTCGCTAGTTTAGCTAGGGGTAACAATTAATAAATGTTTACTTCACAAAGGATGTTTTCATTTTGATCACTCATGGAAGTATTTGATTTCAAATAGATCACCTTTACATTTATTTGCTGAATATAAAAATTATTATTTTTGTTTAGCTTCTTTAAGGATTAACCGACTCATTTTACTTTACTTATAAAATATTGTCGCTAAGTCTTAGAAAGATTTAACTTAATAATTTATTCTCAAGATGAAAGTTTTACAATACTCCTATCAATGTAAAGATTAAATGTCATTTCTCACAAGGATAATTTCAAGCTTAACTGCACAAGAACAAGACACTTTATTTCACCATTACCAAACAATACAAGGCAAGAGGTCATACCAAATCTCTTTACAAGCAATGTTACACAATTTACAACACATTGGACATTTTTTTTTTTTTTTTTTTACAAGGAACTTCATAATGGTACAGATGAAACTTTTTACTCTTTTCTTCTAGTCTACTCGCAAAATCCATCTGCACATTTGTTAGCACATGTCAGTTCGCAAGAACTGAGCACGATAAAAGCTATAACATTAAGACAATATGTTGTTATCTAACTGTTTCAAGGAAGAAAGGCACTGTGAAGAAGAAAACAATAAGGAGAAGACTGGTTAGTTTTTTTATTGTATTTTGGTAAGGCGTGTTCTTCCTAATGATTAAAAATGAAGTCTCCACGCATGTAGGTACCTAGTACAAGTAGAAATAGAATCGTCCCGCCCACGTTCGATCTTGAAGCCCTACATTAGTAACAAGACTTTGTTTGGGACGGGAATTTTCCCGCCTTCTAATGACAAATCCTGCACTGTGGAAGATGAAAAATTTATCGAGAGCCGACTGGTTGAAGACTGTGTAGACGAGATGCGACAGGAAACATAAACTCCGAAACACGTTTGCTGCATCAAAATCTCCCGTCCGACTCGGAGGACATGGTTTTATACAGGGTTTTGAAAGAGGAGACGTAGAAGGGGTGGACATCGTTTACCCCAAAGGAAACGACCCCTACAATTTCCGTCAAGAATCAGACAATTTCCCTTCACGAGATGGAAACTCATTCTCAGTAGTAGCCAATAAAGAGCAACATGCATTATACGGGCCAAATGTTAGTCAACGACAAGGAGTTGGTCAAAGAGTTGCCCATGGATTATGTCCCCTAGTGCTACCAATGGTGTCATGTCCACATTGCTCTTCATAAGCAGTTGGAGAAGATTCTTGGAATATCCACTCACCATGGCAACGCCTACTTCATCTTTCACCACCGGCGTGCTCCGTGAATATCAAAGATTCCAAAACACAATCTGGGGAGGATTCCCATATCCTGCCTTCTTAAACTTACCTTTTATCATGCTGTAATCTGTTCTCCACGGTTTAGCAGAACCCTGGTCGAATTCCATGTCACTGAAAACAAATAACTATTTTATCATCTTCTCCCTCGCCAGCTTACATTTGCAGGCCATTCCCAATATCAGATCAAAAAATTTCTAAAAATTCGTATTCACATCCCACTGCATTTTTCTATAAATTTGTATTTCTCAGCTAGAGACTCACCCTGAACAAGGTGCAGTTGAGGCTTCTCGCTGAAGGTGATGATGTGGCCTCTCCACGGCTCCTCGCAAAATATCTAGAGGACAACAAACACACTATAAATCTTCTGCATCGGGTCGGAAGCTTTGTCCGTTTAAATTTAGGGTTTAATTTGTGCAAGATGGATCTTCTCCTTTTAAGCCTCCCTGTCGGCCATTCTTTTCTCGGTCTGTTTGAGTCCTTGCAGGAGACGGAGAAATATCTCTGAGAGATCTTTGAGTCAACCAAATTTGGCAAAGACGGTGACATTAGCAGTTAGGGTTTTATGGTGGTGAGAATGCATCCAACAGGCGGCGGCATAGAATCCCTCTCGATCAGATTTTCCACGCTCTCGAACGCCTCTCAATTGGCAGACGAGCTTCAAAGTGGCAAGGGGTTTTTCCTGCCAAGTGGCTTCCAGCAATTGAATAATTCGTTGAGGAGGAGTGCCTGGCACGACTTGGAAGAAAAAATTGAGGTAGGCCTCCCCCGATGGTAAAAAGGTGGGAGAAAAATTCTCTGTCCTTCCCATCTGTGGCAGCGATACATCTAATTTCGTCTGTTGAATCCTGGCAAACACTCTCGTCTCTAATATCACCTGCAAAAACTTGGTGACCACTCTAATATTTTATTTCCCCTATATAAACTTGATAAGCATGTCTAGAAACTTGTGTCTTGCTATGCTACCATTATTTTTAGGAACAGGAACGTGATTGCTT
Organism: Taxus chinensis; assembly: GCA_019776745.2. NCBI lineage: Eukaryota > Viridiplantae > Streptophyta > Pinopsida > Cupressales > Taxaceae > Taxus > Taxus chinensis. The sequence continues at coordinate 149,390,418 of CM034154.1, forward strand.
GTGCTACTATTGTTTTCAAGGCAGCGGTAGTGGGGGAGATTCGCGGCATCTAAAAAATTATATTGTACTGTGTATGGATTCTACTATTAAATCTGATTTGTTGTGCAGATATGACTAATATTTGATACTTGAAAATGGATGAAGCTTCCAAGTTTACTTTAGAGTAATCGCTCTAACAAGGTCTAAACATCGCATATTGTTAGATTACCCAGCAGTACACATAGGAGGTCATAGTTCTGAGACCTAGATGGTCCATGCCTTACAACATAATGCTAGCCCTAGGAGATTAGGTGTGCTCAATCATTTTGTGATTTGAGAAGAGGTATCAAAGATCCAATCCACACTAAAGAAACCTTGTAACAGGTTGATGGATACCTTGCCAATTGATGGTCCTACATGGCGGAGTTCTAATATTGTCGATGGAAGGTTCTAGGTTTGAGTTCTAGCTTGTCCTCTTCTTAGAGCATGATGTTGGAGCTAGGTGGCCAGGTGTGCTCACGCCTTATGTGGCTTGAGGAGTGATGTTAGAGGTTCAATCCGCACTCTAGAAAAGTTTAAATCTGAAAAATGCCAGTCACTTAGGGGTGGAGCACCCACTAGTGCTAACAAGAGCTCCAATTTTTGCATCTTAGTTGGTCCATGTCTTACAACATCTTCATGTTCCCTATTTGAAGCTTTTGCAATTACTTATTCTTTGGAAGTCTATTTGATTTTAGATAGCAAATACTTTATGGATATATGTATAAAATTTGTAATTTGTTCATCTTTAAGCTTGATGTTTTGCGCTTTCACCTTGTATGCCTGATGTTTGTTCTTGACAATGTAGGTTCCAGTTGCCAATTCAACTACGACACCCATTTAAGATGAAATTTTCCTGTATTCTTGATTGATAGTTTAAGAATTCTAACTACTGAGATTACTGTTTCAGAGCCTCTATTTTGTAAAAATATCATTGCTAGAATGTATCGAGGTGGAGAAGGTGCAATCATATTTCTTGGTGTTGATGCATTTGGTGGTGCTTCTTCAACATCTGATGATGGTGCAAACAAACTGACCATTTTTTTCCTCTCCAACATAGTTTGCAATGTCTGGAGATTTTTTAATTGAAGGCAGTTCATCAGATAGAAACTTGGCACTGAATATCTGAGACCTTATTTGATGGAGAACAACAGTTAAGACAGATAATTGGAATCCAGGTACTTAATTAACGAGGCAGGGGAGTCTGAAACAGTCACCCAAATGGAAACACTAGATATTGAATTGGCAGCAAATGATCATCTCCTTGGGGCACTCACATAAAGATCACATATGTTTGTCAGGTTGAATGACTAACCAATTAATCAAAAAACATCCCAAAAATATGGAAAATGGAAGATTTAGAAAAGGAGAGATATAGTTAGAAAAACCCAATTAGACATGCATTCACAATGTGGAAGCATACAGAATGCACGTTAACTGCTTGACAAAATGCCTCAAAGAGGTGTGGTTTTATGGACTGCCAAGATTGCAAGATATTCAAGGGAATTGAACTACACCTTTCTATGTTTTATGAGGAGGAGAAGCCGTAGACAGATTTCTTGGTGCTGATGCAATTGGATGCGCTTCTTCAAAAGCTGATGATGGTGGAGGTGATCTTGGTCCCAAGATTGAAGAGGTGAATTAAAAATGTATTTTATTTTTTGAATTTTACTACCACATGATAGATTTGTATGTGTATTTGATGTTTTGAAAATGCTTTCCTTTATTTCATATTTCGATCTCTTTCATACAATTATTGTAACAAACTTATGACAATGTTTCCCAATGACCGAGATAACAAATACTTTATGGATATATGTATAACATTTGTAATTTGTGCATCTTTAAGCTTGATGTTTTGTGCTTTCACCTTGTATGCCTGTTGTTTGTTCTTGACAATGTAGGCTCCAATTTCCAATTCAACTACGACATCCATTTAAGATGAAATTTTCCAGTATTCTTGATTGATAGTTTAAGAATTATAACTACTGAGATTACTGTTTCTGTGAAATTAGGCTACCACTATGTGATTTCCCATGTAATGTATTTTTTGTTTTGTCCCATCGCAGTCCTTCTTGCTACAGAAGTAGGCACTCTTGGACCAGAAGATCTGTACGAGTTATGGCAGCATCTTCGATTCAATCTTGTTAGTGTAATCGTGTGTTCGACTCTGCTGGTTTTTGTGACCACTCTGTACTTTATGACTAGACCAAGGCCAATTTTTCTTGTAGATTTTGCATGTTATAAGCCTGATGATGAGAGGAAATGTACTAGAGAACGATTTATGAGTTGCTCTAAGCGGGCTAGTACATTTTCTGAGTCAAGTTTAGATTTTCAAAGGAAGATCTTTGAGCGGTCAGGTCTAGGAGAGGAGACATACCTGCCTGGGGAAGTGCTTAGGCTGTCCCCAAATCCTTGCATGGCCGAGGCTAGGAAAGAAGCAGAGACAGTTGTGTTTGGTGCCATTGATGAACTTTTTCGAAAAACAGGCGTCAAGCCTAAAGATATTGGTGTGCTTGTTGTGTATTGCAGCCTTTTCAATCCCACTCCTTCACTGTCTGCCATGATAATAAATCATTATAAATTGAGGGGGAATATTACCAGTTACAATCTAGGAGGAATGGGTTGTAGCGCAGGACTGATATCCATTGATTTAGCTAAGGATTTGCTCCAGGTTCATCGAAATTCTTATGCAATTGTTGTTAGCATGGAGAATATTACACTGAATTGGTATTTTGGGAATAACAGATCCATGCTTGTATCTAATTGCATTTTTAGGATGGGTGGTGCTGCCATTTTGTTGTCAAACAAGAGATCAGAGAAGAGAAGGGAAAAATATCAGCTTGTGTACACTATTAGGACTAACAAAGGTGCTGATGATAAGTGTTTTCAATGTGTTTTCCAAGAGGCGGATGAGACAAGAAGGGTGGGAGTTGCTTTGTCTAAAGAACTCATGGCAGTAGCAGGAGATGCATTGAAGACTAACATAACAACGTTGGGTCCTCTAGTTCTTCCAATGTCAGAGCAGATTCTCTTTTTTGCTACTTTGGTGGTGAGGAAGCTTTTCAAGGTGAAGATTAAGCCCTATATTCCAGATTTCAAACTTGCATTTGAGCATTTGTTTTTTGCATACATGCTGGGGGAAGGGCTGTTTTGGATGAATTGGAGAAGAATTTACAGCTTTCTGAGTGGCACATGGAGCCATCAAGGATGACCCTTTTACCGGTTTTGTAATACGTCTAGCAACTCATTGTGGTACGAGCTTGCATATTCACGAAGCACAGTTTTCTTTGAAAGAGAACTATTTAGGAGATCTATGCAATGTTGGAGATTTATCTTGGGAGATGAAGGTAGCAGGATATTTTCAGATCTAGATCATGTGCTGAGTTTTGTTTCTTCAAAATCGATTAAGTGACAGTGTGGCTGTTACCAGCAGACCTAATGAACCTTTTTTTTTACAAAGATTCTCTATTGAGATCTTGCTTGTTGTATGATGTAACTCGTGGAAGAGAACCCCATAGAGGCCGATCTGTTTCATACCAGAATATGCATGAAAAAAAAACAATTTGCTTGCTATGATATGAGCATCTTCTATGAGTCACTATGTTGGCAGGGATAAAGGTTTCTGTTGGAATTATCACACCTTACAAGCTACAGCTGTAATGTTTGCACCGAGAGTTTGATGGTGTCCCCAAACCTGATGAAGGAAAAAGGTTTGTGTATCATCACGGTAGATGCCTACCCGAGCCAGGAGCGTGGTGTAATCAATATGTCTCGTGTTCGAGCTTCAAATCATGGGGTTGGTTTGTAGCTGTTTTTCACTGCGTGAGTGTGGCGCTAGCTCGAGCTCGCAAAGCACTTTGGGTTAAAGGCAAGCAATGTCATTGAAACAATCATATGCATATGGAGATGGCGTTTTAAACCAGGCATGTTAAATCTACTCCTTGTAATAGTTTTCTGCCTTCTTTCAGTATCTTGAAATGAATTTTCTTTCCTCTTGAATGGCGCCTAGACTAGATGTTTTCGTGGTTGTTTATATCATTGCCTGATTGTGTGGTTGTTCCTTTTAATCTGATTCCAATTTCACTGATTTTTCTTGGAATGTTCCTTCCTCTCTTATAGCTTATTCTTTTTCATATTTGTCTAAATGGGTTACTGCAATATTGAGTGATGCAGTCTAGTTTGTAGGGAAGGAAACATTATTGAGTTTTGTTTGCTTATATGAATTTCTTTCAAAAAGAATTCTGTGATGGTAATTATAATTGAAGGTTACTAAATAGAAGGTTAAGCCTACATACCTCTTTTGGTTGAATAAATATGCATTTCCTGTTTAGGGCTCTCTTGTTTTGCTAAAAGGTACATTAATAGTGACGTTGTGTCTGAAACTTGTTTAAGCCTATGGGCATTCCTTACTTTATGTTTGATTAGAAAATGGCATTTGGGGTTTGTTTTAGAACTGTACATGGTTGACTGTTGTACCTAGTCTAGATGAGGGATAACCTGGCATCTATTTTGGCCTCCACGTGTTGAGAGTATTACTATACCTAATTCTTGATGTAAACTCTTGTATGATTAAAGCAAGGGGAAACATTGTAAGTTTAACTGAATGAAATCTCTACAATTTTTATTAAGGGTCGCAAGCAAGCTATTACTAGCTAGACTGAAACAAAAGTTGTAGGTGAATCCATGGTACTAGACTCGTGAACACGTTTCCTGTTAGATGACAGCTGATTTCAGTGATAATATCATAGGTGGCTGTTATATTTATCTGTTTGATATTTGCTAAGACTTTTCCTCGATAAGCCCACATGGATCGGGTAAAATTTTCCATCTTCTTTACCTTTGGCAAGGAGTTCATAGAACTTCTAGCCCTGACCGCACTGCGTAACCTTCCTGATAGCTATGTGCGTTGGTTCTTGGTTTGTGCTTGTACTCGTGGTAAGGTCTTTTGAGTCTGGGGCATCGTTGGTGTTTTGCCCTCTACGTTTTGGATCCCCTTTGTTTTCGAACTCGAATACCTTATACTTCAAACTTGGTTACTAAAAGGCCCCATTTTGTGGCCTTGTTAGGGAAATCAATTTTTTATTTTAATGTTTATTGACATTGTCTGAATTATATAAAAATTATTAACGACTTTTGGGTTTAGTCTTCCCTTATATTATGTAGAGAAGTTGACGATTAGGATAGGGTTTGTTGGTAGAATAATGGCCCTTTCTGTGCCTGTTTCGTACGCTTTTGGAAGAGTGGATTTTGTTTTGGTTAACTAGTACTACGTTTTAAGAAATCCGATAAGGAGGTAGTGGTAAACTCCTTGGTTAAAACCAAAACTATAGTTGTGTTCTTTTAAGGGCGTCGAACCCATATTACTTTGAAGCCCCCCTGGAAGAATTGGATAACGTCATTTTTGCTTTGCGCCTACGATCATAATTAGTACGCTTTGTCTTCTCTTGGACCCCCCTTTAGTTGGATGGAGTAAATTTTGGATTCCTTTCACATAACCCATAGCATTACATGAAGGAGATATCAACACTCTTGACTTTCTTGTTCCCAACCCATAAGGTCTTGCCTTGATTTATGTAATTTTGTTCTTACTAGTATTTGGACTTTCTCCTTGTTGGATGATTTAGTTTTCTCTCTCATGAGATTAATATTGGAGTTGTGAGTTGTGTTTTAATCCATTTCTGAATTTAGAATATTCCTTTCTTGATATTGTTAATTGTTAGCTTACTATTGCTTTGTGTAGCCTTAACATGCTCAGTTCTTGCGAACTGACTTTAGTTAATATTTGTGCAGATGGATTATGCGAGTAGACTAGAAGAAAAGAGTGTAAAAGTTTCGTCTGTACCATTATGAAGTTCCTTGTAAAAATGTCCAATGTGTTGTAAATTGTGTAACATTGCTTGTAAAGAGAGTTGATATGACCTCTTGCCTTGTATTGTTTGGTAATGGTGAAATAAAGTGTCTTGTTCTTGTGTAGTTAAGCTTGAAATTATCCTTGTGAGAAATGGCTCTCAATCTTTACATTGATATGAGTATTGTAAAACTTTGATCTTGAGAATAAATTGTTAAGTTAAATCTTTTTAAGACTTAGCGACAATATTTTATAAGTAAAGTAAAATGAGTCGGTTAACCCTTAAAGAAGCTAAACGAAAATAATAATTTTATATTCAACAAATTAATGTAAAGGTGATCTATTTGAAATCAAATACTTCCATGAGTGATCAAAATGAAAACATCCTTTGTGAAGTAAACATTTATTAATTGATACCCCTAGCTAAACTAGCGAACACTATCCCTTTGGGGTGAACTCTTAAACAAGCTTAAAGGAAAACAATGGTTAGTTTCTAGAAGATATTAAGATTTAGTAAGTAGGAGAAGACTTTAAGTGAACTACTCTTCAGTGTATAAGAAATTAACTCAGTTGGTGAGATGAATTTGTGCGAACCATATATTGATTCCTTCTGAAAACTTAAGTCATGAGCTAAAGGGTGTCTTACCAAAATAAATAAACCCCAACCATTTCTTACTGTGGCTTTCCCTAGTTGTGAGTGTGTCATGTGGTTGGACTTCCATGTTGTCTCGTCAAAAAGAAAAATAAATTGTCCTTGATAAGTGTGAATGTTTCCATGCTGACCTTGTGGTCTTCCCCGTAACAAATGGTTCCAAGTGTTGGTTGTAACCTTGTGACGACATGTTGTGTCGTGTTGAGTCAAAGCAAGTCAAAAAAAAAGTTATCCTGTATTTCACTGTGTTGTTCTTGTGTTGGTATTTTTGGTGCGTTACAGTTTCAGAGCCTCTATTTTCTAAAAATCTCATTGCTAGAATGTATCAAGGTGGAGAATCTGCAGTCATATTTCTTGGTGTTGATGCATTTGGTGGTGCTTCTTTAACATCTGATGATGGTGTAAACAGACTGACCATTGTTATCCTCTCCAACATAGTTTGCAATTCCTGGAGATTTTTTAATTGAAGGCAGTTCATTAGATAGAAACTTGGAAGTGAATATCTCAGACCTTATTTGATGGAGGACGACAGTTAAAACAGGTAATTGGAATCCATGTACTTAATTAACGAGGCAGGGGAGTATGAAACAGTGACCCAAATAGCAATAATGGATATTGAATTGGTAGAAAATGATCATCTCCTTGTTAGGTTTAGTGGGGCACTCACATAAAGATCACATATGTTTGTCAGGTTGAATGACCAAGCAATTAATGAAAAAACATCCCAAAAATATGGTTGGTGGGTGCTTGCTGCAGGATCAAATGGTTGCACTGTTTGTGCCTAAATTCATCATGATTATTCTCATACTCCTACTCTTTTACATCACTATGTCACTGTTGAAAGTACTTCAGGAATATTTCTGTTGATTGGCCTGTGTTTAACACTCCACTACATGCAAAGTACTAAAGATGTAGCCAGGTTAATCCTTGATCATTGAGGTCACGTATAGGCGATATATGTTCTCTATCATGTCACCAACAAGGGGCAGGACATGGACTCATAAGATGAGGATATAGGGAATATTGGTTGGGAGATTATTTAAACTGGTTGTAGAAGCGATTGGAATAGAGCATCAACTGGAACAAATTTGAGACACTGAAGAGTCCAAGAGCATTGCGGTTAACTACATTAATGAAGTTGCAGAGCATTTTACCAAAATAGTGTATCACCGTAATTAACTTAAAACAATCATTCTTTGGATAACCCATTTAACATTGATGCTCCCTACCTCTTATGAATACTATGAAATTTCAAATTGTATTTTATCTTCTTTATTGATAGATTGTGAAATTTGAATATTTTTGGTCAGTTGGGTTGCTACAAGCCACCAAACATCGTGCAGTTTCACTTATGTGAATGCCACCTATTGGCAAGCAATTCCACAGATATGGATTATAGCTCTGTTGTTGGATCAACTGTATTATAATTTGAAGTGCAAGATTGTCGTTATCAATATTTTGGTATTGCTTGCTCCTGTTATAGAGGAATATTGCCAATTAGCAATTTGTCATTGAGCATTTCTAGAGGAGGACAGAAAGATGGTATGTCTCCTATCAATGCGTTCCTAGAAACGTCAAACACTGCCAAATTATTTGAATTATTTGGAAGACCATACCCGTTAAGCTATTCCCACCAAATATACACTCTTATATGCTAAATTTCTAGGGACATTTCTTGCATCCTAGTCATCAAGCACTCATCAGAATTCACTACATAAACGACCAACCCAAATTAGCAGACACTCAAAACTGCAGAAGCCAATCTGAAAACCTCATAAAATCTTGTAAAATCTCACTGAGAATTTATAAGGAATGCATTTGACTCTGCCCTGCAACAGAATGAAGGGGAAGAGTCAGAGATTCTCCTAGGCCCTCAACTGCTAAAAAAGAAGGTCATATAAAAAATAGTACTCTTCAATATCTGTATACTTACCATTGAAGCCAAAGAAGGCATGAGTAGAAAAGCCCACTTCTTGCTCCACAGTGAAATGATAATCTAGGGACATTTCTTGTATCCTAGTCATCAAGCACTCGTCCAAATTCACTGCGTCAACCACCAACCCAAATTAGCAGACACTCAAAATTGCAGAAGCCAATCCAAAAACCTCAAATAATCAGATCATATCGAGAATGACAAGATGTCTATCTGTAATTGCTATTCTCACCATGATAATCCAACACACTCTGATTTATTCTTAAGAAGAGTTAACAAGAAGCACTCCTTGAAATGTCAATTTGGTCAAAATGGATGCAACCATCCCAGAAGAAAATTTACACAAAGAAATAATTAAAGGGGTTGCAACTATCCCAGAAAAAAGCTTACACAAAGAAACAAGCTGCAGAGGTCTGAAATTTTTTAATAGTTTCAAAAGTATAGTAAACCCTCAAGATCAAATTCATCTCAAAATAATATAAAAAGTAGATTTCAGAATCTGAGAATACAAAAAAAATCTGCATTGAAAATTTGCAATGTCAACTTTGGACTGGTGAGAAATTTCAGAATCGAGATCATAGTGCAGGCGTTGACAAAACAATGTTGTTAGATGCCGGCGCCGACCTCACCCTGCTGCGATCCTGCCTTTGATGTAGCTTTCGACCTATATGAATCAACGCAGTAATCGTATATACAGATGCTGTGAAAACGAAGAGTGTCCAGAGATGAGCAGAACTGATGGGACTCGTGTTGGATTCAACCCCGATGTCTAATTCTGGACACGACATTCACTGCCCAAACCATTTGCTATGGATGCTCTCCACCACATGTCAAAATAATTGTTAAAAATACGAAAACGTCCAGACGGCCGTCAAACCATCAATTTTAAGACAGTCGCAGAAACGTCCGGAGGTCCTTTACCATAGGGGGAACGCCTTCGGCGTAATGAGGCATTATTACATTTTACATTTTTAAGCTCACTCCCCCAACACCTTTAAACTTTCGCTTCGCATGAGGAAGAGACTACTAGGTGTACAAGTATCATATTACCTTCCTATAGCTAGAGCCTAGGTTTCATACTGCCTTCGTACAGCTGGTGCACATGATAAACTTTAGTCTGGTGTGAGGAAGGGACTACCAGTTGCACAAGTTTCATACTACATTCGTACAACTGTACCTTAGGTTTCATACTACATTCGTACAGTTGGCACACACTCAAAGACGTTGGTCAAAGTAATTTCGTAGCACACAGGGACTCCGGTCAGATTACTCCTCATGCTCAGGCCTGTGGGGTTTAAACCTTGGACCTCCTCTTAGTAAAATCCTGACCGTTACCAATTAGCCAAGACCCCGTTAACTCAAACTTTGGATGGTAAATGAAACTTTGGATGGTAAACGAAAAGGGTTTTGGTAGACCATGGTGAGAATCGAATTAGAGACGTAGCACCGGGATTGTAAGCCTAACACTACACCTCACAACAAGCCTTCGTCACCGACTCGGCTATCCTCAACCCTTTAATTTAGTGAGTTTAATTTAATTACGCCAAAAGGCATGCTATAAGTGAGAAAGAGCCTCTCGCAACTTACAAGTAATAGGTGAATGGACGTCCGGGATGATTCGAGAGACGACGTTGACGTATGTCTTGTCTGCAACCATTCACGTGGCGATTTGGGCATCCGTTTTTCGCGTGGCAAAGCATACTACCTCCTGGAAAATGTAAAAAGGAGTTGGTTTATATGTGCCAGCATGGATCATCTATCATCCCTGGAACTATTATTGATTCGATCTTTATATGATGCATATGGTTTACTGGTGGACATTTGATGACGATATTTGTATATTTTGATAGGGTTATTTATCTTAATTATGACATGTGATATGTTTAATAATTTTGAGTAGAACTTGATAATTAGACTAATGTGATGATCGTTTTGATATCAATGATATGTGGAATAGAAATGTGCTAGGAAGTATTAGTGATATCGTACTTGCATAGATGATAGTAAATCATGCGTCATTTATTTTAGATTATATTGTATATTTGGCATGAATGTTTTAATGCGGCCAACAGGCCGAAGGAGGTATTTTCTGTTCTGCAGGTATATTATATTCACAACAATATTGGGGAGTGGAGACCAACCACATCGGAATTTGAGAAGAATCCAGCTAAGGTCACCATGGCAACAAGTAATTGTGTGTGTGTTAGAATTATCTGGTAAAGGGAAAATTGTGACCTAGGGATCATGTGTTGTTTTGTTTTAATTTTTCCCTTTTATTATGTTAGTATGTGTTGCTCTTAGTAAGTGAAATTTTACTTGTGTTATTATTCATATTCTTTGGATTGGAGTTTACCCCTTTGTTAGCCATGGGTTGTAGTGGGTTAATTAAGTTAATTTGAAATTGTCCTAAACTAATTAAAAGATGTGACCTAAGAGAGTTCATTTATTAGGATTTGATTTACTTGGGATTTTGTGTGGATTGATGTGTGTTTGAGTTTGAGTGTAGCACACTCTACCCCACATGGGAAACTCGAATTTGGCCTTGGAGGCCAAATTTCAAAGCTTGTGGGACAAGTCAAACTTGTCCCACACCTCTTAAAACCCCATGCCAACCCTACCTATGGGTTGGAAGGCCAAATTTAGGGTCTTTTAGGTGTTTTGGGGGGGATAAAAGGGTAAAAATATTAATTGCACTTTCTTTCAAATTTAATTTTGTCCTTTGAGGGAGTGGGCTTAGTTGGAGTGTGTAAGGTGCTTGCCTTTCTTTCAACCACTTATTAATGGTGCATTGGAATTTGATGTTGACCAAATGATGTGGAGTGGAGGGAAAAGAAGGTGGCATCCTACTTGGAGCCACATCATCCCTCCCTCTCTTTTCTCTATTTATTTGATCCTCTTGTTTGTTTTGGGGGTTGGAAGTTTCATTTTTAGTCTTTTGTATTTTGGAGAGGAGAGGATTTGGAAACAGTTTGTGGATTTTTGGAGCTTGTTGATAATTGTGGGAATTTTGTTGGAGCTTGTGGATGCTTGCTTGATCTTTGGAGGGATTTGAGACTTCATACTTGGAGCAAGCTCTACCATGGAAAGGTAGGAGCTTCACCTTTGTTTGCTTTATGTTTTTTTTTGTTATATGAATGTATATTTATGTTGTGTTGAATGTTGTTGTTTGAAATGCTTGTTGGGAATGGGTAGAATGCCTAAGTTGGGAGTGAGAGGAGACTATGGGGAGTTTAATTGAGGGAGGCATAAGAGATCATGTTCTTGAGGAGGGAGTTTGGGTTGGGTGCCCACCTTGTAAGAGAAATGCTTGCATTTTCTTCTTGTTTTACTTTGAGGGAGCCATAAGAGTTGAGGGAGGCATAAGAGTGAATGGAGGGATAAGGGGTACTTGAGGGAGGCATAAGAGTTGTTAGGGGTATTGTGTTTTGCATTGGAGGCTTTTAGGTGGCACCCATTCCCATTGGGAGGCATAAGTGGCCTCCCCATATGTCTTACTCTTGTGGCTTTCTTGATAAGCCTTGTGACTTGTTGTTGTGATTGTTTTCCCTCTTGTGGTGTTGTAGATCTTGTTTTGAAGGATTATGGAATGAATGTGAAATTTTATGTTGAGTTATGTGGAAGCTAGTAGTTGCCATGAGTTGGATTTTCTCCCATTGTAATGTGGTTGGGGCTCGGGGGCCAATGGAGAGGATGGCTTCTCTTCTCCATTGGGTATCTTGGTTGGGAGGAGAGCGTTGCCTCTCCCCTTATTTTGTTGTGAATCAAGCAAACTATGGAGGAGCCACCTTGTTGATATTTGGACATTGGAACCTTGTTGATGACAATGTGAAACCACCATGTATTTTTACCCACCTTGAGTGGAGGAAAAATGTAATATTGCTTTGTATTTTAGCTTCCATTATTGAAAATTTGATCCTACATTAAGTGGAAAGTGTTGTAACAAGATTTTGAAAGAATTTTGTTTTGATCTTCTTTAGTAAGAGGTGTATTGGAAAAGTGGAATATTAATGTATTTTCTCTTCTTGTATTGTTGATGGAAAGATTTAAGTTTTTTTTTAATTAGCCCTCAATATGCCAATGAAATCAATTAAGTTCTAGCTCAATTATGTTCTTCCTCATTTAAGAAATGATTGAAAATCCATTTGCAAAGTATTATGGGAAAGGAAATCAGATTTTTTTGAAATCCCGTGCAATAATCATTTAATTGTGTAGAAAGAAATTTTATTATCAAGACTATAAACTCATTAAGATCATTACTCAATATTTTCATAATGTTTAATAATGGAAACTAATATTGTAAATATTATTCATATTTGAGTAATATTAAAAGTAATGGGTTTACTATTATTAAATCATATTAATACTAACATACTATTAATATCCCTTTTATATTACATAGTATATTAGTATAAACTACAACCAAGAAATAAAATAAATATAATCTACGTATGTCCACATAATTGCAAAGAAAACTGTGCTCCATGAGTAATCCGATTTGAAACAGATCCACCTCTATGAGACTCCTTCCACGAGCTACCGCAAACTGCGGCTAGGATCTAATAGAAGATCTGCATGCAATAGATTATCCAACAGGTCCTTCTGGTACTAACTCTCACTGTCTGCTTAATCGATTTTGATAAAATCATAATAGCTTGAAGATGTTTCGACAAAACCTAAAATAGAATATTGCATACCAAAGCTTCACAGTGTATTCGATTCTAAAATAAATGATCAGGCGAATGCATCCATATAATGGCAAATCAAACTAACTCATGAAAATGTAGTGATCATGAAATGTTGTAAATACTAAGTAGTACCTGAACAAGAGATTCTTGGCACGAGTAGGCTGATAAGATGAATGCACAGTTAGGGTCTCCTTAAAGAAACATGCCAGTTGTAATAATTATGACTGTGAGATGCTTTTGTAAAATAACTTGAAGGCAAGCAAACTTCTTTCCTTGCTCGATATCAAAACAGAAAACAACCCTTCATCCTCTAGTGTGACATTCTAAGAATTCATGATCATTGCTTTCATATGATACACATCAACACGTCTCCTTGGGTGGTCTCTATAGACTATAAGAAGGATTGTATTCCTCTCATCATGTTGGCCACGTATGCTATTCTTGATTCTCTGTTTACTTTGCATACCATATTTCCTCACAACCTTATCACAACAGGATTCTGCGACCTCACACCTTCTACCAACAACACAATGCTAGATATGTTTAAAAACTACCTTTTACCTTCTATGTATGAGGTGTGCATTTCATCTGGTCTCCGGGTAACACTCTTACTATCCCTCAATCAATTTTGATAAAAATGTCTTGAAGGCGAGCTCCAATTTTGAGGGTGCTTTCTATACTGAATAGATAATAGCATAGTTGGCACCTGCTTGTTTTAAGTGCTCAAACAGAAAAAGGGGGCTTTGCTTTGTTACTGCGAGGGCCAGACACAGCAGTGGTAGGAGGATGTACAGAAAGGAGCTCTCTCATATAGCTGCCTAATTTCAGTGCCCAAGACTGGATTAAATCAACCCTGTTATGGATCTAACCAGCCTTACACTCAGAAGTGGAAGTCTGTAACTCATCATATCTCCACGTTTTATCATTGCACATTGACTAAACTAGGATCTGGATGAGCATCTCCAAACTCTTTCCTGCAATGTTGCTTTGGGTGTCATATGCAGGAGAAGAAAAAGAGGATTGTGCTTAGGGACGTGCTGGACTTGGTGTAATGCATGGCTATATTAATTTTCTTCTGTTTTTCTTGATCACTTTGAAAACGTACCCACACAACCATCTTGTTCAACCGCGTGGCCAGGGAAGAGTTAAGACAGTTGGGTAGACCAAACAGGAAGGCGGCAGGCAGAAGATCTCTGTATCCTTTTAATGAAGTGTAAAATTAGAGATTTGCAAATCTAAGTGGCAAGATTTGGTGTTATGCGGCCGGTTGAAGAAGTGGCTTGCACGCAGGAGGGGGAGGGAGTCTTAATGTTGTGACAGGTGGTTGTTGAGATCACCCACTTGTCACCCCAACCATAATGTTTAGGCATAAGTTTGAAATTCTAACTTTACAGTTAATGAAATACATGGTCTAGTTAGGTTAGTTAATATTAAATACTATTTATCATAGTGGTATAATATATAATGCATCTTTTTCAGTATAATACTTTTCATACATAGATATAATAAGGTATTATGTACATATAAAACATATAATTTTCATACAATCTTAATAAATATAAATTAGTGTCTAAAAGTATATATCTTAATGTCAATAAAGTTATATTGTATATATACTTATATATATATATTATAATATAGTGCATCATATTATATATAATATATAGATAATATATAATGTATTAGTCATGATATAACGTAATATAAAGTTTGATAATAAAATAAAAATAAAAATTGAGTGGTTAAGTGTATTCATTTCATAATAAATTATATCATACCCTAAGGTTAACATCTGGAAATATTGTTATTACGATATTATCAGAAATTAGACTATTAACTCGAAAGATGACCCTTCTCAACTTTAGTGAAACGTCGAATGAGATAAATTTAAATATCTATTAACCTTGAAGCATCATCGTGACTTCTGTAGTTTCGAGCCTGTATGCAGGCACACCCTTCAAAAAAATAAAAAATTAGTCGCATTTTCGGGTTGAATGTTTGTGGCGCGTCATCGTGAGCGTCGTCTTTTTGCGGCGTTACATTTTGGTATCAGAGCCGGGGGTTCGAAGCTTGGACCCTTGGGCACACACAGAAAACATGAAACAGGAACATTTAACTTAGTACAGAGCTAATTCTTTTAATATATAAAACCACAATGTTGACAATTATAGGAAACAACAAATTTAGAAAACTGACACAAGACCTAGAACAATGAACTAACTCTCGCCTTGATCTGTGCAGGAGGCGCGGATTGGGCGAGGGGTCTCTTCATATAGACCTAGATATACCACCGCCAGAGCAGGCCGTAGCAGCCCTTCTACCTCAGATCTTGCAGACACTCCAGGATGTCAATGCCGCTATACGTGGAGAGCCCTTGGGAGGACGACTTGCAAGACATAGTTTGGAGCCATCAGTAGATGCCCAGGCATCCCCTCGACACAGCGAGGAGCACAGGGCAGAGAACTTCTGTGCGGAGTCGGCTAGGGCAGAGTCACCACAGAGAGGACATGGGGACAGGATCTCAGGACATAGGGACAGGTCTCGGAGCCCTAGACAGAGGGAGGAGCATACAGAGAGACCTAGGATTCGTCATACGTCAGCTGCAGACCATATCAGGGAGATCCTGAAGCTACGACCATCTCACTATTCAGGTGATACAGGCGGTTTTCAGGAAGAGGCCTGGTTGGTGAGCTTGAGCGGATGCTTCAAGCTCTGCCCTTGTACTAGCAACACGAAAGCTCGTGTTGCAATCCATCTTCTGAAGGATGGAGCAGGAGTCTGGTGGAGGACCGAGGAGCAGAAGCTCCATGTTGACTCGGAGATGATTACCTGGGAGCTGTTTGAGGAGCGTTTCAGGAGCAGGTATTTACCCAGGAGATTTATACAGCAGCGGATAGACGAGTTTCATGACCTCCGTCAGGCATCGATGACAGTAGCTGAGTATGAGAGTCGATTTCTGGACCTACTCCAGTACGTCGACTATATGCAGGATGAGCAGGTACGGATTCACAGGTTCATCTGGGGCCTAAACTTGGATTTAGGTGGCGCAGTGCGCATTCACTGCCCACAGACATTAGCAGAGGCCGTGGAGAAGGCCTATATTGCAGAGGAGACACGGGGGAAGACGCAACAGGCTAGAGACAGAGTTCGGAGCCGTATCCAGTAGATGCAGGATGGTAGGTCGAAGGGGTCAGTTCCTCCTCCACGGGGTGGACAGAGTTCAGGGCAAGCTTCATTCAGGCCACCCAGCAGCAGCAGCAGCAGCAGACCCGCCCACCTTACCGACCTCCTCAGAGATTTGATGCGCAGAGAGGACGTAGTATGGGGCCTCCTCCTAGGGGTCCCATCAGGACACAGGGTGCACCGAGAGCTCAGTCAGCAGGAGCTCGTCAGCAGAGACCTCAGCAGTCCATAGCCAGATCGTCAGGATCTGTATCTCAGTCATCTAGAGTACCAGCTGGAGCTGCTTCCCACTGGAGAGGACCAGGCAGCTGTTATGGTTGTGGTGTTGTTGGACATCATTGGAGAGATTGCCCACAGAACCCTAACAAGGGTAAGACACAGAGCTCAGAGCCTACTGTTGGAGATATGGCACGGAGTCATCGAATCTACGCAGTGGTCGAGAACCGCCAGGCTGAGCATCAGAGTACTGTGATTGAGACGACAGGTAGTATTGGTGGTATTTCCACCTCTATATTATTTGATTCTGGTTCTTCTGATTCTTTTATTGCACCATCCTTAGTAGAGCGTTGTAGGCTGGTGGCAGTTAGGCAGGGCCGTAGTTGGGACGTTGAGATGGCTTCTGGAGCCAAAATTTCTGTAGACTCCTTAGTTAAGGAGTGTGTAGTGGATTTGGGACCCTTCACCACTACTTCTGATCTTCGGATCCTTCCATTAGGATCTTATGGCATCATTTTAGGCATGGATTGGTTGTCCGCTCACAGAGCTAGAGTGGATTGTTACCATAAGACTATTACTTGCATAGATGATCTTGGAGTAGAGTCAGTGATATCAGGAGTTAGGAGGGCCGTATCCATTCGCACCATCTCCGCTATGCAGCTTAAGCGGTGTGCGCGACAGGGTTGTCAGTTGTTTGCTATTACGGTCAGTGACAGATCAGAGGATGAGTCGAAGAGGACCTTCCCTCGATGACCATCCCATCGGTCAGAGTTTGCTGATGTGTTCCCAGGGGAGCTACCGGGATTACCTCCCCCACGTGAGATCGACTTCCATATAGAGTTCTAGTGATCAGGGGAGCTCACGAGGCGCAGAGCCTATCTCACGAGCACCTTATCGGATGACTACTCCTGAGAGTTATCTAGTTCCGGGCGCAGAGCCTATCTCACGAGCACCCTATCGGATGACTACTCCTGAGTTATGTGAGCTCAGCTTGAGGACCTTCTGGAGAAAGGCCTAATCCATCCTAGTGTATCCCCTTGGGGTGCACCAGTGATCTTCGTAAAGAAGAAGGATGGATCTCTTCGGTTGTGTATTGACTACCGTCAGCTGAATAAAGTAACGATCAAGAATCGTTACCCCCTTCCACGCATTGATGATTTATTTGATCAGATGAAGGGGGCTACAGTTTTCTCTAAGATAGATCTTAAGTCAGGGTACCATCAGCTCAGGATTGCGGAGACGGATATTCACAAGACAACATTCCATACGAGATATGGCCACTACGAGTTCACAGTGGTACCTTTCGGTTTGACGAATGCCCCCGCAGTGTTTATGAGTTTGATGAATGGGGTATTCAGGACCTTCCTTGATCGCTTCGTGCTCATCTTCCTTGATGACATTCTGATTTACTCACGCACACGTGAGGAGCATGAGGAGCACCTTCGCCAGGTTCTTCAGTGTCTTCGCGAACAGCGCCTTTACGGGAACTTGGAGAAGTGTGCGTTCTTTCAGCCTGAGGTGCAGTATTTGGGCCACATCATTTCTGGGGAAGGTATCACAGTCGATCCTTCCAAGATTCGAGCCATCATGGATTGGCCAGCACCCACTAGTGTGACCGAGGTGCGTAGTTTCATGGGTCTAGCAGGGTATTACAGGAGGTTTGTTCAGGATTTTTCTCGGATTGCGCACCCTATCACTTCTCTTCAGCGGAAAGGGAAGAAGTTTTTATGGTCAGATAGATGTGAGCAGGCCTTCAGTACACTGAAGGAATGCCTCACGAGAGCACCTATTCTTGCAGTGCCAGATCCTCAGGGTGAGTTCTACGTTTGCACAGATGCTTCCTTGGCAGGACTTGGAGGTGTGTTAATGCAGGAGGGTAGAGTAGTTGCCTTTGAGTCTCGCAAACTCAAAGATTATGAGCTCAATTATCCGACCCATGACCTTGAGCTTGCAGCAGTGGTACATGCCTTAGTGCGGTGGAGACATTTTCTTCTTGGCCGGAGATTTACACTCAGGACTGATCACTTGAGTCTTCGCCACCTCTTCACGCAGCCCAATCTCAATGCTCGTCAGCGGCGTTGGATGGAGTTACTCTGTGAGTATGACATGGAGATAGAGCATGTGAAAGGGAAGGAGAATGTGGTTGCAGATGCCTTGAGTAGGTGGAGACATGTGGCTATGGCCACCTCAGTGGGCACAGATTTGCGGAGTAGGATCTTGCAGCAGCTTCCTCAGGATAGTTTCTACCTTGCAGCCAGAGCAGAGATTGAGTCTCAGAGACCCCTTGAGGGGAGATTTGATGGATTTTCATTAGAGGCAGATGGTCTTCTCAGACACAGAGGTCGGATATATGTTCCTAGAGATGGAGGCTTGAGACATGACATTTTGACAGAGGCTCATCGTGCACCTTATTCAGCCCATCCCGGGGTGAAGAAGATGCACGCCACCTTGAGACAGTTGTATTTTTGGAGAGGACTTCGGAGAGACGTGGCTTCGTTTGTGTCACGCTGTTTAGAGTGCCAGAGGGTGAAGGCCGAGCATCAGCATCCAGCTGGCCTTCTCTATCCTCACGCCATACCGGAGTGGAAGTGGGACACCATTTCCATGGACTTCATCGTTGGGTTACCTACGTCGAGATACCATCACGACGCCATCATGGTCACGGTGGATAAATTGACGAAGGTAGCTCATTTTTCTCCAGTAAAGACCACCTATACAGCAAGTGCTGTGGCACGAGTATACCTTGATGAGATTGTCAGATTACATGGGATTCTGCGGAAGATCATTTGCGACCGCGACCCTTTGTACACTTCCCATTTTTGGACCACCATGCAGTATGCCCTCGGGACGAGGATTAATTTCAGCACAGCTTATCACCCTGAGACAGATGGACAGACAGAGAGGGTGAATCAGATTTTGGAGGATATGCTCAGGATGTACGTGATGGATCATCAGTCGAGATGGGAGGAGTATCTGTATTTGGTGGAGTTTTCCTACAATAATAGTTTCCAGAGTTCTATAGGCATGGCTCCTTTTCAGGCATTATATGGTAGAGAGTGCAGGACACCTCTTAGTTGGGATAGGATTGAGGACAGGGTTTCCCTTGGGCCAGCATTATTACAGGATATGGAGCAGCAGGTTGCCTTGATCAGACAGAGATTGCAGGAGGTGCAGGATAGACAGAAGAAGTATGCAGACCAGCATAGGACAGATCGCAGTTTTGAGGTAGGCACGAAGGTGTTTCTTCGTGTCAGACCGCATAAGAGCCCTATCCGTTACGGAAAAGGTTCTAAGCTTGCTCCTAGGTTTGTGGGTCCCTTTGAGATCTTGGAGTGCCTCGGTCCCTTGGCCTATCGTCTAGCATTGCCACCTAGCTTATCTCGCGTCCATGATGTGTTTCACGTTTCTGTGCTTAGGAGATATATTTCTGATCCTTCTCATGTGCTAGATTGGACCGCATTGCAGGTGCAGGATCAGGGGCAGGTGATGGTGGAGCCCGTGCACATTATAGATCGCAGGACCCTGGGCCTTCGCGGCAGAGAGATTGATCAGGTTCGGGTCCAATGGGACAGGTATGATGAGACTGCAGCTACTTGGGAGGATGCTACTTTGCTACGAGGACAGTTTCCACACCTTTTCCAGTGACTTCCAGGAGGAAGTCGAGTCTAAGGGGAGGGGGATGTAGTGCCCACTTCCCTTCGACCTCATTTTGTTTTGTTGTTTTCGAGACTGATTACTTCACTATGGATTTATTATGGCTTCTTGATTTAGCATGCTAGTAGATATCATAGACATTGGACTGTTATTGATTTGATCTTTATATGATGCATATGGTTTACTGGTGGACATTTGATGACGATATTTGTATACTTTTGACAGGGTTATTTATCTTAATTATGACATGTGATATATTTAATCATATTGAGTAGAACTTGATAATTGGACTAATGCGATGATCATTTTGATATAAATGGTATGTGGAATAGAAATGTGCTAGAAAGTGTTAGTGATATCGTACTTGCATAGATGATAGTAAATCATGTGTCGTTTATTTTAGATTATATTGTATATTTGGCATGAATGTTTTAATGCGGCCAACAGGCCGAAGGAGGTATTTTCTGTTCTGTAGGTATATTATATTCACAACAATATTGGGGAGTGGAGACCAACCACATCGGAATTCGAGAAGAATCCAGCTAAGGTCACCATGGCAACAAGTAATTGTGTGTGTGTTAGAATTATCTGGTAAAGGGAAAATTGTGACCTAGGGATCATGTGTTGTTTTGTTTTAATTTTTCCCTTTTATTATGTTAGTATGTGTTGCTCTTAGTAAGTGAAATTTTACTTGTGTTATTATTCATATTCTTTGGATTGGAGTTTACCCCTTTGTTAGCCATGGGTTGTAGTGGGTTAATTAAGTTAATTTGAAATTGTCCTAAACTAATTAAAAGATGTGACCTAAGAGAGTTCATTTATTAGGATTTGATTTACTTGGGATTTTGTGTGGATTGATGTGTGTTTGAGTTTGAGTGTAGCACACTCTACCCCACATGGGAAACTCGAATTTGGCCTTGGAGGCCAAATTTCAAAGCTTGTGGGACAAGTCAAACTTGTCCCACACCTCTTAAAACCCCATGCCAACCCTACCTATGGGTTGGAAGGCCAAATTTAGGGTCTTTTAGGTGTTTTGGGGGGATAAAAGGGTAAAAATATTAATTGCACTTTCTTTCAAAATTTAATTTTGTCCTTTGAGGGAGTGGGCTTAGTTGGAGTGTGTAAGGTGCTTGCCTTTCTTTCAACCACTTATTAATGGTGCATTGGAATTTGATGTTGACCAAATGATGTGGAGTGGAGGGAAAAGGAGGTGGCATCCTACTTGGAGCCACATCATCCCTCCCTCTCTTTTCTCTATTTATTTGATCCTCTTGTTTGTTTTGGGGGTTGGAAGTTTCATTTTTTTTTAGTCTTTTGTATTTTGGAGAGGAGAGGATTTGGAAAGAGTTTGTGGATTTTTGGAGCTTGTTGATACTTGTGGGAATTTTGTGGGAGCTTGTGGATGCTTGCTTGATCTTTGGAGGGATTTGAGACTTCATACTTGGAACAAGCTCTACCATGGAAAGGTAGGGGCTTCACCTTTGTATGCATTATGTTTCTTTTTTTGTTATGTGAATGTATATTTATGTTGTGTTGAATTTTGTTGTTTGAAATGCTTGTTGGGAATGGGTAGAATGCCTAAGTTGGGAGTGAGAGGAAACTATGGGGAGTTTAATTGAGGGAGGCATAAGAGATCATGTTCTTAAGGAGGGAGTTTGGGTTGGGTGCCCACCTTGTAAGAGAAATGCTTGCATTTTCTTCTTGTTTTACTTTGAGGGAGCCATAAGAGTTGAGGGAGGCATAAGAGTGAATGGAGGGATAAGGGGTACTTGAGGGAGGCATAAGAGTTGTTAGGGGTATTGTGTTTTGCATTGGAGGCTTTTAGGTGGCACCCATTCCCATTGGGAGGCATAAGTGGCCTCCCCATATGTCTTACTCTTATGGCTTTCTTGATAAGCCTTGTGACTTGTTGTTGTGATTGTTTTCCCTCTTGTTGTGTTGTTGATCTTGTTTTGAAGGATTATGGAATGAATGTGAAATGTTATGTTTAGTTATGTGGAAGCTAGTAGTTGCCATGAGTTGGATTTTCTCCCATTGTGATGTGGTTGGGGCTCGGGGGCCAATGGAGAGGATGGCTTCTCTTCTCCATTGGGTATCTTGGTTGGGAGGAGAGCATTGCCTCTCCCCTTATTTTGTTGTGAATCAAGCAAACTATGGAGGAGCCACCTTGTTGATATTTGAAGCATTGGAACCTTGTTGATGACAATGTGAAACCACCATGTATTTTACCCACCTTGAGTGGAGGAAAAATGTAAAACTGCTTTGTATTTTAGCTTCCATTATTGTAAAATTTGTTTCCACATGAAGTAGAAAGTGTTGTAACAAGATTTTGAAAGAATGTTGTTTTGATCTTCTTTAGTAAGAGGTGTATTGGAAAAGTGGAATATTAATGTATTTTCTCCTTCTTGTATTGTTGATGGAAAGATTTAAGTTTTTTTTTAAATTAGCCCTCAATATGCCAATGAAATCAATTAAGTTCTAGCTCAATTATGTATCTTCCTCATTTAAGAAATGATTGAAAATCCATTTGCAAAGTATATATGGGAAATGAAATCAGATATTTTTTTGAAATCCCGTGCAATATTTATTAAATTTTGTAGAAAGAAATTTTATTATCAAGACTATAAACTCATTAAGATCATTACTCAATATTTTCTTAGTGTTTAATAAGGAAACTTAAGTATTGTAAATAGTTATTCATACTATGAGTAATATTAAAAAGTAATGGGTGCTACTATTATTAAATCATATTAATACTAACGTACTATTAATATTCCTTGTTATATTACACAGTATATTAGTACATAACTGCAACCAAGAAATAAAATACTATGAAATCCCATACAAATGCTCCTATTAAAATATGTAGAAAGCAAATTTTATTGTAAATGTTCTAAGCTTAATTAGCTCATTACTCATATTTCAATAATAAGGAAAACTGATATTTTAAATATAATTCATATTAAAGTATTATTAAACTTAATAGAATTACTATTAGTAAATTGTAACATACCAATATACTGATTATATTCTTATATATATTAACAAAGTATAATAATAATTATATATATATTTAAAACAAACCTACGGCATGGCTGTAACATGCTTGCAATCTGACCCACGTATGAACTGTCTTTTTCTTATATAATAGCAAAACAAACTGTGCTTCATGGATATTCTAATACTAAGTAGTGCCTGAACAAGAGATTACTTGGCACGAGTAGGCTGATAAGATGAATGCACATGTAGGGTCTCCTTAGAGAAACGCCGTATTAGACTCCTTCAGATCCCCTCGTGACACTCTCACTGTGATATTATGTAATATTATGCATAGTTTTCTTCTAATCCTTGTGATCAATCTAAAAAAAAAACCAGTTTTCTTGTCCATCTATGTGATATTATGTAACATTTTACTCTGCGAGTCCTCTCACTTCCTGATCATTGCTTTCATATGATACACATCAACACGTCTCCTTGAGTGGTCTCTATAGACTATAAGAAGGATTGTATTCCTCTCATCATGTTGGCCACGTATGCTATTCTTGATTCTCTGTTTACTTTGCATACCATATTTCCTCACAACCTTATCACAACAGGATTCTGTGACCTCACACCTTCTACCAACAACACAATGCTAGATATGTTTAAAAACTACCTTTTACCTTCTACGTATGAGGTGTGCATTTCATCTGGTCTCCGGGTAACACTCTCACTATCCCTCAATCGATTTTGATAAAAATGTCTTGAAGGCGAGCTCCGAATTTGAGGGTGCTTTCGATACTGAATAGATAACAACGTAGTTGGCACCTACTTGTTTGAAGTGCTCAAATAGAAAAAGGGGGCTATGCTTTGTTACTGCGAGGGCTGGACACAGCAGTGGTAGGAGAATGTACAGAACGGAGCTCTCTCATATAGCTGCCTAAGTTCAGTACCATGATGGATTAAATCAAACCTGTTATGGATCTAACCAGCCTTACACTCAAAAATCGAAGTCTGTAACTCAATATCTCCTCGTTTTATCATACCAATCGATTAAACTAGATCTGTATGTGCGTCTGAACCAAACTCCTTCCTACTGTTGTTTGGGTGTCATATGCAGGAGAAGAAAAAGAGGATTGTGCTTAGGGACGTGCTGGACTTGGTGTAACCACGGGGGGTTCATTAACTAATTGATATCTTACCACGTCCGTTCATATTGAGGTATTAAAAATGGCAAAAAAATATGCCAATATACCGGTATGTGAATGGGGGTGGAAGGGTTTTTTTTTTAGAAATTGGAATTAGGTATTGGGGGGGTCGGGTAGAGAGGCGGGAGCTGGGAGGAGAGGTAGAGAACAGGCAGAGTCGTGGCAGAGGTTTTTTATCTGCGTTTCAAGCACGTTTTAGGCAGAGAATGACCATTGTTCTGATATCAATAATTTCTTTCAAATCTGAGCAATAGTATGGAGGAGAATTCATCTACGTTTTCTTTCACCTATGACCTATCTGCGCTATTTCTCGAAATCTGAATATGGCTTGTTGTACAGTCTTTGACACGCAATTCAGTTTTTCATTGAATCTGGTTGCATTCTAGACACTCATTTCAGAGGGGCAGTGTTTTGATGTTGCATTTTAACTGTTGATCAGAGCTATTTCACACGATGCTATATAGAATGGAAAAATAAACAGGACGTTTCACGTTTTTTGTGAATAGGAAAAGGAGATTTACAGGAGAGAAGGTATTTCCCGTCCCTGCAAATGTGAATGCTTTTTTATCTGGGTTTTATCGGTTTTAATTTTAGATAGTTTGGGTGTTGCAGTCTTACCACTTTACAAAATGTATGAACATCATCTGGTGTGCAGATCTTGTGCTAGAGAGGGTTCGATCATATTTAGTAGTCCCATTTTCCTTTTTTTGGTTATTTTTTGCAACCCACGAAGCTTCTTTGTGTAGGATTTCACTTGAGATGGAGTTTCCTTCATATTTTGGTTGTTATATAGATATTTATTTTTGAGGAGTTAGATTCAGCTTAAGGAAGCATAGGTGATGCCACTCTGGCCTAGGTATTCAAGTTGTTTTGGGGGGTAACTGTAGAACAAAGTTACTCTTCCATATGTACAGAAATTTTATGGACCTGACTTGTAGGCCATAGCAAAACAAACAACATATGTATCCAAATAATCATTCGATTAACAAAAGAATCGCATCTCCCTGTGGTTTAAAAACTGGTCGGGGTAAAGACTCTTCACACATATATATGTTAAAGACATTCTTTGTGTAGGGAAAAAATAGTATAGGCATAAATACTGGAGGTGGCAGTAATCCTTAAGGGGCGGACACTTCTTTAAATTTACTCTGGACGTGGCAACAAGAAGTGAATTGCTGAATTCTGACAGAGGAGAGGAGGAGGCTCAACATCTGAAAGAGCAACATCTTGTACAGATTTTGATATATCGTCAACTGAAAAGGGAATGCTGCAACCAAAATGACAATTCTAGATAGTGTTATTGTCTTTTAATTTATGAAGCCCTATCATGTTCTAGATATAACTTGGAATTAAATATACCGACATTCTGATCACTATTCACTTAAAACTTGAAAATTTACCTAGAGTCATCATCTAACAAGAAAGAATTGCTCTGCATATTGCTGGAATCTTCTGTCATTACAATCCTCAAATTGGCAATAACCTGGGAAAATTTGGTTGCCTCTTATTAGCCTTGCAATAACAATTTGAAAACCAATATTCCTATGGCCAAAATATCTTACTTATATAATTAGAGATAAGCAGAAAAATCTAGACTTACATCTGGAGATACAATGTGTGTTCCATACTTATCATCCCAGAACATGGTACTGATACACGATAAATTTGTTGTATGCTCAGAACCTGAAAGCCACTCAAATAATTTACATTCAAAAAGATATTGAAATATAGTATGCAAGTAATTGAGACTTTGAGGTGGCAACTCATTCTCAACCCATAAAAATTCTCACCGGACAAAGATCATTGGTAATTTCTTCCAAGGACTTTTGAGACTTCTTCTGTATAACCTGCACACATCAATTGGAAGATTAAAGATAATATTTGGCATTACTTACATCTAAGAAACATAAGTTGGATAAACAGTTCAGTTTTAAGAGTTGAAAGAGACAGAAAACAATATTGCATTAATCAGAGTAGTATACTTACTAGAAATCCCACAGCTTGCCTGATATGCCTGAGTTCATCCCAAGCCGAGCCAGCATACTACAATTTTTTTTAGACCAAATTCAAAAAATTAAACAAATTTGCTACCAAAACTGCCAAAGGCCCACTATGTACGGAAAATTACATTAACAAAGATCCATAAGCCGGCCTCTTCTGTTGCTTCTCAACACCAACGTTCTAGTTCTGCCAGTCCGGCTTTGACATACTCCCCATTGCTGAAGGAGCAGCACTCACGGCGTAACAAAAGGCTGCCAACAAACAACTCATCATTTACTGCAGTTCATATTTGATAAATGTCAAAGAGGAAAATAACATTAGAATGAGCTCCCAAAGGCAATAAGACTTCTAAAATTCTTGATTTAAGTTGATTTTGTAAAGAAAATCCAATCCATGAGAGTTAGTTGACAACTGTGACCTTATAACAACTGAATGGACTGATCCAGAGTGTAACTAAATTAGCACTTCAGAACTTGCACCATAAACACTGCATCAAGATTCAAAGTAATCCACTCAAACAAATTCCAATCAGTGACATACCTGTTGAAAAGGTGCACATTAATGAATGAGTATATGTGTAAATATGCTACGGACCAGAACTTGAGGTACCTGCAATAGAGAAAAGTTAACAGCCAGCCCAAATCATTCGTGCTTTCTTAAAGTCCCAAGGTGGGCTTCAATTCCCTATCTTGATTTTTTAGCTGAAAATAAAATTAAAATTGCACTCACATAATTCGACCGCAACGTTTGGAGGAGACTGCTTAGGCTTTTGAAAATGCTTTGTCAGTGGCTGCTTAGTGCTTGTTTTACTGTTGTATTTGCTTGCAGAGATCGAGAAGACCCTCTAATCAAGCGAGCTCTTACTATTCTTGGCGCCTGATAAGTAAAATGTTGTGATTATGGTAGGATAAAAATCACAGTTCATCTTGAAATGGTAAAATGAGAAACTAATGTGTCAAACAGTAAACCTGTATGCACAAGATTAGTAAAGGAGATATTTCCTTCTTCAGATTATCATGAATCATGCCATAATTTTTTTCAACATACTGTAAGTTGTTGCTTGAAAAGAAATGTTGGGTACTTAGCTTCCACTTGACGTAAACCATTCAGCCTTCCAATTATCCCACCAGTTCCACTAGAAATACCCATGCTAGATTGGGATGATCGGAATCCCTGGATACAATTTATTAGATATTTAAAAGTCTAATGATTTAAAATTTTAAATAACCATACCGGGTGCAAGAGATCTTCGGTAAGAATATCAGATAAAATACTATATTCAAATAATCGTATCTTACTTGAGCCATCCTCCCAAACAAAGAAACGGATGATAATCTGCCACGCTGAGAAGCTATGCAAGCTGCAACATTTTCTCTGAGTGTGCTTTGCAAGAGGAATAGCAGTGTGGATGTATATGATAACCAATAAGCCAAAACATCATTAACCTCCTGCTTCTGCAATTAAAATATATGTATGAGAAGGGTACCGCCTTTTTCATCTTTCTAGTTAAAGCTTCAATAAAAAATTTGTCGTGGTAGCGAATGATACCGTATACAATTTAGTAGTAAGTAAATTCTACATTCTCAAGAGTTGAGCACATTGTCTCATTTGACAGAACCAAATGATTGAATCATAACATTATTTACATTTTAAAAATAAACTTTGTATCACCTCAATCGTGGAACCAATCATGTGAATAATACGATCAAACACACTGGTTTTGTCAACTTCAAATGACCTCCACTGAAGAAGAGATTTGTATATGATACATGCTGCAACAGGTCTGCCCCGGCTAAAGCCAACATCTTGGGAGACAGATTTTATAAGTGCATCATGATTTTCCTAAGTCGAAACAATACAAGTGGTTAAGTTGTTAAAACATGTAACTCCATTGAAGAAGAGATTCGTAGATAATACATGCTTCAACAGGTCTAACCTGGCTAAAGCAACATCATGGGAGGCAGATTTAATAAATGCATCATGATTTTCCTAAGTTGAAACAATAGAAATGCCCAAAGTGTTACAACATTAAAAAAATGCTCATAACATTATGTTTGATGGATATGCTTTTTAAAATGAATGCTTGTATGGGAGTCAAGTACCACATGGTTCCACTCTAGTACCTCCTGAACCAATTTCCCTTGACTTAAAGGGGGAGGATTCAACCTCAACCTCATGACAATAGCTTACAATAGATGCCTTCATCAATTGGATAAAAAAAGTGTTTGATAAGTCTTGGAGTACTTCTGGGATCAAATGGAGTGATCGTAAAGACTTGTGAATGGGCCGAACATGTGGAATCACTCAACAGTCCTTTTAAACATCCAGTCCCATCATTAATCTCAGCAATCATATCAAATTGAATTTCCCAGATAATCAGAATTGGGCAATCAGAATTTTCCAGCTGGATCACAGCTGTTTACTGATGCTGCTCGTCCCTCCATGCTGCTATCTACTTGTGTCCGTCAATGAACTTTTTTTGATTTAAATAAGGCTGCTTATATGACCTTGATTACTGGTCAAGTCCTCCTCTGTTAAGTGCAGTATAAATGATCAGTGGTTTTTTATGTGTAGGTTGAATACCAAATACTGATGCAAAGGCATCGACACCCTCCTTGTTAATCCCCACTTCAAAGAGTGTGAGGATAATTCATTAGTTGGGCGAGTCAAAAAGCTAGTAGAATTGCTGAAACGTGAAAATTTGTTGCCCAGATTGTTTGAAATTTCAATTAACTATTTTTTTTAAGAATTTTGAATTTTTTAATAATAATAGAAATTAAATAAATTGCCAGCATCTACACTTCAATTTTTTGTTGCCAGATAGAGATTCTTGCATTGGCTTAAAAATGTCTGGACATATCACCACAGATGCTCTTGTTGATTTTGGATATTAAGTAAACTTTTGTCACTCGCTACTGGTATTAAAACGGGTTTGTTCTCTTTAATGGGCACTGGATATATCAAATTAGCATCTCAGTTACGTGTGTTGTCTTTTACAGTGATGAGATTTATCTATAAACTTTCTTATCACAATTTATAGTAACTTTGAAATAAGGGAATTGAAGGATACCAAAGATCCTTACGCAGCTCTACTAGGAGATGCAGAAGGAAGCTAATGTGTGGTAGTTTGAGCTTCTAGAGTAGTAGTCCTGGAACTAAAACGATACAGGAAAGGAATTGCCAGTCCACTAAATGAAGATAATGTTATGATTTAGATAGATCAAAGCTCAAATAACCCTCAGCAATTATAGCGAATTGCAGGCATAGAGGTTCTCCTTCAAGTAGTGCTCCATGGAGTCTTGGAATGGAGGGATGGGTCTTGGAGATGGGGGACCAAGGGCCTAGGTTTGGGGACGGCGGTGGGGCGGTGGCGCAAATATATATAGTACTTGAAAAATTACTTCTAAAAAAATGTATAAGGAACAACAAACGGAACTTTGAAATACTAAACCTATTGCATTGAATAGTGAAAAGGCCAAATATCAATATATTAACATTTATATTCAAAATGATGATTACATTCAAAATTCAAATATAGTTGGCCAGTGGATCAATGCAATGAAGACTTGGCACTTGCTCTAACTCTTGTTGTTCCTTGTTACTAATGTTATCCCTCTTCCTTGCCAATGCTCTCACTCTTGCTTGCTAATGATCTCACCCTCTCACTCTTGCTTGCTAATGCTTTCGCTCTTGCTTTGAATTTTTGATGGTGATTTGGAGCAAGGGTGTAATTCTTATTTATAGTTTTTTTTGGAGTGCTTAGGGGATTTGTGGGGCTCATTGTGTATTAAGGTTAGGGTTGTGGACCAAAATTTTTAAAACAAAATGATTTAAAAAAAAAAAAAACTTTTTGACAGCCTTATGCCTCTGGGGACTGCTGGGAGTCTCTGGGACGGGTCGAGAGACTTTTGGAAGTCTGTGGGACATCCCCAAAATTTGAAGGAAACGTTTCAAGGACGTCCCTGTACAGCTGGTGGCAGTGGTGTGACGGCAGGGGGATGTTTCCCAGCTGTCCCTAAGTCTCCAAGGCTTTAGTTTTGGCGGGGAGAGACACGTCCTTGTGGAACATTGCCTTCAAGCCATGCAAGGGACTTGATGAAGAGATTTTAAGTCCCGTTTATAGCTTGGACATTTCATCATAGTGCCTATTTGATTCATAATTTTATGATATGATTTTGATAGTACATTAATGCTATATATCATTTCCTAGACATGATCAAGTATGGAAATTCTATAATTTTGTTCCACATGTCAAAGAGCCTCCTATCGCACCTGTAAAATTACTCAGGATGATATTTCATCTCCTCGAAAGCACACTGACAATGGTTTGGAACAACATCCTGCAGCTTCCAAGATACAATTTTCCACAAATTTGATGAATCTGCTGCTTGATATTGGGCTACAGTCTACACACAGTTTTAAACAAACCAATTGGTCTACCTTAACTAACTATTTCTGCTTAAGATTCATGAAAGATGCATGCAGAAAAGAACTTTTGTAAATAAACATATTTCTGTAAAAAAAAACATCTACCATATCCCAAAGCAAAGAGTAACTCAGAGGTTCACTTTAAGATTTATTAGAAAATGTCCTGACCACAGGGTTTTTTGATAAAGTGAAATGATCTCATTTCTTAGCCAATATTTAATTGCCCATTCCTTTGACATGGTATGAAATTGCAGAGTTGAATGGACAAACTGTGGAATGGGAGGAGTTAAAATTTTATAAGCAAATTTAGATTTTGAAATGCACTTGAAAATGTAAAAGAGGCCTTTGTTGCAAATCTAATTATGTGGATACTATAGATGGAGAATTTACATGTATGGGTCCTTGTAGAAGGTGGCTGTTGATGGACAGAAATTTATCCAAAATGGATGTCAGTTGAAGAGGGGATACAATGCTACACAACTTAGTGGGAGCAACAATACCACTTAACCCAAAACATGGAAGTTTGAGACCATGAAAAGGTTTCACGAAGATCTGATAAGTTTTGATGGATTTTGATACTCCGACAATAAGCAGCTTAGCCATTGGCAATCTGTAACTAGGCAGTTTAGAGTAGAAGAACTGACTTTTGCATATAATATCCAAATGAGCTGAAATTTGGTGTGGGTGAGATAAATCACCCTCTTCAAGGTGCATGTCAAGTTTCATGCAGAATTTTGACAATTTGATGGGTAAAATAATTCTGAAAGTCTGATTTACAGAGCAAAGAGGAGGAGGATTTCTGTAGGAGGTCCAATTTGGTGTCCAAAGTAGTCCCATTTGCTCTGCTGAGAGCCACTCTGTAAGTTATGACGTTGATTTTGCTTTTGCGATGAAGGTCATGATAGCCACTTTCATGTTTGAGTTTTTGTATATCGGGTATTTCCATGGTAGCTATGATATTTATGTGAAATTTGATTACTATAGTCATTTTATTTTGCATTCCACTACCGTTATTTCATGTATCCAAGAACTTTATGCCCAGAATTCCAAAGACTACGGTTCACTTGTGATTCATTCATGGGACAGAAACAAATCTGACTTGTTTCAATTTTATAAGCCTCCGTGTTGGTGTATTGATCATTGGTCAAAATAAGTCAACCAAATTTGGTACCAGAACAGATTTTGTGTTCCTTTTGGCATGTGGCGTATTGTGTTGCAGGTGTATGCCTTTGGCAATGTGTGAGTTGGAAAGTGGTGAAGGTGAATTGAAAACTTTTCAATCTAAAATTTCCACAAGGACATGGAACCAACGAGTAAGAACAAGCATGACACAATAGGGAGGCCATACAAACCCTAAAGACTTGCAAGAGAAATGATTCTTCAAGTTAGAATCCATTGTTTTAAGCATGCCCCAATCAACGGAGAAGTTTGACCAATTGGAGAGAGATGCATGGAAGCTAATGGCAAAAAGCTTGGTGTTCCCATAGACACTCCGAAGCAACACGAGGAGGCCAAAGGAGAATCAAGCAAAGGCAAAGAGGGCTAGCCCCAAAAAGGCTCTCACAACCATCCCTCATGGCAAAAGCCAAGGTGGATGTTCAGTCCTATTGAGGAGAGGATTGTTGCAGTTAAATTAGACAAATATATTTGATGACTTGAAACAAGGAAGATGTCAGGGCAGAGGTAAAAACATTCAAACCCACAACCTTGATGGAAACAATTGGGTTGACTAAATTAGCCGAAGACAAACATACAGCCCAAGATAGTGATTACATTACTTTTGAAAATTTCACAAAAAACTTAAACAAGGTGTAGTTTTAAAATCATTTTGTCTTCCTTCTTTGAATTTATTTTTATTATAGATGATTTACAAATCTTTGTTAATTTTCATTTTTATAATTTATCGATATATCTGCAACCCTATAGCATTAATTTTATATTTTTTGGTATGTGCTGCAGTGAAAGGTTTAGATATTAATGAAAATGGTGCTTGATGATACCATCTGAAAATGATGCAATTTTAGATTTTACAGGTTAGTGCAAACATCCTCCCTCTCCTTGAACCTACAGAAATATCTGAAACTCGTAATATAGTTATTTGATACGTGATTTTATATTGTATGATAACCCATGATCATGCTTTAATCTTATCATGGATTTAGACTTCTTAACAGTATGTTCCAATAATGGATAACATCTTGCCATTCTTTTCATGTAATTTTACTCCTCACTCAAGTTATGCACTGTCAACATTTGAACTAGCTTTTAATATTCTTGTTCTTTGACAACTTCAGATGATGTCATGAGTTTCGGCACACTGTATTTTCACAATCCTTATACTCTGTTTCAGTATCACTGTATGAATTTTAATTACAGTCCACTTGCATTAACCATTCACTTATGGTATCAACAAACATTCAACCTTCTGAGATCTTTGAAGAACACACACAACCTTAGTTCACACTGATTCCAAAACCTATATACCTTGTTTTTAAGCTTTTTTCCTACTTCTCATACTTTTAATGATCGCTCATACCTATAGGGTCAACTAGACACACATTTTGCAGTGTAAAGCCACTTATAGTCATTAGACTTGCTTTGAGGCACTTTCTCAAGTTGATGCAGGACTCCCTGACTTCATTAGAGACCCTAAACTATTTGATGAACTATGGAGATATGTTGTCAATCTCAGAAACACATTATGAAGTCCTTTAAAGGCATGAAATTACAATCTCGGATACATAAGAGCATTGATATAGGATTTTACACCCTATCACAAACCTTATAGCACAAAAATTTGACAACTTTATACCTGATCATGAGTCCTTCTATACTTGAGTTGTAGCATACTTTTCTTCACAATGAACTGAGATGGACTGAGATGCCTGTAGAGTCACTTTACCTTGATGAGGAGCACTGGAGTATGTTTTCTCAGACCTAACACCCTCTATCTTCTGAGCTCACTTGAACCTCTTCACACTTGAGATAATTACCTCATTCTATACAAGTTCACACCTTGAAGCTATTTAGACTCCTCTACAGAGATCTTGCTACATGATTTAGACTGAAACAGAGATGTTAGACTCAGTAATGGCACTTCAACCTTGCTATCCATTCATCAAGAGACTCACAATTCAGAGTAGTCTGATTCTTGAACCTACTAATGTCTCTGAGAAATTCAAGGTCACATGTTGTAATGAGGTCATGATACATCATTGAGGATGTCTTGGTAGGTCAAAATGTTGGATCACTTGTTGACATATAGGCTATGAATGTCCTTGTCAAAGTTTATAATCAATACTTGTATCTCTGATTTATAGGATTTTCAAAGAGCTTGTGCAATGAAACTTGTGGTTTGTATATTTAGAGAATGCTCTCATAAAACACTTGGAAAATGGGTAGATGTTCTTAACAGTTGCTAAAGATTCATTATTCGTACTTTTGTTTTGAAGAATGTAGACAAACTGTGTGTAGGAGACTGTACACCTTCTCGGGAAGAATTTTTTTGAAGTTTTCTATTGAGACTATTTGGTAAAGTCATAATTTGCCAAATTTCTTGTGATATTAATGTTATGGAAATGATCTAGGTATTGGCCAAAAAGAAAGAAACTCTTGTGATTCCTTATAAGTGCATGCAAGTATCCTTGTGACAAAACTTGGGGTGTCATGGGTGATAAATGTTTGAAATAAGGTTTCTCTTATGATTTTACATGTGTATGTGCCATAGGCTCGAATAATGAAGGGTATCAAGACTCTGATTTGGAAGACATTGAATCTACAGAGTAAGTGATTAGGTGATTTATACTTCATGTTCTAGGTTATAATTGCATTCCCTGAGTGGCGAGTCTGTGACAGTGGGAAAGAAGAGTTTTGTTGAAATAAAATGAAGTCTTGAAATAATAATGAGGGAGTGTTTACACCTAAGCATTGTGAAAAGATCATTGAATGCTTAATTCATTCCTTGACTATGAAGGAGATCATTTACAGGACAGGTAATGAAGAATCCAATAGAAAGGGGTTAGCACGTGTTTCTTCAAAGGCCACTGGTAAGGCCATACTTTGAACACCTTCAAAACATACCTACAGTTGAATTTTTATGGTTTTATTCGATGCATGATAAAATTTATTGCAAGAATTGACTTCTCGGGCCTGTAGGTTACACAGTTTGGGTTTCTTAAGAAATTGAGTGGAAAAAACCCTTACACTTGGAATATTACGCTATAAACTCGAAGAAATGATTAGAGGGGTGTATTGTAGGTATTGAAAAAGGAAGTGAGAACTTTCATTGGAGAAAACTCTTATTAGTTTTCAGAGGATCGCTATGCACAGTTGAAGGAACTGCAGCCAGTTGTAAAGTCTTATAACATTAATGTCTTAAATCTGAAAAATGTCTTGGAGAGGGTGCCCTTTGAGCCACCTCATAGTATCCCAACTGTCATTCTCATCCTCCATAATTAGTCCAATAGAGGGAGCTGTGAATGCATTTCTGAGCATTGTATACATTCTGAACTAAGATTGAGGAAGCTTATAGAAAGCTTTAAGGTCTATCCATTCCATCCACTTCCAAAATTTGTACAAGTCATGTAAGATTTTATTTATTTTTTTAAATCAAAGGAGGGCAAAGTAGACTCTTGTCAAGGAAAAGATCCTTTCTTTGACAAGATCCTTGCCTTGACAAGAGGCTGCTCTGCCCTCCTTTGGTTCAAGAAAGGAATTAAATTATTACATGACATGTATAGATTTGAGAAGTGGATGGAATGGACAGACCTTAAAACTTTATATAAGCTCCCTCAATCTCAGTTCAAAAATAAAAATGTGTACAATGCCCAGAAATGCTTTCAAAACTCCCTATACTAGACTAATTATGGAGGATGAGAATGACTTTTGGGATACCATGAGGTGGCTCAAACGGCCCACTCTCCAAGAGGCTACCTCCAAACAACTGTATGAAAAGATTTCCTTGTCCCCAAGCCTTTCCCTGGGCCTTAACAATGCGTGGAATGTTTG
This sequence comes from Taxus chinensis, assembly GCA_019776745.2. Taxonomy (NCBI): domain Eukaryota; kingdom Viridiplantae; phylum Streptophyta; class Pinopsida; order Cupressales; family Taxaceae; genus Taxus; species Taxus chinensis. The sequence continues at coordinate 149,426,233 of CM034154.1, forward strand.
TGAGCCCATTAGTAGACGGTCTTGTAGATTTAATGTTTTTTTGTTTTCCTTTATTCAATCAAAGAAATATTGCTTTAGATGGCTTCTAATTCATAATAAGCTTGTTGTTGGTGTTAAATTTATGTTCCATGTCTTGTATTTTGTAGCTAAATAACTTATTTAAGGAAGTAATGGCAATGTAAAATTTCAGTTTTGTTTGTTGTTAGTCTCTTAGCTCTTTGACATTCAATTGTTCTTGTTGGAAGTTCATGAGTGTCTTTGATGTGACAGTGCTTTAAAATAACTGTCACAAGAGTACTCTATATTCTGTAGCTCCAACTGCACATATAATAGTTATGCCAAACAAGTTTTCTAGATACCTTAAACACTTGGTTGTTTGTCTTGCAATACATTGATCAATACTTTCTATGTTTTACTTGATTTCATCCCTATAATAGATTTGAAATTCAATATTACACCCCATCCATACTATTCATCTTGTTCAGGGTACAATCTGTACATGATTTTCAACACTTCTTATTGAAATTCACACAAAACCATCCTCGAGGACACTCTACAATTCTCAAATCACTGGGAACATTTGGAGATGCATGTTCTCAGCCTGATCATGCTTTAAATGGACTTCATAAAAAATCCTTTAAATTTCTTCAAGGCATATTAGAAATATCTTAAGATTTAGTTATTTTCAATGGATGTCAAGCTCATGTCAGCATATGACTTCATGTATAGCTTAGACTAACTTATGAATAAATTAGGGAAGAGACCACTTCTACCAGAAAGATGATAGAATATAAATTTTTCTTAAGAAACTCAATCATGATGAACTCCCCTTGGAATGAGTACCTTACCATAGAAATTTGGGACCTTTCTTACATCATAACCAAGGGCTTGTTAACTCACTTTTTATATTGAATTCCTTAGACCTCTGTGATGAAATTTAAAGACTCAATGGAAAACCATTTGTCTCAATATACAGTCTTCTATAGAATCACATACATATTTATAACTTCAAGACTCGGATATATGTCATGATACAGATCCATCCTTTGTGCACCTCATAATCATCAAGATCAGATCAAAACACAACAATATCAGACCACTTGAATCAATCAAGATTGATTTGACTACATGCTCCTCTGAGGTGATTAACATTTAGTCCTTAAGACACTGAATTAGAGTAAGATCTTCTTAGGACAGCTATTAGCAAGAGCTCTGTTTAGCAGAGTTCTTGGTCACTTTCAAGTTTTCTTGAGAGATTTTACCTTGATGATCTTCTTGATCATGTTGGCTATCTTGAGGAAACTCTAAACTTTATCTTCCTCAACATTAGTAGGTTGTTGCTTAGCGGGCTTCATTTTGGTGCACTCTTGGTGACAACCTCTGTTTGCAACTTTTGTAGAAGGATTCTTAATTCTCCTTGTTTGCCTCTGATACGCTTGAGTCTCATACCCCCATCCTCAAGGTCACAAGGAGTAGATTTGAGGAATGTTTTGGTCCCTTCATAATGTTATCCCTCATTATAATATCATGATTAAATGCTGATATCAATTGACATAATTTTGCACATATATAAGTCATCTATTTTTGATGTCTTTATCTTCTAACTCTCATTCTTTTAATTTCTGTTTTAAATATTATTTAAAAATATTTATACATTTTCATTTATATTGATTCATTTGTAACACTAATATTAATTTTATATTTTTTGACACATGTGGAGTGAAAGGTTTGGATAATAATGAACACAGTGCTCGTTGAGAGTTTAATGGCATTATTGCAATAGTCATGAATTTTATATCCTGCAATCATTGGATTCTATGATGTCACGTGTATAACTCATTTTGTCAACAAGATGTGCCTTGTTTAATCTACCTAGTTTGCATATGCGCCTATGAGGGTTTTCGGCTAGAACCATAACATTTGGAAAAAAATTGCACTCAATTTTTTTAAAGTACATTTTGATTTTATACCAATGCTCCAAGTTTTGTACAATCTTTTATGATGCTAGTAGAAAATGATGCATCGGGATTTACATCTACAATTGCATTTGATTAAAACTTTGTTGATCTTTTTTTACAAGCTCATTCCGTGCATATCCATAATTATTTGGATACTATGGAATCACATTTTGTTATTTATATAAAAGACAATTTGTTTATATATTACATTTTTAGATGGTAAACCATGATTGCTTAAATGATTGAAGGATTTGAACCCCCATTCACTGTTTGATGAATTTCAATTCCTCATTAGGAAATTGCACTAACCAAATATAAACAATCTATCAATTAACTCGAGACAAATGTGTTGGGATTCAACTTAGAATGTAATTTTTTTGTACTACTATAAAAGTTAAAAATAACACATTTTCATCTTGCAAATAAAATTTAGTACAAGTAATCTCAAGGCCAAATGATAGATTAGACACAAGCAAAGGGTGCTAGTATTAGTCCATACACAAGAATATAGAAAATGGTGCAAGGTAGGTTTAATCAAGGTTAAAGAGGTGTTATTTTCATCATATCAAAGTGTTACGGTTTTACAAACGGTGACTGAGAATTTTTTTTGTTTTTATTCTTAGTATTGGTGTGTTGTGGAAACTTAGGGAGATGAGACTCCAAGACTTGTAAATGATAGTTGAATTTTGAAATGGATATAGATAACTCAGTACATTTTCAAGATGTTTGCCCACAACACATGCATACTTGTATAATATTAATGTAAATTTAGAGTAATTTTTAAATATTCTAAACTAATAAAAAGAGCATTAAGCTTACTTTTTTGGAATCTCAAGATTCTTTTTTTGGGCATGTCACGTCAACTTGTTATGATATTAAGTGGATATGAACTAGTTCATTTTGTCTATAGCAATGGATAAATTCTTGGCGGAACTTGATATTATTAAAGAACTATAAATTATTAAATAATAACATTAAAATAACTGGTGATAGGTTTTGAATGTATCCAAACCTACTATTTATAGTGAAGTTGTATTAAGAAATTAATATTTGAGTGAGAAATATGATATATATTCTATTTGACATATACAGGTAGAAATAAAAAGGGGTAAATAAAATTGCAATGGAAAAATGGGTAAGTGGGGTACATGGAAAAATAGGGGGTATTTTCATTTTAATAATATAACGGGAGGGGGTATTATCAATTGAGTAAGTAGAGGTAAAAATTAAAATCAAGGGTATTCTTTAATACCCTCCGAACGCACGTGCTATATAATAGTTTTACTAGGTGACCCCCCCGTGGGTGTAACGCATGGCTGTATTAATTTTCTTCATCTGTTTTTTCTTGATCACCAGGAAAACGTACCCACACAACCATCTTGTTCAACCGCGTGGCCAGGGAAGAGTTAAGACAGTTGGGTAGACCAAACAGGAAGGCGGCGGGGGCAGAAGATCTCCGTATCCTTTTAATGAAGTGTAAAATTAGAGATTTACAAATCTAGGTGGAGGATTTGGTGTTATGCAGCCGGTTGGAAGAAGTTTGCACGCAAGGAGGGAGTCTTAATGGTTGACAGGTGGTTGTTGAGACACCCACTGCCCTAACCATAATGTTTAGGCATAAGTTTGAAATGCTTTACTTTACAAGTTAATGAAAACATGGATAACTAGTCGGGTTAGTTAAGTATTAAATACTATATATTATCATAGTGGTATGATATGTAATGTAATTTTCATATAATAATCATACTAGATATAAATAAGGTATTATGTATATCTAAAACATATAAAGTCATACAATGTAATAAAATAAATTAGTGTCAAAGTATATATCTTAATGTATGATTTCTTTTATATATGTATATATATATATATATATATATATATATATATATATATATATATATATATAATGTATTAAATTCATGAGATAACGTAATATAAATGGATAATAAAACAAAAATAAAAATTGAGTGGTTAATGTATTCATTTCATAATAAATTATATCATACCCTAAGGTTAACATCTGGAAATATTGTTATTACGATATTATCAGACATTAGACTATTAACTCGAAAGACGACCCTTCTCAACTTTAGTGAAACGTCGAATGAGATAAATTTAAATATCCTTAACCTTGAAGCATCATCGTGACTTCTGTAGTTTCGAGCCTGTATGCAGGCACACCCTTCAAAAAAAAAATTAGTCGCATTTTCGGGTTGAATGTTTGTGGCGTGTCGTCGTGAGCATCGTCTTTTTGTGGCGTTACAAATGGGTTCTTAATTTATGGGTATATATACAATGTTGTTTTTGCTTGACATTGTTGGATTTTTTTGCACTCTATGTGTTTTGACATATTACTTCTGAGAGAGGAAACCCAAATTCGTTTGCATACTAATTTCGCATTTTTGATATGGAGTTGCATCGAAATGAAAAGGATGTGCTTACATTTTGTCTATGTTTTGACAAACAAGCTCAATTTTCCTTTAATGGGTTTCTTTGTTATGATGTTAGAGTCTTAGAAATGGTAAATTTTCACCTACCCAAGTTCAAATTTTTTTAAATAGGTGCAAGGTTTCTGAATTTTGAAATATTAAAAATATTGATAGTTCTCATATCATCATAAGTTAGTTGATGGAAGGCCATTTTTTAGTGGAGGCAGAGATGGAGACAATATAGTGGAATGGGTCGTGCCTCTCATGTTAAAGCCCCAAGCATCTCCACCAAATCAACGTTGAAGTTGTACACATCCCTTGCCATGGATAAATTTAGTCGCGTCTAATATTAAGGATATGTGTACCCATCCCCAGTCAAAGGCGGAGTTAAAAAAGCCAACCTGAAGTCGGTGACACGTGTCGACCACGTAGTCAATTAGTATGTTTGAAGGATTTTTATTGTTGTGTTTGAAGGATTTGTATTGCCATGTATAATATTTTGAAGTTTGATGATGTGGTTAGTATAATCTTGAATGAAGAAATTCGTAGGAAGAGTATAGAGGAACCGTCATCTGGGAATGATTTGAATGTAGAAAGCGAGGGCAGGCAGAAGGAGAGATCCAAGAGTAAGAGCAATGGAAAATCAAGGTCAAGGGATAACAGATCTAAATCCAGAGGTAAGGGAATTACTTGTTGGAAATGTGGAAAAGAAAGGACATGCAAAGAAAAAAATTTGGTTAAAGGATAAAGAGAACGAACAACCATACAAAGGTGAAAAAGAATTTTTTTTTGCATTAGAGGTAATGCAAGATGCTCTTATTATTTCTTTAGATGATAGAATTGAATCACAGGTTTTAGATTTATAAGCTTCTTTCCATTCAACCCTTAATAAGGGTTATTTCAGAAATTATGTCTAGAGCAATTTTGGGCATGTTTATTTGGGTGATGATCAACCTTGTAGTATTACTAGTAAAGGGGAAGTTAATCTAAAATTTCAGAATGGAAATACTTGGGTATTGAAAGATGTGATGGATGTGTCAAGCTTCAAGAGGAATCTTATTTCTGTAGGGCAAATAGGTGAAGCTGGCTGCATGGTTACATTCATAAAAAACTCTTGGAAAGTCACCAAGGGTGCTTTTGTTGTGGCAAGAGGTAAGAAGGTAGGAATGCTATATTTATCTAACTTTGTTACTAATTCCTTTTCAGCATTATCTACTTCAGATTCAGATGCATGCATGTGACATAATCATTTGGGCCATATGAGTCAAAAAGGAATACAGATCTTAAAGGCTAAGAGAAAGTTATTAGATTTGAAAAATTTAGATCTTGATTTATGTGAGCATTATGTCTTTTGAAAGCAAAAGAGAGTGAGATTTCTCAAAGTTGGGGCAACTAAGAAGGAGCAAAAATTGGAGCATGTACACTTAGATGTGTGGGGACCAGCTCCGGTAGCTTCTCATGGAGGATCCTAGTATTATGTTACTTTCATTGACAATGCTACAAGAAAGGTATGATTTTATTGTACTAAACATAAATTTTATGTTTTTGAGACTTTTAAAAGATGGACAACCCTTGTTTATGAATCAAATTCAAAGTTAAAATTCCTTAGATCTGACAATGGTGGTGAATATTGTAACAAGGCTTTCAATGATTATTGTTTAGTGAATGAGATACGTAGAGAAAAAATGGTTCTAAGAATACCACAGAAGAATGGTGTTGCAAAAAGAATGAACATGACAATCATGGAATGTGCTAGAAGTATGAGGATACATTCTGGATTGCCTTTGTAGTTTTAGGCAGAAGCAGTTGATACAAAGGTTTTTTTGATTAACCATGGGCTTTCAAGTTCACTAGATGGAGAAATACCAGAGGAAGCTTGGACCATAAAAGAGGTAGATCTTTCTTTTCTTAGAGTTGGATGCAAAATCCAAGAGATGCACTTCCATTGGTTATGGATCTAGTGATTTCAGATTTCATTTTTCAGATTTAGAAAATTCTAAAATTATTAGGAGTCGTGACATTGAATGGAATGAAAAGAGAATATACAGGGATCAAATTTTGATACCCAAGGACAAACTAGTTGAGAAGTTCGTGAATGAAAATGAACTCTTGGATTTAAAAGTATTACCGATAGGGTTACACAGTAACCGATGTCAGTTGACCCTTGACTGACATTGGTCAGCAGAACTGGTATTGGTTACAGAAGAGCCAAACTGGTATCGGTTAGTAGAACCAATGTCGGTTATAGGTGACCGGCGTCAGTCACTGATAGATTTAGATACAAATGTCTAGGAGGTCTAGAATGAGCCTCCAGTACCCCAAACTCCTATGAAAAGGTCACAAAGTGTAAGTAAATCTCCAAAGAGATTTACACCTCCATTTTATTTATTATTGATTGATAATTATGAACTAGAGAGTTTTGAAGAAGCAATGCAGGATGAGACCCACGTCCAGTGAGAGCATAACATGGATGAGAAGATGGACTCCTTGGAATAGAACTAGACTTGGAATTTGGTTAAGTTACCAATATGTAAGAGGACATTGTGGAGAAAGTGGGTTTACAAGATCAAGGAAGAAGAGGGTGGACAGAAAAGGTACAAGGCAAGACTTGTAGTAAAGGGATTTTCATGGACAACAGTTATTGAATTTGGTGAAATATTTTCTCTTGTTGTAGAGATGACTTCTATTCGTATTGTATTGAGTTTAGTTGTAGTACATGTTTTACATTTAGATAAATTAGATGTGAATATAAATTTTCTTCATGGTGATTTGGATGTAGAGATATATATGCAGCAGTCACTTGGCTATGAAGTCAAGGGTAAGGATAAATTAGTGTGCAGGTTGAAAAAGAGCCTATATGGGCTCAAGCAAGCTCCAAGGCAATGATACATTAGGTTTGATAGTTTTATGCATGAACATGATTACATGAAATATGAATCTGACCATTGTGTTTATTTCAAGAAGCTTGAAAATGGGAGTTATATTATTTTGTTACTGTATGTGGATGATATGCTTATTGCAGGATCTAGTATGCAGGACATTGGTGAGCTTAAGGGAAAGATATCTCACACATTTGCTATGAAGGATTTAGGAGCTGCAAAAATAATCCTTGGCATATAAATACACAGAGACAGGAAGAACAAGAAATTATATTTGTCTCAGGAGGATTATATCTACATCGTGTTAGAACGTTTCAAGATGTAGAATGCAAAACCTGTTAGTACACCTATGGTTGGACACTTCAAATTGAACAAAGATTAGTGTCCTTCATCACATGAAGAGGTCAAATATATGACATGAGTGCTATATGCTTCAATAGTTAGGAGTCTCATATATGTTATGGTTTGTACTAGACCAGACATTGCACATGCAGTGGAAGTTGTGAGTAGATATATGGCCAATGTTGAGTTGTAAAGAACATTGGAAAATAGTCTCATGGATACTCATGCAATTTGAACTAGCTGGACATCTAACATGTAACCGATGCTATCGGTTAAAGTTAGACCGACATTGGTCAGGGCAGATATTTCATTATGTCAGGCTATGATCAGCATTCAGATCATGCGATGTAAGGATCCAGCCATGATTAGGTAGAACCGACGTCGGATATGCCTGTGTCATGAATTATGTGGGATTGACTCTCGGGAATTATAGCTGGATTGCAAGCATTGCAGATAGGTCTGTGGCTTTGTCTACTACAAAGGTTAGAGTACGTTATAGTCTATAGATGGCTATATAAGCAATGAAATGATATGGATGAGTAGGTTCATGAAAGAGTTGGGATAATGAGCAAGATAATTATGTGAGACAGAATTTTTCAGAGATAGAATAAAAAAAGCTTGCAATTCATTTAGAAAATAACTCAACATTTAATTCAAGAGTATAAGATTGTACATCTTCAGTTGAGGTATATCTTGTCATACGACTTTGGATATTAGAGGATGGAAGTTGAATCTTGGTAGACGTAGATTCATATTGAGTGTGAACCACGTTGGATCTGGTGCTGAACAAAGTTGTCTAGAAAAGGAGAATTCTTATGGTAGCTACACTCCAATTCTATTGGTACTTCGTATGTTTGAGACTATGATAGATTGTATGAACAAACGGTGTGCTAACCCCAGTAACTGATATCCAAGAGCTGAAGTTGTGACAGGTTTTATGTGTATGAGTAATTAATACTCTACAGTTAGAGATTTCTGAGTTGAGTGGGAGCTACAATAATGACTAGAAGATAATAGCATAAAAGGTAGAGCAACTTGACTGCTGAAAATATCAAGTATGGAACATCGCAGATTGATGGATTATCTATATCAAAGACATTTTTATTCATCGTTGGATGAGAAGTTTAGACATACGAAGATCACTGATGAAGGATGGAAGATTCTTAACATATCGGCTTAGAGATCTATACCGACGTCGATCCTGACAACATGTGTGTGGCTGTCCAATATTACATTAAGCAGCTTCTATGGTAGAATTAATGAAATCTATTTTTAGTGTTATAAGAAAGATCTATTGATTGTAATTACATGGCTAAGTTGACCTGAAGAAACTTTTTAGTTGTACCTATGCATGAAGCATGGATCTACCTCTAGATCATTTAGAAGTAAGATTTATGATCTATTGTAAATAAGTTAAAATTGGTTGATGATTACCATTGTAATGAATGAATTATGAGAGAGACTTTTATTCTTATGTTCTTTGCCTGATAGTTGGCAAAAGCTTGAGTGAAAGAAAGTTAGTTGTAAAACATTTGCTAATAAGGTGTGGAAGATTGTATGATCTTCATTAGTATAATCTTGAATCAATAGCTTTGTAGGATAAGTACAGAGGAAACATCATTTGTAAATTCTTGGTGGACGTAGCCCAGCACTTGGCGAACCAGAAGGAGAGATCCAAGAGTAAGAGTGATGGGATATAAAAGTCAAGGTTTTATATATTTCTAAATCCTGAAGTAAGGGAATATATGCTTGTTAGAAATTTGGCATGAAAGGACATATAGATTTGATATATTGTATGGTTACAACCGGTGTGCTAACCCCAACAGAACCAATAACCAGACAAATGTAAAGAAGTGAATCTTGTTACATCAGAGGTAATGTAAGATGCTCTTATTCTTTCTTTAGATAATAGAATTGAATCATGGGTTTTAGATTCATGAGCTTCTTTCCATGCAACCCCTAATAAGGGTTATTTCAGAAATTATGTCTGGGGAAATTTTAGGCATGTTTATTTGGGTGACGATGAACCTCGTAGTATTATTGGTAAAAGGGAAGTTAATGTAAAATTAAATAATGGAAATACATGGGTATTGAAAGATGTGAGACATGTGCTAAGCCTCAGGGGGAATCTTATTTCTGCAGGGTAACTAAGTGAAGCTGGTTACATGGTTACATTTACATGAGACTCTTGGAAAGTCACCAAGGGTGCTTTTGTTGTGGAAATAGGTAAGAAGGTAGAAACATTATATTTATCTACATGTGTTATTGATTCCTTTTCTACATTATCTACTTTAGATTCAGATGCATGTAAGTGGCATAATTGGTTGGGCCATATGAGTCAAAAAGGAATGCAAATCTTAAAGACTAAGGGTAAGTTATTAAATTTGAAAGATTTAGATCTTGATTTCTGTGAGCATTGTATTTTTGAAAAGCAAAAGAGAACGATATTTCTCAAAGTTGGGGCAACTAAGAAGGAATACAAATTGGAGCTTGTACACTAAGATATGTGGGGACTAGCTCAAGTAGCTTCTCATAGTGGATCTCAGTATTATGTTACTTTCATTGATGATGTTACAAGAAAGGTACGAGTTTATTGTATTAAATGCAAATATGATGTTTTTGAAACTTTTAAAAGATGGAAAGCCCTTGTTGAGAATGAATCAAATTCAAACTTAAAGTGTCGTAGATTTGACAATGGTGGTGAATAATGTAGCAAGGCTTTCAATGATTATTGTTCAGTGAATGAGCTACGTAGAGAAAGAATGGTTCCAAGAACACCACAGGAGAATGATGTTGCAGAAAGAATCAACAGGACAATCATGGAACATGCTAGAAGTATAAGGATACATGTCTGGATTGCCCTAGTAGTTTTGGGAAGAAGTAGTTGATACAACAATTTATTTTATTAACAGTGGGTCTTCAAGTTCACTAGATGGAAGAATACCAGAGGAGGCTTGGACTATAAAATAGGTATATCTATATTTTCTTAAAGTTTTTGGTTCAGAAGTTTTTGTGCATGTTGATAAGAGAAAATAAGAAAAAAGCTGGATGCAAAATCTAAGAGATGCACTTTCATTGGTTATGGATATGGTGATTTCAGATTCCATATTTGGGATTTAAAGAATTCTAAATTTTTTGGGAGTCATGACGTTGAATGGAATGAAAAGAGAATGTACATTGATCAAATTTTGGTACCTAAGGATGAGAACCGATTGAGAAATTTATTGAATGAAAATGAACTCTTAGGATTTAAAGATTAATACCGTCAGGGTTACACAATAACCGGTGTCGGTCGATTAGGCCCTGACCAACATTGGTCAGTATGAACCGCGGTATCGGTTAGAGAAGAGCCAGAACTGACGTCAGATTAGCCGAATCGACGTTGGTTAAAGGTGACCGACATCGGTCACTATCAAGGAGTTGATATACAAATATCTAGGAGATCCATAATGAGCCTCCAGTACCCCAAACTCTTGTGAGAAGGTCACAAAAGGTAAGTAAACCTCCAAAAACATTTACAACTTCTATATTTTATTTATTATTGACTGATAATGGTGAATGAGAGAGTTTTTAAGAAGAAATGCAGGACGAGACCCACGTTTAGTGGGAGCATGTCATGGATGAGGAGATGGACTCCTTGGAACATAACCAAATCTTGAGATTTGGGTTAAGTTCCCAACAAGTAAGAGGAAATTACGGAACAAGTTGGTTTACAGGATCAAGGAAGAAAATGGTGGACAGAAAAGGTACAAGGCAAGGCTTGTAGTAAAGGGATTTGCACAAAAAGGCAGGTATTGAATTTGGTGAAATATTTTCTTCCTATTGTTAAGATGACTTTTATTCGTACTGTATTGAGTTTAGTCGTAGTAGAATATTTTCATTTAGAGTAATTAGATGCGAAGATGGCTTTCCTTCATGGTGATTTGGATGAAGAGATTTACATGTAGCAACCGCTTGGGTATGAATTCAAGGGTAAGAAGAAATTAGTGTGTAGGTTAAAAAAGAATCTATATGAGATCAAGAAAGTTTCAAGGCAATGGTACATAATTGTTTGATAGTTTTATACATGATCATGGTTACTTGAGAGGTGAATTTGACCATTGTGTTTATTTAAAGAAGCTGTGATAAATGGAGAGATATATTATTTTGTTACTGTATGTGAATGATATGTTTATTGTAGGATCTAGTATGTAAGACATTGGTGAGCTTAAGGGAAATATAACTCAAACAAGTTTGTTATGAAGGATTTGAGAGCCGCAAAAAGAATCATTGACATGCAAATACACAGTGACAAGGAAAGACAAGAAATTCTATTTGTCTTAGGAGGCTAATATCAATAAGGTGTTGGAATGGTTTAATATGCAAGAATGCAAAACCTGTAAGCACACCTATGGTTGGACACTTCAAATTAAGAAAAGATCAATGTCCATCATCACATGAGGAAGGTCAAATACATCACACAAGTGCCATATGCTTAAGCAATTGAGAAGTCTCTTGTATGCTATGGTTTGTACAAGACCAAACATTGCACAAGCAGTGGGAGTTATGAGTAGATATATGATGAATCCAAGTAAAGAGTATTGGAAAGCAGTTTGATGGATACTCAAGTATTTGAAAGGGACATCTAGCATGAATTTATGCTATGGAGGCTCAGATATTTCATTACGTGGCTATGTTGATTCAGATATGGCTGGAGATCTAGATGGGAGGAGGAGCACTATTGGATATATTTTCACAGTAGGTGGAACAAAAGTTAGCTGGATTTTGACATTGTAGAAGGTTGTGGCTTTTTCTAATACAGAGGTAGAGTATGTTGTAGCTACAGAGGCTAGCAAGGAGATGATATGGATGAGTAGGTTCATGAAAGAGTTGGGAAAGAAGCAAAGTAAGTGTAAACTGTTCAGTGATAGTCAGGTTGCAATTCATTTGGCAAAGAACTTAGCATTTCATTCGAGAACAAAACACATTCAGTTGAGGTATCACTTCATATGGTAGGTATTGGAGGATGGACATTTGAATCCGGAAAAGATTCATACAAGCAAGAACCCTGCGGATATGCTAACGAAGCCATTAGCAAAGGAGAAGCTGGAGCTACACTCCACTTATGTTGGTCTTCGAGTTTGAGACTTGAAGTGGAAGAAACAAAGCCAAGGAAGGATCCAAGAATGATGATGTACATGTATGGTGCAGTAATTAAACTCCAAGTTGGAGATTGTTGAGTTGTGAAGCTTAATTACTTCATTTTAGCATGTAATTGGAACTTGCTAGAAAATACAGTAACCAACATCGGTCAGGGTAGACTGGCATCGGTCAGGTATGACCGGCATCGGTCAAGCGAGTAAGGAACCAACCATGGTTAGGCAGAACCGGCATCGGTTACCTGTGCGATGAAGTTTTAATTAACTCTTGGGAATTATATCTATTTTTAGCATTAAAATAGATCTATTGATTGTAATTGCATGGCTAAGTGCCCTAAGTTTATAAACGACTATATAAGCATAAAAGCTAGGGTTTAGAAGTAATGGATGGATCATAATTACAATATAATTATGTGAGAGAGAATTCTTGGTGAAGAATAAAAAATATTGAAGGAAGAAAGTACTGAACATCTGAGAAGAGTAGAAGATTGTAAATCTTCATTGTATATCTTGTCAAAGCTTTGGATAATAGATTGGCTTGTTTCTTGGTGGACGTAACCCACATTGGGTGAACCACGTTAAATCTGGTGTTGATTTATGTCTCTTGTTTTATGTAATTCTTCTGGTAGAATATCTAATTTTATTTGCATGTATGCTTAGATCTGATATATTGTCTGTACAACCAGTGTGCTAACCCCAACACAAATCCAGGTAAAGAGCATTAGAAAGAAGTCCAATGGATAATCAAGTATTTGAAAGGGACATCTAGCATGAAGTTATGCTATGGAGGTTTATATATTTCATTATGTGACTATGTTGATTCAAATATGGCTGGAGATCTAGATGGTAGGAGGAGCATTATTGGATATATTTTCATAATAGGTGGGACGACAGTTAGCTGAATTTCAAGATTGCAGAAGGTTGTGGCTTTTTATACTATAGAGGTAGAGTATGTTACACCTACAGAGGCTAGTAAGTAGATGATATGGATGAGTAGGTTCATGAAAGAGTTAGGAAAGGAGCAAGATGATTGCAAACTATTCAGTGACAGTTAGAGTGTAATTCATTTAGCAAAGAACTCAACGTTTCATTTGAGAACGAAACACATTTAATTTAGGTATAACTTCATACAAAAGGTATTGGAGGATGGGCAGTTGAATCTGGAAAATATTCATACGAGTGAGAACCCCGCGAATATGCTAACGAAGCCATTAGCAAAAGAGAAGTTGGAGCTACACTCCACTTCTGTTGGTCTTCAAGTTTGAGACTTGAAGAAGAAGAAGAAACAAAGATAAGGAAGGATCCAAGAATGACATTGTACATATATGGTATAGTAATTAATCTCCAAATGGGAGCTTGTTGAGTTGTGGAGCTCAATCACTTTAGATTAGCATGCAATATGAAACTTGTTGGAAAACAAAATAACCGACATCGTCATATTACATAATCCCCATATTTCATGCTAATCTGAAGTAATCAACATCAAAAAACAAAGTAGCAATAACTGACATCGGCATATTGCATATTGCAATATTCGAATTTTCAATCTTCTTGTACAAATTCGTTCATAAGCACCTTCTTGGTAAACAACCATCATGCCCATCAACTCTAATCCTGCACGTTGATGGTGTGTCCTGAGAAACATTTTACATTTGTTGTGAATTTCTTGCACACGTGCAAGTGATTTTAAAAAAAAATCATTTAACTCTTCTTCCCTTAAAGCATTGACCTCATCTAGAGAAAGTTGATAGTTACGAAGAAAGAAAGATACAATCTCTTGACGATGTGTGGTGTTCTCAAGCTCTTGCTTGAGCCTCTCTGTAGCTGTAATGATAAGTAATGCCCCATTCATCGTTGCGCTTTTGCTTCTGTGACGGTCGTGCTTCTTAGAGTTGAACGTTGTTGCGTTTCTTTTGAAACTTTAGTGTTTTCGCCTTGTCGAGTTTAACTGTTGGTTGCTAGTAATATGATTAATAATTTTATGTTTTCAATAAAATTCGTGCAAAAAAAAAAATCTATCATAAAAATAATGATAAAAATAACATTTTAAATTATTTTGTCAATTTGCGATTATTTATGTTAGTGTCATTTCTTTTAGCAATATTGTATTAATTAATTGCAAGATATTTAACCGTAGTGTTGATCGCTCTTGTGCTCGACCCCTCAATCAAATTATTTTATTTTTTTCACTATCATGTTAGGTCCTAAGCGATTATTCGAACCCCATTTAGGTGTCATGACTTTTTAAAGCGTAATAAGAATAAATAATAAATGAATCGGTATCAATTATACTTTAATTGTGTGAATAATTAATAAAATTTTATGTCGAATAAACTAAGCCTTTTTAGGCATCCACGCATACTTATTTCATAATTATGGAAGTGTGCCTTCAACCACCGACCTGCCTTTATGGTTCATATTCCTTCTGTTTGGCGTGGGGTGGAGGGTTTTCTTGTTTTCTAGCAAGAGGGGTGCGTGGTAGAGTGTATGGCCTCCTGCCATATTCTTTTTTATTTCTTTTGGTGCCTTGTTTGGCATATGGTTGGTGAGAATTAATGAAACTAATTTTATTACCCACCCACCGTATGTCTTCCTCCCTGTAGGCCGCTTATCTTTCAAAATCGGATTTTATTATTGATCTTCCTTGTGTTTGTCTTTTATCTGCTCTTGCTTTGTTGCTGGCCATGTGGGATTGCAGATGGAGGTCTCTTTCTTGATGGGTTTTCTTCTACCTTTTTGTGGTCTTCCTACTATGTTATTCTACCCTGGCCGCGCACAGGTGGATGTTTCTCTACATTTTTATGACCTGCTCTTCCATGGTTTACTTTATCCTCCTTCTTCCATGGGTTTGATATGGTGGTTATAGATGAAGCTACAAGCTAGTGAAGTAGGCGTGTTACCTCCACTTTCTTTGGGTGCTGCGAGGTGTGTTCTTGACGGGGATCCACAACAACGACCTGCAACAGGAATTAGCCAGGCGGCAGGCATGTTGCAGTATAGTAGAAGCCTTTTTAAGCACTTCCAACAAGCAGGATGTCCAACTATGTTGTTATCTATTCAGTATCGAATGCATCCTCAAATTCGGGATTCTCCTTCAAGATATTTTTATCAAAATCGATTAAGTGACGGTAAGAGTGTTACCAGGAGACCCGACGAAATTTATTACAAAGATTCTCTATTGAGACCTTACTTATTTTACGATGTAACTCATGGAAGAGAATCTCATAGAGGTGGATCTATTTCATATCAGAATATTCATGAAGCACAAATTGCCTTGCTGGGTATTCCTACCCCCCCTCTTTCCTGTACCAAACGTGAATCCAATCTTTCCTTCCACGTGTGCCATTTACTTCTACTCTGCCCCATAGATGAGGGCCTGATAACAAAAAATATGGACATGGTTTTATGTTGTTTCCTGATGCATTTAGGTAGTCTTGCTGGCACGTTTTCTTGGTGCGAGGATTTTGGGAATGAAACCGCTATTTTTCTTTTGCTGGCTGACCACTCTCAAACAGGTGAATTGTGGAATCTGCCTTGTTTTTTGTTCTAATCTGTACCTTCCTTGCCTCTGGCCACGTGAGTTTAGGAGGATGTTATTGGGGATTTTGAAACCGTTGGAGCTCAGCACCCAGTGCAGTTAGTAGGGGTTAGACAACAGCATTTTCTCCTTTGCTTTCCTCTTGGTTGTGCCGTCTTAAGGGAAGCCTGGAGTGGTGTTTTTCAAAGATAAAAGAAGTGGATCAGTGGGACATGTGGCTTATGCAGTCCCTGCTAGATGTGTTGCTAGTGGATGCATTTAAAAAAGGCATGATAAGACTAACCCTCTCTCTTAATGATTTATCCCCTTTAGTATTTGGGTAAATCAATCTTTGCAATTTTGTTCGAATGCTGTAGATGTGGGTTTCTTTTGGAATGTTGATGTGTTTTTGTTTTACTAAGTAAATAGCGTTTGGACTCTGGATATTATATAACATGTATTTACATATATTGACTCTTTCTTGAAAGAGATGCCCAGAAAGAGATGGGTTTCAAATGACATTTAATCATAATTGCATGAGCTGATCTCTCTCCCCTTTCCAGTTTATCTTAATTACTATTTGACAAGAAGAAATATCTCCAGTGATTCTCGCTTATCGATCTTATAGAGCTGGTTTATCTTTTTGCCATGATTATTCCTGTGAACAGTGGTTTCCGTAGAAAATATTGTGGTGTGTGAATGATATTTAGAATATTCCTTGTATTGTTTTTATTTGTAGAACATGGCTTGAAAACGGGAATTTTCTTGGAAGACTATGTTTGTCTTTTAATGTGGTTTGATAATGATATAAACCCCTTTAGAATTGGGGGCTTCTATTTGGGGAGAGTCGTACTGGTTTTACTGGTCTTTCTAGATACCATCTGACTCTTTTGATTACCATTTACCTTGGGGATTATTGTAAACCCCTCACCAGGCCCTCTGTTATTATTATTAGTACTATGAGCTTATTTTTTTTAGATGGGAACGCTCCTGAAGCATGTGTTGATGGGGTTGTTTTTGTGATATTTTTGAATACGGTAAGCACTCAAGACGTTAGCTTGTGTGGATAATTATATGGCTTAAGTTGAGGCACTACTTGGATTTTCGAATCAGTTGAAGTAATATTGGATACATCAAACTCTCATGAATGTGTACATTCTTCAAGTTTGATTGACATGTGATGGCCCTCAGGCATATGAATTCAGGCAATGCTTGAAATATGAAATTATAAATTTATCCTATACTTTGACTTATAAGCTTGTTGAAATGCTTTTTGGTAGGAAAACAGATGAATAGGGAAGTTATGAGAACTACCCTAAAATGGATTCATGCACAACCTTAAGTAAAGGTGACAACTGCCATAATGGGACTGTACATACCATGTATGACAGTAAGGATAGAAGTTGACCTGAAATTTTTAACTTCATTATATAGAACAATAATTAATAATAATATATTGGGGTATGCAAGTGGAGGTTGAATTATATAACATGATATATTATGTTATCAGGTAACCAGTAAGGATAAATATGTTATCTCAATACTTGGTTAACGAGTGGAATATTTTCTGGCATTTACGATGATTATTATGTTAGCTAAAAATTGATACTTGCATCTCAATTGGGAGTTGAGATAATGTTGATACTTGTATTTATAGTGGCTTGGACCACGCTTACATATCTTAGTTAGTCAAATGTATCTTTGAGATATTAGCAAAATATGACAATATTGTTGATCGTAACTCATTCCAATGAGTTGGACTCTTATACTAATAGAAACATATAAAGACATGGTAATAAGAAACCAAAAGGATACCTAAATAATATATGAAGTAATGGATTGGCAGAATATTTGTTAACATAAGTATATTCTTAAAATTGTGAGGTAAATATCAAAATTATATTTACATATAATCATTGATTATCTATGAAGGTTTGATGCTTGAGTAATTTTGATGAATAATATAAGATTGATACTTGTATTTATTATAGAACTTAACGTCGTTAGTGTTGTTATTTAATTAAAAGATAATATTATTGGATACATATGTGGGAGAAGTAGATTGAAGGTATAAAGTGAGCGATATTATTATTACTGTAATTTAAGTATGATTAATTGCATGGTTAAGGTTATATATCTAGTCACTTGGAATTGTGTTCTTATTGTTAGGTTGTGGACCCTGTTTTCATGTGTGAAAGTGTTGAAGACTGTACACTAAGAGTACTGTACACTTTTCATGTATCCTCGCTGAGGTTCGGGGCTGGGTCGGGCCTTGAGCGGGGGTTCGGGGGCGTAGCCCCCGAAAAAAATAAAATTAGGCGTACATTTTTTGGCCTCGAAAAATTGCGCCCGAAATATCGGGAAACGTGTTTTTCTCATATGGGCTAGTTTTTTGACCCATAGGTTTATGGGACAGGTTTTGCCCATGGTTTTGATACCCACGGTTTTGTAAAACTGCTTAAGCAGTTGTCTATTTATATGGTCTTATGCATATGATAGATGTACAAGCAAATATATTACAGATGTGTTTTGAATTCGGCTGTGAATTCTGTAGAGTTTGTTGAGCATAGATCCAAACGGATCTGGGTATTGTATTGAGAGAGCGGTGGCTTGTAATAAAATCTGAGCAAGTGATTCTTGGTGGACGTAGCCCAAATTGGGTGAACCACGTTAAATACTGTCTCTTTGTGTTGTGTTATTTTATTCTGTAATTTTATTTGAGATATGTAATAATTTCTGCATATTAGTTTCTACTGTTGCGATTCTGTGAGGGATTATTCCGCATATTTTATCCCTTATTTCCTAACACTTATGTAAGCAGATCTAAAGGAAGTGAACATTAATGAGTATGAAATGTATTATCATGAGATGTGCAATTAAGTTTTGAATGTATGTTAGAAATTATTTGATAGGGAGTATTGCAAACTTTCATTTATTTAAATGCTAGATGGCATAAATTATTAGGTGTGGTTTATATCTTATCATGCTCAGTTCTAGCGAACTAACTCTAGTTAATATTTGTGCAGATGGATTATGCGAGTAGATTAAAGAAAAGAGTGTAAAAGTTTCATCAGTTCAATTTATGAAGTTCCTTGTAAAAAAAAAATGTTCAATGTGTTGTAAATTTTGTAACATTGCTTGCAAAAGAGTTTAAAAGATATCTTGCCTTGGAATGTTCGGGAAACTACGTGATAAAGTTGTCTTGTCCTTCTTGTTGTTAGACTAGTAACTTACCTTGGTGAGAAATGATATTCAATCATTACATTGGCATAAGTATTGTAAAACCTTGATTTTGAGAATAAAGTGTTAATTCAAAACTCTCTGACACCTTGTAATGATGTGATATAAGTAAAATTAAATGGAGTGGTTGACCCTTATAGAAGTTAACTAAAATATATATATTCAGATAAAATAATGTAGAGATTACTTACTTGAGAACAAGAGATTCCTGAAGTAATCAAAGGTGAAACTATCCTTGTAAAGTAAAATTTTATAATTTGATATCCCTAGCTAAACTAATGAACACTACCCCTTTTGGGTGAACTCTTAAACAAGCTTAAGGGAAAACAATGGTTAGTTTCTGGAAGATAATAAGATTTAGCAAGTAGGAGAAGAAAATTTAGAAACCACTCAATTTATCTCTCAGCCTTTTGGAAAGTAAATAATCTCCTTTTGTAAAGCTCTTTCAGGGAAGCCTAAGTAAAATCGTTAATAATTATGGATAAAACCTCAAGCTCTAATTAAATCTTGGTAATAACTAATGACGTCTTAAGGAGGAATTCAAATTGACCTCCTTCTCTTAACTTTTGCCCAAGGTGCTTTGTAATTTCCTCTTAATTATGTTGAACACGAATCCATGTGGTAACAAGGTTTTGAGCGAATTTTAGTGACGTAAGTATGGATAGATGGCCTTGTGCAATTAAATTATCTCCTTTATTAAATAATGGAATTAAACAATTAATTTTCATAAAGGAGAAGACTTTAAGTGAACTACTCTACTATGTATAAGAAAATAACTCAGTTGGTAAGATAAATTTGTGCGAATCATATATTGAATCTCTCTGAAAACATAAGTCATGAGTAAAAGGGTGTTTTATCAAAATAAATAACCTTCAATCAATTCTTATTGTGGTTTGCCCTAGCTGTGAGAGTGTCATGTGGTTGAACTTCTATGTTGTTCTGTCAAAAAGAAAAGTGTATTATCCTTTTGGGTGTGAACATTTCCGTGTTGACCTTGTGGTCATCCTCTTAATAAGTGGTTCCCAGAGTTAGTTGTAACCTTGGTGATGACAAGTTGTGTCGTGTTATATGTCAAGCAAGTCAAAAAAAAATTTATCCTGTGTTGTTCGTGTGTGAATTTTTGGGTCGTTACATGATATCTCCTGTAAAAGAACTACAACTGTTCAATGTTTTGGCAATCTTTTCAAAGCATTCAACCAAACTAACAACTTCTTGCTCAACCACATCCAAAGCCTTCTGGGTAGATTTTGATGCGGCGAGGAATTCTTCGTTGATGGTGAGGGCTCTCTTTTCAATTGTTTTATTTGAGGTTTCTTCTCGCCTGCAAAGTACTATTATCGTAGAAGGATGACAATGTGTTGAGAGAATCCAATAGATCAGGAAAATCTATGCATGATTCCAAGACTTTATTCAGCTTACGAGATCAACATGGTGACAATGTTACCACAATGATTCGAACCCTATCGACCTCCTTCAAGTCAATCAGATCCCTTTTTAATTACCAAATTTCCTATGTTATCAACTATCCAATAATTGCCAAAAATCTACAATGTTGACCTGGGTTTTAACGTGATTAATGTCTCTTGATCTCAAATTAAGTGCTTGAATTATCATGCAAGGGAAAAGACAGGTGTGCATGGTTTTCAGACGCCCATGTGCTTTGATGGGTTCCCCATACCCACACGCAGTCTTTCCCAACCACCTGTAATTACAACCCACCAACTCTATTCACCCTCCACTGTCCAAATTCAATTCCACCACCCTATTTGAATATTAATATTTTTATTCTATTTCTTTATTTATCTATATTTATTTTCTATAAATGATGATTTATTAATTTAATTATTGTTTTTATCTATTGACTTAAATCACACGTTTGTCTATATATATATATATATATATAATATGTACCTATCAATATATTTACAATTTTTTTTTTATTAATTTAAGATGTCGAATTTGGATCAGAATGATAATGTTATCATTTGTATCATTGTGCGAAATAAAAGCAAGTTTTGAGCGACTGAAGACCACCTTCTCGAATGTGATCAATGACACGAAGAAAACAAGGTTTTTTTAAAAACATTTGCTAGACATGTCTACAACGACAATAAACCATAGCGATGCCCACTGAAGGTGTTCAAAGCTTTGCATAAGAAAATGTGACTAAGTTCTAATACCTCCCCGAACATCCAAGAAATTTGCGTAACACACACATGTATCGACCACTAGGTGTGAAAGCATGGATCCACACTTCACCGATTAAGGTTAACGAAGCGGGGCATTACATCTCGCTAATAGCCGTCCTAAAATTAGCGCCATTATGGATAAAATGAGACCTGCACATGGAGATAAATATGTAACCTTAATATCTCCTCATTTTACTTTATACAAATTGATCGATTTGGATCTGTATCTATATCTTAAACGGGTTCAACTGTCTGCCGCTATTTTTTTGTTGTATGGAGAAGAAGAATAAGATTGAAGATTAGGAGGCGTTTCATTCAAGCGAACCATTTAGTTGTATTGATTTTACTTCTTCTGCTTCTAAACACATGTTCTATGGTTGCAACACCATTCCCACGGTAGACAATAAAATATGAGAAAACAAAGGAATAAAATAGGAATAAATAGATTATGCACGGTAGCGAACGTCCTACCAATCTGCAGCTTCCATGTCACCTTCAGATGTCAGAGCAAGGAGGGCTTCACTCAACTGGTAAACGCCTTTAGCGCAACTAATTTGAATCCCTCACAATTTACACACCTGTAAATCGCATTAAAACCTGAAATGCTTCGACGCTTCCACAGTAATTTTTTTGAGGAAAATAATGAATCAAAAGCATTGAATTTGTTAATTTAGCTTTAAAAAATCGCCAGAAACCTCAAAATCTCCTATTCTTCCACTACAAAAACCACATATCTTTAGATTTATGTAAAATAATGCATTTTTTTGTAACCTGTGTTGAATTTGGCTTTACCGAAAAGCGAGAAAAATCCTCAAAAATTCTTTTTTTTACAACTTTCGATCTTCTATGTAAAATAGCTTTTTTGGTGCAAAAATCACGACCCATGGATTTCTGTCAAATATCTAGTTGCTTGTTTTCTTCAATGGAAAATTCTTTATCTCTTCTCCATAATTTGGTAGGGTTTTTAGTTTTTATTGATATGTGTTGGGTTAATATTTTGCATTTTAGGGTTTACATGTATTTTCCCATATTTATTTAGGGCTAACATTTACATGTACTTGTTAGGCTTTAGTTTTTTATTGATATGTATTAGGTTAATATTTTGCATTGTAGGGTTTAGATGTATTTTCGTATATTTATTTAGGGTTTACATTTTCTTGCACTTGCTAAGCTTTAGTTTTTCTTGATCTGTGTCGGGTTGATATTTTGTAGTCTAGGGTTTAGATGTGTTTTCTCATATTTATTTAGGGCTTACTTTTTACTGTACTTACTATTAATTGTTTTAATTCTGGAGATCTCCGAGGGTGAGTCCTTCCACATTTGCGCTTTTTGAGTATGTTTTGATTTTAGAAGTTTTCAATTTGAGGTTATTACCTGCACTGCCTTTTAATTCTCGAGTAAATTTATTTTCAAAAAAGTACATTTCCACTGTAGATAATTTTGCTTAACTAGTAGCTACAGACTGTTGTTTAAATTATTAATTCTAATGGGTTGATGGTTGATGGTTTCTCTTTATTTTAGATTCTTTGTTGAGTAGGATTCAAATAATTTTGTGTTCAATCTTATGGTCAATTTGTATAGCAGTTCAATTCATTTTTTTCAGGTGGATTTCTTGGAATTGGTTGCAGATGTTTGAGATGTTTCTTTATTTTATTTTTTAATTCCATTTATGTTGTTTGAGATGAAATTTGTAATACTTCTTAAGCCATACGTCAAACCTTTTGGATAATACCTCATTAGTATAAGTTAGTGATTAAGGAAAAGAGTTGGTAAAAATTGCATCGACACGTCTAGAGGTTACTAGAGAACATGTTGTTTTTCATATATCTCCACAATACATTGCCTTAATGATTGTGCAACTAGTCCTTACCCCTTTAAAAGGTTCACAAAAATGTCATGTGGTTGTAGGAAACTACAGTTTCACAATCATTCCCTATACTCTGTACGAGCGGAGGCTTATTGATCTAGAAGGGAGCACATTGTAGAGACTCTCCCTCGTTTGTCGCTTTTCATCCTCCTTTACATCCCCGTTGTAAAGATGTTTTGGTTGCTGTCCATTTCACGGGCATTTCCCGCTCTTAATCCCCATCAAATTTGATTCTTTGCATAAAACTTTTCTTCATGTCAATTGCATTTTCTACAATTTTTTCTCATTCTCTTCACTCGCATTTCTGGTACTTTCCTTCAAACAATCACCATAATTAATTGCTCCTCTCTAATAGTACCACACATTACACCACCCAAAGGTTAAATTTGATGGCCACCTATGCCTATCAAACAATTTTGTAAGTGACCGCAATTTTAAAATATTGCCCTTCAAAAATGCAAGCGCGTGCGCGTGTGATATAAATATATACAAAAAATGATGGTCATACGTAGAATTTGCAAGTCATATGTGATTATTATTTCAAATATTTGCAAGTATTTCATTGCTAAAATCATTAAAAAACGTCTAAACGGCCGTCAAATTTAACCTTTAACACCACCAACCCCTTAACTAATTTTAACTTCTAATCCAATCTCTCTTCCTTCTTATAATTAACATATCAAATACCTTAATGGACACAATTACGCTCCTTATTTTCCCACCCTTTTCCCTAAATTTTTCTTCCACAACATTTCTTTCGACGTGCTACTTACTTACATCAGTGCAGTCCATTGACAGCCCGCTTAATTTAGGCCGTGATTCTGCTAAATCAGCGGCGTCGGGTTCGGCTATATTTGGAAGCACTGCGACGAGTCAAAATGGATTTTGCCAAAGCTTCTCTTCTGCTCCGTTTTCTGATTGGAAAGCATTTAATTTCATTGACGGACTGTAAATATATTTATGTTTATTTTATTATGTTATATTTAACCATCCAACGCATTCGCTAATCTCGATCATGTTAGGGGTGAAAAAGTGATGGCATAGTTAAAAAGTGGCCATCCTACGCGATTTTTTTTGTTTGTTTTGCTCGTGAGTTCCAAACGTTTGGCTGCATACCTACGATTAATCTTTTTTGCCAAAATCACTTGAAAATGACACTTTCTTAAAAGATTAGAATACAACAATTTCAATGAACAAGATCTTTGCTCTATTGTGAGAGGGGGAAATCTCCTATTATTACAAGATAACTAAAACTTAGGAAACAACTTGACCATAATAACCGTGAAAATTGTCCCTGCAAGACTCACTTTTTTTATTATAATAAAAGTGCACCAAAACCCTCCATAAAGTGTATAAAGCGTGAGATATATTACTACCAATTGCATCTAGAAGATGCAATGCACACACTACTAGGCGAAGAAAAAGAGTCGAATCAAACCATCACCTATGGCAAGAGAGGGGTAAGTACATTCAAGACAAATATTAGAATAGTGATAATTTGGTCTATTCTACATTATCTATATCATCAAAGGATTTGAGAAAATTTAGGTGTGCCAACTCTCCTTGAGGGAGCTAAACGTATGACCCTATAGAAAAGTTAGAGATCTGTTTGAAAGAGAAAGGTGGCATCATCGCAATTTATGAGTATCATTTTATAGGTGCAATTTATTTTTATACATATCAATATATTATATAACAAGTATAAAGATCTATGTGAAAATGATGGTTATATTTCAAATATGGTGGTTTGAATCTAAACGATAATCTAAATTTTTTGCAAATATTATACAGCTAAAACACATAAAACATGTAAACATGCATAAAGGTTGAAATTTGCAACCCGTGTAGTTGAATTTGGGCCAAAGATATACAATGGTTTAATCATTGCCACCAATTTTGTAATCTGAAATGAATGCTCTGTGAAGGAAGGGATATATGACTGAAAGATTGGTTGTCGATCTTCATCAACTAATCTAAGTCGTCAATCATTAAATCTCATGTGAGGGGACATGCTTATGTATGAGTCAAGATATAAAGATTGGTCGTTGATCTTCAAGATTTAATCCCAGTTGTCAATATTAAGATCTTTGATTACGCATATGAATAAATGATCAACTATTGATTATAATATTGTATGTTGATGAAAGTGTTTAGTTGATTTGGACCGTTAATATTGCAATCTCATTTGGGAAGTGACACAAGTTTATCATAGGAAATTCAAATTTTAAATGTTGAGATTCAAATTATTGTCGGAGAGTTGGCATCTACTGCCCTTGGTGTTAGTCCTCATACTTTCATAGAACCCTTCATGTATTGTGGTCCAAACAACATAAATCATCCTTGACTACTACTTTATATACGAGACTCAAATTTTATGTATTGCAAAAGTGCATTAGGAGCCAAGTTAGGTAAGCAATTCCATGAGGGAAGGTGAAGTGGTAGGTAGAAGCACACATAACGAAGGAGTCATCGAATATGTACAAGAAGAGGTTGAAGCCATAGGCGTGGGAGAAGCACAATTACTCTGATAACTTTTAAAAATGGGTCATGGGCCAAAAATGGATGTTCCTTCATTTATTGGAAGATTGGTTCTAGAAGAATTTGTAGAATGGTTGACAAGTATGGAAGAGTACTTTGAGTTTGAAGAGATACTCGACCCATGTAGTGCGTTAGAGTAGCGGAAACCAAGTTGAAAGAATATGCAACATTATTGAGGAAGGATGTGAAAAGTGAACAACAAAGGAGAGACAAAGATAAGATAGGGCATTGGGATCGCATGGCCACCAAAATGAGGAGAAATTTCTTCTCATCTGATTACCAAATGAGTTTATTTAAGAAGCTACAAAATTTGAGGCAGAAAGAGATGTCGGTGAAAGATTGCATTGAGGAATTTTATAGGATCATAATAGGATATGGACATGTGGAATTCAATCATGAGAAGGTCGGTGATATATCAATGGCTTGAGGTTTAGAATTCAGGAATAACTCATCTTATTGCACATCTAGATGGTAGAGGAATCCTACCAATTAGCTTTGAAGGTGGAAGAAGCATTGACATGCAAAATTAGGAGCATAACTAGAAAAGGAACCTGCAATATACGCAGTAGAGGAGGAAGCGACTGAGGATAAAACCAACCCCAGGAAGAAGAGCATAGTAGTGCGCAGATGACATCCTTGAATAGTGTGCATGATAATGAAGCATCGTACTCTTCGAGAGGATGCGATATATTCAGTCGAGGAAGGGGAAGATGATTCTTCGTAACATGTTTCAAGTGCGCAACTATCGAGCATCAAGCATTCAAATGTCCAAATACGCAAAGTGAAGACATGAGTACGTGCACGAAAGCTAGCACTCATGTGGAGCATGGAGATGTGGAATCAGTGGGATCTGTAGAAATTTTTGAAGTACTAGAGTGTGAAGAAGCCTCAATAATAAGGAAGGTATTGATCAAGATAGTACAAAAAAGTGACCTACACAGATAAATAACTTGTTTAGATCCATTTACAAGTCAAAAGGATTTAAGTACATTGTAAAGTGATCATCGACAGTGGAAACATTGACAATATTTTTTCCTGTAAGATGGTGGAGAAGTTGGGGATGAGGAATATTGAACATCCCAATGCATACAAAGTGTCAAGGTTACAAAAGAGACACCATGTTGTAGTAAATGAGCAAATGCTTGTCACGTTCCAAATTGGAAATTATTGCGATGAAGTATTGTGTGATGTGATGTCAATGGATGTTTTTCATCTACTATTGGGAAGAACTTGGCAATATGACATGAGGGTTATCCATTATGGCACAAATATCATTCACATAAAAAAGGATGGACGTAATTTTAACTTATCACTAGTAAATGATGAGGAGAAAGGAGAGGTGCATGGTGGAGTTCACACAAGAATTTTTATTGCGCCAAAGGCATTAACAAGTTGAGCTCAGCCCTTGCCCCTCTGACAGCTGACAAGATGCAAAAGGTCATGATTGAGATCCTTACATGGTCGACATATTTACGCCGAAAGGCGTGTTCTCTGGGAGAAAGCCCGACCCCCTCTGACAAAATCCTACGACTCTTATTGTCTGCATCGTCAACCATCGGAAGGTTAGAAATTATCTGTAGTGGACTCACGCACTGGATATGTCCACGAGCTTGCACAGTGCCAGGCACTACAAGATAATGGGTTATTTATCCACAAATTTTCCACATGTTCATTGTGGATAACTTGTTCAAAATTGTGAATCCAATTTTGTGGACTCCACCCACAATAAAATTGTGAAAACATAAATTTGTTGAACTTTTCACAATATTAAAATTGTAAAAATTGTCACAAATGTTAAATTGTGAAATGTTTTACAAATTTGTAAGTGTAGAAATTTCCACAAATTTGAAATAGTAGAAATTTCCACAAAAATTGAAATTGTAAAATCTTTCACAATATAAAAGCATATGAATATTTATACAATTGCTAACAATTTTAAATTTCTCACTTATTAAATTTTTTTAACATATTTCAAATTATGGAAAATTTATTAAATTCAAAATTTAAAATAAATTATATACATATTTTAAATGTATAAATTTAAAAAATCAATATTTATATTTTTAAATTATTTTAATATATTTTAAAAATTATTCAAAAAATTCATATATAATTTATTTTTTTCATAAAAGTAATAACAAAAATATATTGTAAACTAAAAAAGATTGCAAAAAATTATATATAAAAGTAACCAATAAATAAACTCAAAATAATATATATTTTGTTTTAAAAAAATACATAAAAAATAAGTAGAATAAAATCGAATATAAATAGGTATGAAATATTGAATGATCTTGAGTTCAAACTACGCCATATTTTTAATTACACGTTACCAACATAATGTCTCCAAATTCAATATTTAATGCTTATTGAAGATGTTAAGGAATCATAAGATAATGTATTCCAGATTACTTGATCTCACCCTCGATTTCAATAGTCCTAGAAATAAAATATTTCCATGTCCACAAATTAATACCACACATGTTTCCATGATTGTCTGCGAAAATAATACCATAAAATGCATCACAAGAAAACCATACATATTAAACATCAAAGAACACATTTTTATAAAATTGAAATACATTGTATGTCCTTAAACATATGTTTTTTCTGTCATGAATTTAAATACAATTCATCCCCTTTTAAAATACAGTCCTCCCGAGCTTCTTCATTATTTATCTGCACCGACGCCTCAACTTTAATCTGAAAAAAATACAAACACAACATTATTTTAAATGAATTTGAAATGTACATTATGATAGATGTGGAATAATATAATACATCATATAGTAAAAGTTCCATAAATGATTAAAAACATTAAAACCATATTACCAATAAATGTATGGTCCAGATAACTTATTGTTTCTAATGCAGCAAGAATCTGATCACTTGCACAGAGTGCTTATGCAAAACACATGAATTTGATAGTCACCTACATAGAATGAGGGGAATGATATTGTTGAGCCCACTGTACTACAGAATAATGACTCCTATTTTATTCCAAAACGAATTGATATTATAATCACTTAAGATTTAACACACACCATTTCTGTCTCGAATATAATTATTTTTTTGCCCTCCTCGAGTCAAAATAATGAATTGAATTAGATACATATTCAGTTATATGTATGCGTTAATGCAGCAAGATTCAAATAGATTACTGTAGAAAAAATCAATTGCATGCTTTAAAATAGCAAAATTAACTGCTTGAATGTAGAATAAATCATTTAAATGAATAAATGTAACAAAAAGAATTTACACGTGTTACAAAAAAATCTTTATTTAAATTTGTGAAAGATTTGCATTTACTACTATGATATAATTTATCTTCCTTTAGTTACGGATTATACTTCCGGTTTACATGAGCATTAAAATATTACCCATGTACATTAAAATTTAAAATTATTATTATAATTAAATATCTTTGAAGTGTCAGTGTTATTCATTTTAAAATTTTAAAAAGTTCTACCTCTCACAATTATATTTTATCTATCCAGTGGAGAATGAATCAAAAGTAGAATTTATTATGTGCAGTAGAAATTGTAGATATATGTTTTT
Organism: Taxus chinensis; assembly: GCA_019776745.2. Lineage (NCBI taxonomy): Eukaryota > Viridiplantae > Streptophyta > Pinopsida > Cupressales > Taxaceae > Taxus > Taxus chinensis. The sequence continues at coordinate 149,455,891 of CM034154.1, forward strand.
TTTCCAAAATTTAATTTAAATTATATTATATTTTCCATATATTTAGTTTTATTAAAATACTTTTTAAATTATTATATTTTTTTAAATTATTTATATGTAGAAAATTTATAATTATTATAAATATTATGAATAAATTTAGATTAAATTTTTTTATTGGTGATAAATTGTTTCAATATAATTACGTTAATGTATAATATTTGAGAAAATATTATTCAAGAAACAATAAATTTTAGTTATATATATATATATATATATATATATATATATATATTAAAAAAAAATTATTTATATTTAAATAGATATCAAAACTAAAATCATCATAAAGAATGAAAACAAAACATAACCATTCTGAATTACTATAGTATGATTCCTTTCAATGTAATTAGTTTACATTATATTGTATGTTATCAACATTATATTTATTACCATTCAAAAAAAGGTTTCCACAACTAAAATTTAGTGGTTATTATTTGTGTAAATTATAAAAAGTTAGATTTATGTGGTGCATTGAATATTCACAATACATAAAGTTTATATTTTGTGGATAATAGACAATCAAAGTCATAGTGATGTAGTTGTTAATAATGCATGCATTTTATACTTTGTAGATAATACACAACTGAAGTCTTAGTAATGTAGAATTTTTCCATTTTCTTTTTGAATCTAAGAAATGGTATGAAATTTCGAATATTGATACATTAAATAATATATAGTGTAGAATGACATTATATAGTGTACATTAGTAATGAGAGAGTGATGTAACGTTTTCATCATACATATATTTTACATTTTGTGTATAGTATATAGTAATGTTTTAGTGACATAAAATATATAATATTGGAATGAAATTTAAAATGGTGTAAATAGTTATAACTCTGATACATTATAATTGGCTGTGGAATTAGAGTAATTCTAATTTAAAAACTATATAATTATTCAAAACATTAAAATAAATATAATATTCCATGGTAAAAATGTTAGAATATGAATATTCCACAACCTTAAATGAGGTTGGATAAAAAAGTGGAATATTCACATTAATTTTTAATAAAGGCTATCCATTTTATGTTGATAATTCACATTTTTTCTACAAAAATACTATTTTGTGGATAACATTGTGGGTAAACAATCTTTTCTCTTGAGATCCTTACATGGTCGACATATTTACGCCGAAAGGCGTGTTCTCTGGGAGAAAGCCCGACCCCCTCTGACAAAATCCTACGACTCTTATTGTCTGCATCGTCAACCATCGGAAGGTTAGAAATTATCTGTAGTGGACTCACGCACTGGATATGTCCACGAGCTTGCACAGTGCCAGGGTGATCTGTCGTTGTTGGATTTTAACACGTGTATGGCTGTGGCCATGCATGGAAATTATCTGCAGTAGTAGTGCGGCCAAGATACTGTGCGTCACCATCGAGTCTGAACTGATGACATCTTCTTATGTGGAGGACAATATAAGGCAACCCATTGGGGATTCATACACAATCAAGGCAGCGGACCTGTTTGGTTGGAATTTACAGGGTCCGGGTGGAGGCAGAGGATGGCGCAGCTTTGCCCTTCCGTTGCGGCGTTGGCGTTGAATTGGATTGTGATGCCCTTGCCTTCTTCAGGTCGAAAGGAGAACACTGACGTATGTGGGTACAAGAGTTGCTGCTCTGCAACCAAATAATTTGATCTCCTCTTTAGTTGGCGATCTCGTGTACTCTTCCAACTCTATCTACGAATGAGTGGTCGAGGACACTGACCAGTGTGATTTCCTGTATGAAGACAGTGTGAAGAGCCCTCACATATTGTAGATTACAGTTCAACCAACTACACTGTAAGAAATCATATTTAAATCTATGAAAAGTAATATTCATAAGAAAAAGGAAAATACATTTATTCCATATATTCTCTGAAATAATTTAGCACAATAACACTCAAGAAATCTGATCCATATCTATCTAGGAGGGCTCGATTCATGAGGTTATAAATCTGGACTGTATCTTCTTCACAACCTACATCGCTCATTTGTTCATAGATTTCATTGAACACCGCTTGTGGGAATGAATGTTGTGTGCCCTTCTTCAAAGCCTTAACCATGACAAGTGTTATATACGTGTTAAGTGCTAAAGATATTTGTATTAGATACATGGTTAACAAATGCAGTTTCTCATAATTCTTTAGGAAATGATTACATTAGGATATTGAGGTAGCACATTAACATTACAATTAAACTCATGCAACATACATGGTAGCGTGGAAATTAAGGTTACATATTCTCGGTCATCTCTTACAAAAAAAAAAAGATGCTAACAAACTCCGGAATTTTGATTTTTCTTAATCACTAGATAATTATTTTCCCTTGTTTATGATTAAATATTATGACAATTAAACAATTCTCTTATACAATGTGAAAAGGGGAATTTGGATAGACTAATTCTATGCAATGCAAAATAAATCTCATATTTATTTTCTACAACCACAATTGACCAACATTGAGGTTGTATCCCCCCACTATTAAAGGATTCTTGGCCTTGAGAATTATAGTGTCTTCATTCACATATATTTAACTGAAATATTTGTATGTCTTACACAAATTTTACTTAGCCAATTCAATATCACTATCCAAATATATAATGCATAATATAACCAATGAAATCCTGTTCTTCAAAATTTCCATGTTTATAAATATCTATATGGACATTTAAACATCAATATCCATCAACAAGAAACCCACAATTTATTCTAGAGCATGAAATTTTCATAATTCATGTTACGAGACTATTATTAGGTAAAACTAATTAAGACTAAAATAAAACTGATTAAGAATAAAATTAAAATTATATATATTCATACGATAAATAATTTAGATCGCTAGGCCTGAAATTTGATGATTAGACCTACTTGTCTAAAGGAAAATTGACAATTTAATTATTTATGTCGCTCTCAAATAATATGTATCTTAACTTAAATAATAATGCGTTATTTATTTACAATTACGCTTATAAAAAAATGTATTCATTTTGGTTTATTAGTTTTATTTGAATTTTATTATATATCTCATTTTTTCTTTCATTAAGTCATAGATCCTTAAGTTAAAGCATCAATATCTAAATTTATATTGCAAACAAATGAATATAATTAAGTTGAAGGCGTGTTTTCAGTCTGATTGTATATGGGTCTAACCTTGCTCATTCTGACACTCTATGCATCAATGACACAATAATAAAAATTTGGTTGCATGAAGTTAATGTCAATGTTGTGTGGTCAACCCAATGTGGCACTGTTATCACCATTTTCCGTCAACGGTGGAAGGTTTAACCGATGGATAGATTAAATACATGTAAATTCACGATAAACGTCAATATTTCTTGTGTAGACTTCAACTATTCGTACGATAATGTGAAAGGGATGTAATGCCTACATGATGCACTGTGCGAATCAATGAGGCTCTACCTTCTTGTTCAGAATGACTCAAAATATGCAATGGAAGATGATTTCCTTCCGGATGACGCGTTTGTGACGAAGGACAACTGCGTGACTTATCATCCTTATGCGATGGGCAAGATATAGAGAGCATCTAGGGTGTAAACTGCATGGAGTTCAAGCCAGATAGGTGGATGGAAGACGATGTTATTTTTCCGCAGAGTCCATTCAAGTTCACTATGTTTCAGGCTGGCGTGCACATTTGTTTGGGAAGAGAAATAACGTTTATCCAGATGAAATATATTTCTTTCTATGTTATTCATAGCTTTCGCTTAAGAGTGAATCCCCATCACAATGCGGAGTTGATTACAAGTCTAAGTGCGACTATGAAGAATGGGTTGCCTGTTTGAGTGGAGAGGCGAGCGACCTCATCATCGCTCGCTTTGTGATTTGTAATGTCTACTGTGTATCTTTGTAAAATCATACTTACTTCACGTGTATATACAATTGTGGAACCATCCCCATAAATAAATATTAAGAATTAGTTATTATAATATAGATTTATAATAAAAATTGAAAAAAATTATAGACCGTAGATTTTGTTTTATTGATTTAATAAATACACATATCATTAGAAAATATAAAATTATAGACCGTATATTTTATTTTATTGATTTAATAAATACATATATCATTAGAAAATATAAAACTTCATAATTCTTACAAAAGTTGTTTATACAAAAATTCCATTTATGCCGACATAAAAGAGCTTAGCCGTCAATAAATTTGGCACCATAAAGTTGACATTTCCAGGCCTGGTTCCCACCATACACGTCACAATTCATACATCACCATGAACACTATTTTGAATCTTATCATGCCATAGATCATTGGACGAGCTCCCTGTAACAAAAAATTCTTTAATTTGAGTTACCCTGTGTCATCCTACGTTAGATCAAATTAAAAATATGTTATGTTGATGATGTACGGCTCCTCCAGCTGAAATTATTTTCCACTATACGATGGTCGATTATGTAGTCATTGTTCCTTGTCGGTGTCATGATTGCAAAGTTAGAGAGTGTGTCTGGTGAGAGGGAACATGGCGTATGATATTGTCAGCTTGTCATTGTCAGTTTATCCTTCACTTTCACCTTGCAAAAAATGGGAATGGGTGTTACTGTTTAGTTTCACTGTTGGTGGGCCCCTGACTTCTGAGAGACAGTCCAATCACATTGTGCAGGGGGCATAGGCCATACCGTCAGAGGAGCAATGTCGGACCCCACTCATGAACTACAGTACACGGTTGTGGTTCATCATTCCGAAAGACATATTCACTGGGGGAAAGCCTCCCTCCCTCTGACAAGTGATAGACCATCGACGATCATGATTAGTTGTTCGACGAAGTATGGAAACTCCTCCGCTGTACACATGACACACATTTCTGCATAAAAATCTGGTATAGTAATCTTTATCAATGTCCACGTTAGCCCAAGATTTAGCAGTGACAGGCGCGGAGCCCAAAACTATTGTGGAGGTTCAGGGTCCTTCAGATCCAACTTGTCCCTGCCCTTAGATGGCGTGGCAACCTAATCCGATGATTTGATCTGATGATTTGAAATAAATTGCTTCTATTATCATGCAAGGAAAATGATAGGTCGAAAAATGCTACTTAGGATGTGTCACTCGCCATGTTCTGCTTTGGGTTTTGAAGAGCACCTCACGGAGGTGGATTATTTTATTGACACGGGTCTATTTTTCCCATTCAACTTTTATTTCTCTATTAAATATATGTAGAAAAAAAAATAGATATGAAAATTTTAAAGCTATACTACATGTGGTGATGACGACAGTAACTATTACAACGACATGAAGTCCATAAACACATTCCTCTGAGCGGGTGTATTCATTTGAACAGGTTTTCATGATTTTACTTTAGGCATGAACTTGAGCTTCCCCACCAACCCCATGCCCAAAATCTCATGCTTTTCCATACGACAAAAGGGGCTATAAACCTGGAAAAAAATATTAATTTAAGGAAAGAGAATAAAGAGATGAGAAACAAAACAATTTACATGAGCACTGTTATATCCAAGGCATGTTTAATGGCAAGCTCTAAGCGTTCAATTTTTGAACAACCCACATCCACGTAAAACCCAAGCACACGCAATTATGGAAAGAAAAATGAAGAAGAAGATGTTTGAGGTGGAGCAGCGAGATAGATCAAGTGGCATCGGTAAGTGAAAAAAGTAGTGTGTCGTCAATGGAGTGGTAGTGGGCGAGAATGATGTGAGTTTTAAAGGCGAGGGCGTGTAGAAAAAATCTCATGCTCTTTACAACGCGCTTTGTCTCTAACCCATATGTGCTTAGGATGTCGTCGCCCTCAAGAAAGTCGAAGATGGGTTTCTAATAAACCTTTTCTCTGCGTCGACAATAAAGTCATGCTTTACGCAAATTTGTGGTTTAAAACATGTCTTCTTGATGGTGTTGCTAGCTTTATCGTTGACGTGTCTTTACTTGTTGTCACCAACTTTGATTGATACAAAGTGCTTCATTATCTACTTCAATTTCTGTTACCCCTCACCATTATCTCTCTTTCGGCGTTATCATCGCACACCTCACGTGCGATTGCTAGTAATATTTTAATATGATCCGACAGTGGAAACATCTCAAGCTAACGAGAATAGTATTATTGTGATGTTGGTCTACCCCTGCCACTGGGACTACCATCAAATCATACATGCCTCCAACATACATAACATGTCTTCAAATATGTAGTTTTCTCTGAAATGTAGATTCAATATTTCTTGACCACATGACTTCCATAACTTTATTTCCCATTTAAACAAAGAAATGTGCGCCAGGTATGAAGTAGTTAACGTACGTGTATTTGGATCACTATAACTTCTTTGTGGAAGATTAAAAAACAAAAATATTTGGAAATAATGAAACAAAGGTTCCATAACACATGGATGATGGAGGCATTTGAACAGTTAAAAACAGCTGGCAAGCAAAACTTTGCAAAAGCCTAGCTCGGACAGGAATTGCTGCTATTTTCTCATCTTCTTCCTTGATTTCTAATGGAGACAAACGAATTCAAGATATACTTTGTAAATATGATGAATTCTCCCGTGCAGACTTAGTAGATTACTTCCCTACAGGATACTTATTTAGATCTGTATTTTTGATTAAAAATAGAAAGAGAGGAAGGAAGATATTATTCCATTAAACCGGTTTATTGTGTTGCGGTTTATGAAATCGCAATTTCAAGCAGCTGCTTTTACTTTTAAATTGAATATGAAATTTTATGAAAATCCATAGTTGGCCGATTCCCCACAACGTAGTTCAGTTACTTTATTTTTAATTACGATGGAAGCTCTGAAAACAACTTTTAATCTTCGTCTATATCAATGTCCACATACGTATCAAATTTGTCACCATTCACGTCATCGTCCGAATCATTTAGAAATAATTTATGTAAGTTTCTCCATATCATAAAGGGTAGAAAATAAGATTAATGTCCCAAACAAAATAAATTTGATATAATAAATACTCCTCAATTCTTAATACCGAATCTAAAAATGTCAAAAATTCTTATTCAATATAAATTATGTAATTCTTATCTTACAAATTAAAATGTTTATCCTTTAATATATATATTTGGACAATCAAAAAATTCAAAAAAAAAAGAAACATTATATAAATATTTGTTTTTTACGATAAAAAGTGTTATCTCCGTTAGAAAGCCCGACCTCTCTCTGACATGTGTAGTAAAAGAAGCGGACATGGCTATTAGTTGTACTGGGACATCAATAAAAATAATCCTCTCCGTCCATGCAAGCACTTAGGTAGCTAGCCGTTGAGTCTTTGTCATCTTAGGGTGAATAAAATGATAGCTTGGTCAATGACCACCAATTCGGATTGATTGGTTCATTGTTACATAGCAGAAATCTTTGAAACTCCTTCTCTAGTCGGACCGTGGACTTCTTCATAAGATAGTCTAAAAAGGAAAATAAACAAGAGAACAATTTGTTTAGAAAATTATGATATAAAAGGCTATACGTATGGGCTTGGAGCTAGAAGTAGCTTATCAGATAATTAATTTTCCCACAATCCTCCCTTAAAGAGTATAAACTACAAGCAAAAATATGAGCAGGCAGTAAAATATTTTGGTGCACTGCATTTTGAATTTGATAATGTTGTCCAATAGAAAGGTTAGTTACCGATTGAATAATGCTACATAGCCCTTATTCGCATTCTTAAATTCTAAAGAAAAATTGTAATCATACATTAGCTTGAAATCAACAACATAATGAACCCTCAATGCAAAGAAATGTAGTTTTTAACATATGTCGACTTCAACATTGACCCAAAAAACACCTTGCTTTCTAAGATTTCTTCGGACTATATTGTCATGATGCCCTGCACACCATGCCCACTTATTTCATCGAATATTTGACAATACATGCACATCTTACATTTCTTCCTCCTCGTAAGAAAGGTTTCTTCCTCAAAATAGTTCCACCCAATACTATCCTCTCTCAATTGCTTCTCCTCCCTCTAAACCCCCTATTTCAAAACCCACTTCCTCATTTTATGTTTTGATCCCTCAAAAACAGCTTCGTCGTACACTGACCCTTCGACGTTCACATCATCCATCTCATGTGTGATTGCTAGTTTATATACAATATTACAATTGTGCACAATTTGAAGGCCAATACTAAAAAATTAACATCACCTAATTCTTTTTGAAAGGTATAAGTGTCCATCAAATTTAAACTTGAAAATGTTGGCCTCAAATATAGAAAACTAGTCTGTTGAACACAAAAAGTTCAAGAAAACTAGAGGATAAGAAAATATGATATTTTAAAATAATCATAATCAATAAATTAATATAAGAAGAATTTACAACTCTTTACAAACCATAAATACTCTTGTAAATTTAATAACTATTGTTTCAAAATACTAATCTAGATTAAAAAACTATAGTAATAAATTATTTTCAATAAACTATTTTGTAGTTTTTCATAAATCCATAAAAACAACACAAAACCAAAATGCCACATTTATTTATTTATGTGGTCAAGAGATGCAAAAAGTAGCTACAATGATCAGAGGTGCAACTACCACTATTTATACAATAAACAAATAAATCAAACAACATAAAACAAATTTCAAAGCTAGTTATTTTATCTTTGTTTTTTTTTTGTTTCTTCCCCCTTTCTCCATTGAGTAACACAACCCTGATTTGATCCAAAATGGAAGGAGCCACAACATTGACATTGCGTCCTTTTTTTTCATCCACAAAAACCTACATATTCTGGGTGAGGTTTATTTCCCAACAAAATGCACCGTATACATAAAACTACCCATGCAATGCATCATCGTGACTATCATGTCATCTGATGCCACGTGTCACGAGGTTCATTGACTCATAGTTTGACATACCATCCATATACTGATGGGTAGACATAAGTGGTGACTATAAGCATAGGAAAATTACTGCGTAACTTGGTAGGAGATAAACTAGGACAATGGGATATGATGTTGGCACAAGCTAAAAGATCCCAAACCCTTTTTGCCTGAATACTTTTTTTTTAATATATATTTCTCTAGCTCAAATCTGAACTGATAACGTCAAAAGAATCCATAGAACACCATACTCAACTGCATAGATAAATTAAATAAAACAAACCTCACAAACCGGGTGAATACAGAAAAGGCGCCTAGGGTTTAACAGACAAATTTCTTCATGAACAATTCAGCCATGTATTTAATAATGATTTCTGATGCTAAATATTATGGTAATACAATTATAAATCTGCAGATAGATTGATAATAAAGATTGCCCAAAACCCACTATAAATCATTCAAACCAAAATGATTTGATATATAATTGATGCTAGAAATTACAATAATTATCTATCATGAAAAATACATTAGATACTGCATAAAACTACTATAGAATAAGTCACCCCACTCTAGAAGAAGTCTGTATGCCCACTGCTGCAACTTATTTCTCTTTCAAACTACTGAAATGATAAAAACCTGTGAATACAATGAAGATCCCTGAATAGGAACTCCTCTCATTGCTCCTGGGGTTTCCGTCCACAAGAGGAATAATCCAGAGGGTTCCCGTCCTTGGATTTTGTCTACAAAAGCTCAAAACTAACTGCCAGGAGAAAATAATAATAATCTAGAATACCTTTCCCCAAGTCGCATTTTCTCCTTATAGCCAAAAAACCCTCCAAAGATGCAAGTCACACTTTTTCCCAAATCAGCATAATTAATTTTTAATTAATTATTTCCTTTTCCAGGCAAGTCACCTTTTTTAATTATTTGACCCTTCCCCAAGGCAAGTCACATTTTTTGCCTAGGAAGGCACATTAAATAATTTGTTAATTTATTTAAATGCACTTTCCTAAGTCAAAGTTACTTAAACAGTCCATTAATTAATCATATGTGCTTTAATGATATTTTACTTTATTTTGAGCATAATATAATAAAATTTATAAACCAAAGTCACCCTTGAAAACACCCTTTGGCCGTCGGGTAGACAAAACGGCCCAATGGTCTTCAACCGAAACTATTCGAGAAAGAGGGACATTACAATCCTCCCTTCCCGAGATTGCTTGTCCCCAAACAACTGTAGAGTTGAATGTTGTAATATAGACTCACCCTCCCATGTAGCGTCCTCTACTGGTAACTCTTTCCACCTCACCAAGAACTCCGGAATAACTCTATTCCTCAATCTCCTCTCTCGGCTATCCAAGATCTCCTTTGGCACTAAATCCAATCTCCCTTCCTCATCCAAGGGTGGTAACTCTATAGAAGAAATAATGTGCTGCCCCAAGGCCTTTTTCAAGAAAGATACATGAAAGAAATTGTGTATCTTACTCTCAGAAGGCAACTCTAGCTCATATGCCACTTCACCAACTCTCCTTAACACCATGTATGGACCATAGAATCATGGCTTGAGATTTTCAGCCCCACTCTTCTTGAGAGTACTCTGTCTGTAAGGCTGAAGATGTAGGAACACCATATCTCCTACCTCAAATGGTCTCTCCACTATGTGGCTATCTACATACATCTTCTGCTAATTCTGGGCCCACTGAATATTTTGCTTAAGTACCTTTAAGGATGTCCTAACTATCCTATAAACTCTCCTGAGCCTTGAGAGCTCTCCTATCCCCAAACGCCAAATCAACAAAAGATCTCACATCATATCCATACAATGCTCAGAATGGATTCATACCAATAGACATATGGTAAGTGGTGTTATAACAATACTCACATAAATATAGCAACTTTACCCATGCCTTCTGCTATCCTGCAACATAGTTACAAAGATAACCCTCTATCCACTTGTTCACAATCTCTGTCTGCCCATCCGTTTGAGGGTTATAACTAGTGCTAGGGGTCAACTTAGTGTGAACCAAACAGAAAAATATCTTGCCAAAATATGCTCATAAACCTGCTATCCCAATCACTAACTATGTTTCTTCGGAAGTCCATGCAACCTGAATATCTGACGGAAGAACAAATCAACCACATGAGGTGCCTTAAAGCTGGTAGGGACAGCGAAAAAGTGTGCATAATTTTGTCAACCGATCAACTACTACATAAATGTGATCATTCCCTTACACCATGGGAAGACTTGTGATGAAATCCATCGAAATAATTTCCCACTTTTGCTCTAGAATTGGCAATGGCTATAGCAAACCTGCTGGGAAAGTATGCTCTGACTTGTTCTGCTGACAAGTCATAAACTCGTGGACATGGTGCAAGACATCATCCTTGAGACCCTTCCAAGAGAATCTCTCTCTAATTTTCCTGTATGTTTTAAAATTCCCTGGATGTCTTGTAAGTGGTGCATCATGGAAAGCATGCATAATCTTCTCCTTAAGCTCAGATTCAGGGACTAGTTAAATTCTACCCTTATACAAAATCAAATCATCTATTACCTTATACCGGCCATCCTGAATTTTTCCATCTATAATGTCACATGCCCAAGTATTTTTGGAATACTCAACTAACAGTTGAGATTTCCAATCTGCTAAAATCTCACTCAAAGAACATAGGGCAGCGAGATGGGGTTTCCTAGAAAGTGCATCAGCCACTACATTCTTTATCCCCTTGACATACGTAATGTCAAAATCATATGCGTGGATTCTGTTGACCCATTTTTGTTTCCTCTCATTGAGTTCCTTTTGTTCCAGGAAATATTTCAAGTTGTTGTGGTCGATTCTCACCACAAATTTTCCACCCACCAAATACTGTCTAAAATTTACCAAAGCATGCATAATGGAAAGCATCTGCTTATCATAGGTGGAATACAATCTCTCATTATCTCTCAACTTCATGCTCTCTAAGGCAATAGGATGGCGATCCTGCATAAGATACGCACCAATCCCCAATCCCAAAGCATCACACTCTAATATGAATGGCCATGAGAAATCCGGAAGATCCAAAACTTGACAAGTGCTCATAATTACCTTGAGCCTCTCAAATACTACCTGTGCCTCATTTGTCCATCTAAATGCCCTCTTCCATGTAAGAATTGTCAATGGAGCTACCAGCTGAGAATAACCCTTCATGAACCTCCGGTAGTAACCAAATAACCCCAAGAATCCTTGCAAGTGAGAGATATTCCTGGGTGGTGGCCAATCCTGCATTGCATGTATCTTCTCCTGATGGACCTTGACCCCATTGGCCCCAATGACATGGCCCAAGACACAATATCTCTGTAAGTCCAAATTCACACTTGGACAACTTAGCAAATAAATACTGAGTCTCCATTATTCTAAGTACCTCATCAAGATGCCTCAAATGATCATCCCACGTCCTGCTATATATCAGAATATCATCAAAAAATACCCACACAAACTGCCTCAACTGCATGTTGAAGAGATGGTTCATACATGACTGAAATGTAGCAGGTACATTGGTGAGTCCAAATGGCATCACCAAGAACTCATAGTGCATGTAGTGACACCTGAAGGTTGTCTTGTGAATGTCCTCATCCTGAACTCAAATCTGGTGGTATCCTGATCGAAGATCAATATTTGAAAAATAGATAGATCCATGAACTCATCTAAACGCTCATCAATGCCAGGAATGGGATACCTGTTCTTGATGGTTTTCTTTTTCAGTGCACAATAGTCAATGCACATCCTCATTGTCCCATCCTTCTTCTTCACCAAAACAACTGAAGAAGAAAATGGACTAGAACTAGGACAGATGTGTCCCATCTCTAAGAGCTCTCTAATGGCCTTCTCTATATCATCCTTATATGTCTTAGGATGGTGATAAGACATAGTCATCACGGGTTTAGAACCCTCCTCAAGCTCTCTAACATGCTCAAACCCTCTATTTGGTGGTCTACCTGGAGGAATGTCACCAAAAACTGGGTCGTGCTTATCCAGTATGGACTTGAAGTCAATATGAAAAGGCTGCTCATTTTCTGAAGAAGATTTGGATGACATGAAACACTAGGCTGCCCATGCAACCTCTCCATGTCTGACTATAGACTCCATCCTGCATGCTGAAACAACTCTAGGCCCATTGTTAGAAAGATCCCGAAGCACAATCTTCTTCTTATCCACCATAAACTTCAAATCCATCCTTCGTAAATCCTACACATATCTGCCAAGGGACTGTAACCACTGAATACCCAATACTATATCAATCTCACCAAGTCCAATAACATAGAATTCATCGGTCAATGTGTAGTCCCCCATCTGAATACTAAGTCGTGGAATCCTCTTAGTGCAACTAATAACAACTCCATCTGCTACTCGTACACTAAACCCCTCAAATTCCTCAACATGTAATCCTCACTTTGCAGCCAAACCCTCATCAATGAAGTTTTGTGTAGCTCCACTGTCAAACAAACAAACAATTTGTTGTCCCTTAAGCACTCCCTTCAGCCAAAAGGGATGGTACCTAGGAACTCTTGAGAGTGTAGCAATAGTGACATCAGATGAATCCAATGCCTCACTCTCGCCAAGCTCTACTTGGGGCTGCTCCCCTTGTGCATCATGTCCACTGTCCTCATCCTCTGCATCTGTATCTGGCGAGTGATCATCATCCCCATTTGAAATCACCTCAATGAGATACACCTTTCCTTTACCAAGGCAATGATGTCCAAGCTCCCAATGATCTTTGCAATGAAAGCAAAGCTTCTTCCTCCTCAACTCATTATGAGTCTTTTGATCCACCTTAGGAGGTGGTGCACTCTTCTACGAAATAATAGAGCGCTGAAAAGGCCTAGAGCTCGTGGGAAACTTCTTATTGGGCTGATAAGAAGTGGGATGATAGGAAGTGGGGGATGTGTCCAATTCTAATTCTGTCTGGATGGCATCATGTAATGTCCTAGGCTTAAGAGCCTTGACCAATCCTCTCATCCTATCATGAAGGCCATCTATAAATAACATCACCACCCTCTTCTCAGGCATCTCTAGAACCATAACTGCTACAAGCTGAAATTTGTTAATGTATGAATCAATGTGTCCACTCTGTCGGAGCTATACCAAGTCCCTATAATAAAGCTCCACATCCTTGCGATCAAATCTCGCAATCAACCTCTCGCTGAAATCCCTGTATGGTCGTAGAAGCTCATGACCCTGTGTAACTAATCCATGGTGCCAATAATCATAAGCCACCCCCTCAAGGTGTAATGTAGCGAACTGTATGGCCTCTTCCTCCCTCATGGGTTTAAGGGTAAGATATATGTCGAGCTTGTGAATCCAAGCTCTGGCACTTATCTTTCCACTACCATCAAAAGTGGAGAGGGTTATCTTATTGGTAACCTACTGCAAATCACTGTTCTGTTGCGCTCTAGGCCTCATGTCCTATCCATCCCTCATGTTATCTCTCCTCTGAGCACAATACTATGGGAGGGGAAATACATCCCTCGCATGTTGCAGCAAACTCCTCCACTCATCACTGACTGCCATAATAGTATCCAGAAAAGCTAATTCTTCTGGTAGTCCCTAAATATCTGGTGGGTCCTCTTTAGGTAGGAAATTAGGCTACATAGGCCTATCTATAGTCCACGTAGGTCTCCTCTCATTTGTATGAGTGTGTCTCCGCTCATCTATATGAGTATGCCTCCGCTCACGGTGTGGCAATCCCCTAACAATCCCAAGCTCTGAAGGTGATCTGTTGTGATCCTTGTAACCACTAACAACTGATACGGATCTATCCCTCCTGTCGTGCCTGTCCCATGGCCTATCTAGTTCCTACCTGTCTAGGGTAATTCCCACGCGCTCCATAGTCTGTAAAAATTACCTTTGAGTGGCTGTCATATCCCAAATGAAATCCCTATCTAGATCTACATGTTCCTCTCGAGGAGGACTCTCTGGTCTATCATCTAAAAATTCCATTATGTCACCTCCTACAATACCAGCTTTGATTTTTGCCCCTCTGCAGGTGTAGTATCTATGTGGACCATCCTCTCTATGTTATGCATTCAAATCTGATTTCTATTTTTAATACACTCTCTGCTTCCTTCCCACATAGGCTGGGAGGATACATTTCTCTGATACCACTGAAAGATCCCAAACCTCTTTTTCTTTAATACTTTTTTTTAAAATATATATTGCTCTGGCTCAAATCTGAACTGATAACGTCAAAAGAATCCATAGAACACCATACTCAACTACATAGATAAATTAAATAAAACAAACCCTACAAATCGGGTGAATATAGAAAAGGTGCCTAGGGTTTAACAGGCAAATTTCTTCATGAACAATTCAGCCGTGTATTTAATAATAATTTCTGATACTAAATATTATGGAAATATAATTATAAATCTGTAGATAGATTGATAATAAAGATTTTCCAAAACCCACTGTAAATCATTCAAACCAAATCGATTTGATATATAACTGATGTTGGAAATTACAATAATTATCTATCATGAAAAATACTTTAGATACTACATAAAACGACTGTAGAATAAGTCGCCCTGGCTCTAGAAGAATTCGGTATGCCCACTGATGCAATTTATTTCTCGTTCAAACTACTGAAATGATAAAAACATGTGAATACAATGAAGATCCCTGAATAGGAACTCCTCTCAATACTCCTGGGGTTTCCGTCCACAAGAGGAATAATCCAGAGGGTTTTCGTCCTTGGATTCTGTTTGCAAAATCTCAAAGCTAACTGCCAGGAGAAAATAACAATAATCTAGAATACCTAAATCCCCAAGTCACATTTTCTCCTTATAGCCAAAAAACCCTCCAAAGATGCAAGTCACACTTTTTTCCAAATCAGCATAATTAATTATTAATTAATTATTTCCTTCTCCAAGCAAGTTGCATTTTTGGCTTATTTGACCCTTCCCCAAGGCAAGTCGCATTTTTTGCCTAGGAAGGAACATTAAATAATTTGTTAATTTATTTAAATGCACTTTCCTAAGTAAAAGTAACTTAAATAGTCCATTAACTAATTATATGTGCTTTAACAATATTTTACTTTATTTTTAGCACAATATAATAAAATTAAAAAACCGAAGTCAACCTTGAAAACACCCTTTGGCCGTCGGGTAGACAAAACGGCCTAAAGGTCTTCGACTGAACTATTCGAGAAAGAGGGATATTACACAAGCTAAGTTTGATTACAATGATTATGTTAACAGAAGCACATGGAGAACCACATTTCAATTATTTAATGGGACAAGTCCAAAGGGAGTTCCAAAGTTATGCGATATCATAAATAACAAGCATGCTGAGGCCAAATAATATGCACAATATATGCACAAGTTATGTAAGAAGGTGGGTGAGAAATTGGAGAAAAGTAACCATGGTTACAAGAAACATATGGATAAAAGGCACATAACCAAATAATTTGAGGAAGGATATCAAGTGATTGAACACCTATGCAAGGAAAGGCTTCCCAAGAGAACCTATAACAACTTGAAACAAAAGAAAATTGGACTATATAAGGTAGTAAAGAAGATTGGGCCAAATGCGTACAAGTTAGAGTTGCCTGAGGGATTAGATATCCATCAAATATTAAATATCTCATATTTATATGAGTTCCATGAGGGCGATAATAGTGTGCACAAGGTTGAGGAGTAACGTGTAAGAGAATTAGATAAAGACACCCTAGAGATAGAAAATCAATTTGATACCAGAGAAGGAAAATGCCAAATAAGAAGGATGAGGAGATTGAGGCCATACTAGACTTGAGGATAGTAAAGAAGAAATGTAGAAAGGAATACAAGGAGTACTTGATGAAGTGGAAGGAGTGTGCAAAATAAAATGTGACATAGATACACGTAAAGGATCTTGGTCAGCTTGGCCATACACCGAAGCCCTACTCCTAAGAAGGAGCTCACTTTTGTTTTACCTGGGGTGTTTGATGTAGGAGCATCGTGGGAGATTCAAAGGATTGCATACAATTTTGAAATTTTGGCTAAGGTGGCGCATACAAGAATTAAAATAGGTCATCTAAGTAACTAGGGTGCATAAGAATAGTGTGCGACAATGTGCAACACCTTTGAAGACGGAAGGATTGCATATAAATTTTGGATAAGCTACATTAGGGGACACGATGGAGCCAAGTGCAAGAGTTTTGGCAAGATTCAAAGAAAGGGATCGATAAAGTTACGTACAAGTGTGTAAATAATTGAACACCATTCTTAAGCCTGAAATGAAATAAGGGGCACGCGGATCTTATAACAAAGAAAATATAGAGTGTGCAGAAAGGAGTTACTTGAAGACATAAAATGACCAGTGGCAGGTGTACGAAGGATTTCAACTTAGCAATGATGTGGAGTTTCTAGATAGAATTCTCTCAACTACCAAACCAGGGGTAGTTGGCTGCCATTAATGCACATGAGTTCAAATTCAAGTTTGAATGGGATTAGAAGAGAGTTCTGGAAGGAATTTCAAATTTTGAATGGGCTAGAAAAGTATATAAATAGCTTCCTAGCACCATGTTTAAGGGATTTTTTTGAGGGCCTTCGGAGACTTTTAAAAAGAGATATTTTGAAGGACTTGAATCACACGTCCAAGATTTTCAAGTCATCACCCCTGTAGCTCTGTAGATTTGTAACTATCCCATAAAGGGAAAACAATTGTAGATGTTGTAAGGATTTTAAGTTAATGAAACTTGAGTTGTTCTTGAGTAATTTCATTGCATTCAATCTAGAAATGATAGGCTCGAGGAGTACCCGGTAGATCCCTTTATGTACCTTGTCGTCACTATAGTTGAGTTAGAAAAATATTATAACTATGGAAACTTAGAAGATCTGAGACAAAGCAAGTTTGTTGACATGAGATAGAAAGGTCGTGCATCTCTTTTGTGGGAGAACGTAACAAGTGAAATATTGTGCAAGGGAAAAGAGCTCATATTAATACATGGAATATATTTATTGCAAAATTAAAGGGAAAGTTCATTTTGAAGTATTACCATGAGTCTAATTAAGAAGTTGTAAAATTTGAGAAAAATTCCAAGTGAATGCAAGTGATTACATGGAGGAATTTTACAAGCTAATTGTTAGAATGGTCATGTTGAAGATGATAGACAAATATTTTACGTTAAATATGAATGGATTTTGGGTGGAAATCCGAGATGATTTTGGGATGATCAAAATACATTTTGTTGAGGAAGCACATCAATGTGTGCTAAGGGTAGAAAATAGCCTAGAACACATACAGTAAAATACAATTAGAAGGAAATGAAAGTTTGCATAGGATTACATGGACAAGAAAGTAGAAGAGGAACAAGTGTGCAAGGAAAGGAAAGCACTTCATAGTGTAATGATCGTGTAAAAAAAAGTAGAGGTGGTTTCAGAGGAAGACATCAAGTCCAAGGACATGAATTAATTGGAACATTGTTTGAGCCTGAAGAAGATAGAAATAGAGCCTTTGAGTGTCCACTTGTGCATAATGATGGAAGTAAGTGAAATAACTCAAGTGTTTGTATTGCACAAACTGATGGAGAAAGTGATGATTTATTACATCACACCAAAATTGAAAATAGATAAGTACACATGATGAAAAATGTTCTCTTGAAACCTACAAAAGAGAAAAATAGTCCACCGTAGAGGAATAACTTGTTTATGGTGATTTGTAATCAAGGAGGCTGTTGGTGTGTTATTTTCCACATCATTAGGTGAGTCATCTCACTTAGGTGAGATCGTAGATCCATGTGTCATTTAGGGGTCATTATGAGATTCTCTTATGTGTCAGTGCGTCATATGCGTCATTGGGAGTTACACTTCTATTCTGGGAATGTAACTCCCCATCTCTACTCGAGTTGGCATGATTGCAGCACTGGGGGTTACTAAACACCTCCTATATGTACACCCCATTTGATCTATGAGATAGAGGAGAGTATTATGGCGTAACCAGGTTCTGCCCATGTTTCAAATCTTTGCATGCACATTAGGTTGATGCTCGCTCCTCTTGAGATCTCTTCACGTTGTCGTTCACACGTCCATTGATGTGCACGTCATCCCTCATGATCCTATCTTGCAGGTTTTAAACCCTCTTTCATGGTATCAGAGTGGATCTTCTGGATCCGTGCACTCCTCGGTGTTGCTCATGTGTTTTTTTGGCTTTTGACATGATATCCAGATCTTGTTGCATGTGTTGTAATGGTTATTCCAATCGTTCTCTACTTGCATTGATTTGGGCGTTTATACCTCTTGTAGAGTTGTTCGTGTGATTGTGGTTATTTTTGGGGTGTTCATGGTTTTTCGGCCTTTGCATGCGGTCTTCAGAGGTGATCTGCAGTTTTGGGTGTTGTTTGAGGGCTTAGATTTGAGTTTCAGTTTTTTGGATTTGGAGGCTCGTCCTTGGTTGCATTGACTCTACACGTATTCAACTCATCTTCCCTCGTTTGGCTTCATCTTGGTTTTTTTTGGTTCAGCCCCCGCTACAACTCATTGGTTACTCATGCATGTTGCATCCACATCAACCATGATCAAATCGTGTTTTACATCCTGGGTCAAACCTACTCCTTTTTTGTTTCCTTAGAAGCTTGGGTTATTCCTTTGCTGAATGTATTTGGACTTATCATCATTCTTCCATGATATCTGGCTTGTTTTGCATTGTTCATGGTGATCTTTCTCCTTGGGATAAATCCTTGTTGCGTGAATGTGATCTCTCTACCATTCTATTTGGCATGCATCCCTCTACCACCAAATTCTGTTTAGCCGGGATCCCATTCACAGCTTGGCAAGTGGTCTTGAACAACACACTACCCCCTTGCTCGTGCTTGAACAACGTGTCTGCTTGGCCTTTTGGTTCGTTGTTCGTTGTGATTATGCTGCTCGTGGCGCTCGGACTGACAGTTTGACTAGTTCTTTGTTTGCTTTGAATGTGCACTCGGATGGGTTCATCCTTCCTCCACCTTTGACACCTAGCAAACAAACAGTAGCCACCATCTCAGGATTCAACAGTTACACCATGTGGAGGAGACCCCTTCACATAGCCGTTACATGTCTGATTGGGCCATTACACGGCTGACATTCACCTGGTTCATCCAGCTGCATCTAATAACCAACAACCCACAGCTCGATGGATTTTGCATAAAAGACTCGGTGGAGAATCTTGTTTAGCTCAAAAATGCCTCCCTCTAACACGTGGATTCTGTATTCCACTCAGAGGTTTCATCTACAACACCTTGACATGTTGTTCTCTACATGCTCAATCTGCTCGCTACTCACTGCTACATGCTTAGTTTGACATGTTTAGCTCCGTCATCACTTGCCTCTCCCTTTTAGACATTGTTTGGAGGTTAAAACAATATGTTTTTTTGATGTTTGACGACAAAAACACTCTTTATGGCATTGTAATATTCTTAGGGCCTTTATTTGCTTGTTATTATGTCCTTCATTCGCATGTCGAAGATGGAGGGCGAGGTCCAAGGTTGGCATGAGACTAATCCCCCCTCGCAAGAAAAACAAGCTATGCCTAAAATTTGATATCGTTTCCAACGGGTACCCACATGACACCCTTTGCACCCATTTCAAGAACTTTTTTAATGCATTTACAACGTTTATTGATATTTTCCATTAGTTGCGGGAATCGTTTTAATGCTATAAATTTTTACTCGCTGCTCATTTTTTAGCACTTCTTTAGTCAAAGTTGCATGTTTTTTCACACATTACGTGATGAAATTGTTATTTTTGTAAATGAACTACTCTATAAAGTGCTGCATTATGGGGGGGTTAACTGTACTCTTGGGCTTTCACATGCAGATGCATTATCAACAGAGTACGACGTCTTGCTTTTGTGCATCTTGCATTTTACATCATGGAGAGTGATCTTTCTAGACTTGATCGTCATAGGATCTCTTTACAACCTCCACCACTTCTCACCAGGAGAGGGGATTATTCATCTTGGCGTGCTTCCATGGAACGTTACTTCACCCACGAGGGTTTTTTACCCTTCTTGCTTAGGCCAGTTCCTGCACCCGCTAATCATCGTCATCTAGAGGAATTCCTCAACACTTGCGACCACATCTTTGGTCACATGATGATGCATGTCTCCAAATCTCTCTGGTTTCACGTGGCAGACTCAGATCCACCTCACCGTGTCTGGAGCATTCTTCAATCCCTCTATGGAGACCCTTCACATACTGCAGTCGTTGTTTCTGCTGCTGATTCAATCATCTCCTCCATTTCTTCGTGTGATGGCAGTTCTGTTGACATAGACTCACCCGGTTCTACTTCTGATGACGAGGATTGTGCACCTAGTTCTGATGCAGAGAGCATTACAGAGGACTTCTCTCTTCTTTCTCTCACTATTCTAGACATTTTTGTCACCCCCCACATCTCATCAGATATCGAGCAGTCTCATACTCAGTCTCATACATTCATCACACCCACCTCTTTTCCACTTCCTGTGTGCGAGGCCCCTTTCACTTCTCTGCCTTCATTGGATGACTCATACCTATCTGACATCACTCTTCTGTTTGTTGAGCCCCCTCATTGGGACAAGTATCTGCCTGACCTTAGTTGTCTTTTCGTAGAGTCTACTTGTGATGCACTTCAGGTCCCTCATCCATCTATAGGTGTTTTAGAGGAGTTCATCATCTCTGTTGTTGGGAGTTCCCCTTCCAGGAATCATGTCACTTCCACATTTCCAGAGACCTTCATTGATCCACCCTCAGCTATGGATCCCTTTTCTGTTGTGGAGGATGTTTTGTTCCCTTCACATCACTTGGACATCCTTTCAACGGGTGTTCCTCTTTATCACTCTGACAGTTCTATACACATGGCATTACCTTCGGTTGCTTCGCACTCACTCACTAGACCTATGTCACACTTACGTGCACCAAACTCAGAGTTCTTCATGTTGCTGCCTTCAGTTTCCTTTGTGGAGTGGGTGGACTTCTAGCACCTCATTTATGTCCTTCCTAAGGGCAGGCACACAGTTTGTTGTGGGTGGCTCTTCTTCAGTCCAGAGGCAGAGGATCTCATCATCGACATTCTTCTGGGAGACTTCTTAGAGCTGCAGAGCTCAGATCCGTCCATGACATCTTCTGTATTCCTCTTGTCTCCCTCTTCTTCTCTCTTCTTCTTCTTTCCTAGAGATAGCCTCTTTGTACATGGGTACCTTTTCAGGCTCGTCTATGGCCGGGACCCATATTTGGCATCTTTCTTAGATTAAAGAGTGTGTTTTTTTCTCTTGTGGTGGATGTTTTTCCCACTGGGTTTTCCTTCACTGCTTGGGACCTTTTTCTTGTGCATGGGTTCCTCATTAGGCTTTCTGTCGGGACCCATTTCTCGTTTCTGACTTGCCACCTCATCCTAAGTTACGATGAAGGGGGGGGGGGGGGGGTGTTAGTGTGTGTTATTTTCCACATCATTAGGTGAGTCATATCACTTAGGTGAAATCGTAGGTCCATGTGTCATTTAGGGGTCATTATGAGATTCTCTTACGCGTTAGTGCGCCATATGCGTCATTGGGAGTTACACTTCTATTATGGGAATGTAACTCCCCCTCTCTACTTGAGTTGTCATGATTACAGCACTGGGGGTTACTCAGCACCTCCTATATGTACACCCCATTTGATCTATGAGATAGAGGAGAGTTTTATGGCATAACTAGGTTCTACCCGTGTTTCATATCTTTGCATGCACATTCAGTTGATGCTCGCTCCTCCCGAGATCTCTTCACGCTACCGTTCACATGTCCGTTGATGTGCACGTCGTCCCTCGTGATCCTCGCTTGCGGGTTTTAAACCCTCTTTCCAAACTTGAAACTAGATAAGGACACATGATGAAAAATGTTCTTTTGAAACCTACAAAAGAGGAAAATAGTCCACCGTCGAGGAATAACTTGTTTATGATGATTTGTAATCAAGGAGGCTTGAGTATTGTAAGCTAATCTTAGATAGTGGTTATATAGATAATGTTTTTTTATAATAAATGTTGGATAAATTTAGTTTTTGGATGATAATGCATAAAGATCTATATAAGTTTTCTTGGTTGCTAAAGGGTGATTAGATTTTGGTGAATGAACAATTTTTAGATAATTTATAAATTGTTGTGTTTAGAGATGACTTGTTATGTGTGATATTAATTGTTCAATCTTTACAAGATGAGTACATATGCTTACTTCCTTAGCATTACACTCTCCTCCTATGCAATTTCATAATAAAACAAATGTTATTCAAATGCTTCTAAATACATGTCTTACTAGTCTAAACTAGATTTTTTTTTGTGCATCTTGGAATTTCTTCTACAAATCTAAAATTCTCATTCATTAAAAAACATAATCACATATTGACAAGTAGGCTTGATCTATAATAATATATAAACTTAATATATCATTATGCTATGTCATTGGAGGTGATGCAGAAGTGCCACTT
The DNA here is from genome assembly GCA_019776745.2 of Taxus chinensis. Lineage (NCBI taxonomy): Eukaryota > Viridiplantae > Streptophyta > Pinopsida > Cupressales > Taxaceae > Taxus > Taxus chinensis. Next base: position 149,479,135 of record CM034154.1, read on the forward strand.
GGATTAACATTGTGTGATTAACTAGGAACACATTTAAAATTGCTTAAATTATAATTCTATAATCTTTGTTATTTAAAAATTTAATCTCGCATTCATTAGTAGTCTTGGTATGTGGCTATATATTAACCCTATATACCACTAGCAATGAATTCCTCGTTTGAGCTCATTCCCATGTAGCTGATGTTTGCCACTTTTATGTATCTTTTATATTGCTCTTAAATGAGGTTAAGATCTAATGATTCAACCAATCGTAGGCAAGTAGAGACGACACTCTCACTTTTTGGTACTTATCCTACTCTTAAATGAGGCTAAAATTATGATTCAACGATTGGAATTTTGAGCACTAACTTCACGGTGAAGCTTTGAGTCAAGGCTCAAACATAACACATTTCATATGTAAAATTTCATTTAGTGTTGACCAAGCTTTAAGTTTAACGGTTGCTTACACATTTTGTTTGTTTTTATCCATTGTAAATTTCTAGATAACCATGTCTTTCATCTTGCAAACTTGTCATATGCTTGTCATTTTCACATACATACATACATACACACACACACACACAATACTGACTTTTTATTTGTATACAATACTACAATTGTGCACAATTTGAAGGCCAACACTAAAAAATTGACATCACCTAATTATTTTTGACAAGTATAAGTGGCCATCAACTTTAAACATGAGAATGTTGGCCTCAAATATAAAAAACTAGTCTATTGAACACAAAAAAGTTCAAGAAAACTAGAGGACAAGAAAATATGATATTTTAAAATACTGATAATCAATAAATTAATATAAGAAGAATTTACAACTCTTTACAAACCATAAATACTCTTGATTTTGAATAACTATGTATTCAAAATATCAATCTAATGTTAATTGACAAAATAAAATTCTGTCCTAGCTATTTTGAAAAATAGGTGAAAGCAAAGTACTCTGAAAACTCCAAATAAGAAAAATGTGGAAGAATGCTTTCAAACCCTAACGACTCACGCAAGCAGGTGCAAGCCAATGGCAGCAGCGGTGGCAGTGGCAGGTCTCACAGTCTAGGCGGTGGCTCTACCTCTTCACTTGCAAAATCCTTTGTGGCGCTCACTTCTGGTAATCCAGAGTATATTTCATCAGCAGGAAAATAAAGACAAGATTTTATTGGGGTTCCAGATGCGCCTTATATTGTGGAAATATCCACAACCTTTCTGGTAGTTACGTTTTCATTCTCAAATGTAACCGAATCAATCTCTTCTCTTAAATATTCTTCCCTTATTTGTTGATTTAATGGCTTTAGACCTCGAACTGAAGATCTGCATCAATGGATCTTTTCTACTTGGTGTCGTGACTGAGAGATTTAGTTGTGCACAAAGGTTTTTTTATTGTTTGTTTCTTCTCTCTGATAGAGTGTCAACGGATTCTTAATGAGGGTCCTTGGTTCTAGGGTAGGGCTGACCGTTTTATTACTCAATGGTTTTTGGATTTTGATCCTTCTAATATGGTTGTTTCAAAAATGCAAGTTTGGGTTCATCTCCCCAATCTCCCTCTCTCCTTTTGGCACATTGCAGTCTCTATTGTTATTAGTGACACTCTTGGTCGGTTCATTAAGATGGATAATGAACATCCCAAGCAAGGATTGTTCTCCTACACACGTATTTGTATTGAGGTGGATCTCAGCAAAGGTTTTCTAGAAGAGTTGGAGTTAATCCATGATGGATTCAAATGGATACAAGTCCTCGACTATGAGAAAACGACCTTTTAATGTTGGTTATGCCATCAAAATGGGCATCTTCAGGGGGTTTACTCACTACATAAAAAGAAGAAGAGCAATGAGGTTTCTTCACTGCCTAAAGGCTAGTAGTCATTTGCAGTGCCAGAAGTCAAAGAATGCTCTCACCCCGGAAATTTAGAAGATATGTCTGTTGAGTTTCCCCCTGCTAGTAGCGGTGCCAAACGAACGCATGTATCTGAGTATTTTGATTTTGACCCCACTCAAGATAGCCCGTGCCTTGATCCTCCGCTCGACCTGGTACCCCAACAGACGCCATGGACTGTTGTCACGTGTTCTGAAGAGAAAAGGAGTTCTTTGACACTCTTGTTTCTCATTATCCATTAGACTTGAGTAACTCTATATTTGATTCTCCTTGGACCCCCATGTAGTTGTTGCTTTGTTGTTTTGCTTGGCTTAGTTTTGTGTGCTTGTGGCTTTAGGGTGTACTCTCATACCATCCACTTTTATTGTTTAGAGAATCTTATATCATATCACATTTTAATATAATATAAGATTTTTTTTTCATAAAATAAAATAAAATATTAATCTAAATTAAAAACTGTAGTAATATATTATTTTCAATAAACTATTTTATAGTTTTCATAAATACACAAAAACAACGTAACACCAAATTGCCACATTTATTTATTTATGTGGTCAAGAGATGCAAACGATAGCTACACTGATTTGAGGTGCAGCTACCACTGTTTATACAGTAAATAAACAAATAAATCAAACAACATAAAACAAATTACAAGGCTTGGAATTTTATCTTTGTACGGTCTCAGGGAGCCTATCCCAGTTTTTTACCTAATCTAATAAAAAAACAAAGCTCAGAACCATTGAATATTAAAGGGAAATGAAATGAGGATCTATGGAAACTGTAGATTCTATGGAATCTACAGAATCCTCTTCACAGCAATAGAAAATAAAACACAGCGGATTTAAAGGAACCAAAACAGGGGAAAAAGAAAGGAAAGCTACAAAAATTTATATCAGCAAAAAGACATAAAACTCTTGGCTGCAAATAACACAGATCTGGGATTGAAATTACTTGAGCAATACAAATATATTTGTCAATAATGAACAGCTACAGCTGCACACAAAACATACATTCATACATTAACAACTGAGAAAATGAAGTTTTTCTATCAGCAAAAACAATCCAGACTTGAGCTGGAACAGAGCACTTTTCTCCTTCTCCCAAATCTGGTTTTTCTCCTTCTTCTTCTTCTTTTTTTTTTGGTAAAAAAGAGTCCTAAAGATTTATTTTTTAGAAAGGTGATATTAGGATTAGCAATATTATTTTGTTTTAGAGTCATTTAGTCACAATTTATGTTGTTTCATTGTAAAAAAATCTGAATAATAAAAACAAATTACCTCACTTTTTAATAATTGGATGCATTTTTGCTTGTACGCGATGTCCATCTTATGGGGTGAATTGTTCAAAGAGCCTCAAAGCCATATCAAGTTGAGTTAGCAATGTCTATTGGAGGATGGAGGCAAGAAGACAACCAACGTCCTCAAGTTCGTCACTACCTCAAAGGCCACAAACTGCTTTAGTGACACTTTTGGTTTCGTGTGTGATGAATAAGAACAGATGAACATCCATGTTCGTGTGTGCAGTATAGTGTTTGTGTTTCCCCTGTGATGATGATGATGTAGAGATTTGTACCATTGATACTATTGCAAGAAGTGTTTTGATCAGATTGACTTGATGGTTAGTGTGAATTTATTGATGGGTCCCAATTCATGTATTCACCTGGATAGGTTGATGGACCCCTATTCATGGATGACGTAGTTCCCACATTCAGTATTGAGGATCGAGACCATGTGCAGGCTACAAAGCGACATGTTGATTGGTTGATGATGGTATTTTTACCCATGTTCGCACTAACAGGGGAATGAAAAATTCATTAAATAGTCCTCTCATGATTATTAATAATTTACTCGTGATTGATTATTATTGTAAATAATATTACAAATATGGTTTGTAATATTTAGTGTTTGGTTATAACCATATGATATGAGATATATTGTTGTAAGTGGTTCCTATATTATAGGAAACCACATCCTCATTTATTTGTGTACGAGTCTTGTATGAATTGTTGAATAGAGAAGAACTAATCATTTCCTATTTCAATATGTTGTTGCTCCATTAAGAAGAATGAAGAGCAATTAATGCATGTGCATTACCTCTTGCTTCTGGTGCTTTTTCTTCCTTCTTCTTCTTGGCACTTTCTAGAATAAAGTTACCTAGCTAGGTTATTTTGTTGAAGTGTATGCGCCATGAGGTCAATGGACTTCTTCATGCATGATGATTCTGGATGGTAACCAAGGTTGCAATAGTTGCACTTTATTTTCCCCTTCCTTTCCTTCGAGCTAGAAGATTCATTTAGAGGTTTGAGATTGAATCCCTTTTCTTGGATCTGGTTCCTTCTTCCCTTTTCCTTTGGATTGTTGATTGGATTTCGAACTGTTCTTCAAACTTGCTTGCATAGTAAGAGCATGAGCTTTGGAATTCTTCAATGTACCCATTTTTATGAGCTTATCTTGCTCATGTATCAGGGACTCAATAAAAGCATCAAGTGTGGGCATCTTACAAATTCCTCCTTTTGTAAGCCTGATTGTGTGAAAAGTGGAGACAAAAACAACATATTCTGGACCCAGTTTTGACAAAATAGCAAGAACTAATTTTCTCTCTTGTTGAGATTTGTCGATTCCGCATCCTTTCAACTAGAGGAATAGGGCCTTGAACTTTGTGAAAAAGTCTTGAATATTTTCAAATTTGCTCAAATCTAATAAGGTGAGCTCATTTTCAAGGATGTGACACCCCATCTCATCTTGCTTCCCAATAAGAGTCTTCAGCTTAGTCCAAACCTTGTTTGGAGTTTTACATGTTTCAACATGAAACAACAATTCTGTAGACATGGATAAGCATAGGAGACTGAAGGCCTCATCCATAAATTTGAAATATTTGGATTTTTTAACTGTAATATTTGGTCCAACCATTGTTTCCATGACTATTCAATATAAGCATCTAATTCTGAGTTGAAGAAGAATCTGTAACGACCCAAAATTCTCACATAGTACAACACAGGATAAAAAAAAAATTTATGACTTTCTTGACACATAACATGACGCAACATGTCATCACCAAGGATACAACTAACACTGTGAACAACTTGATACAAGGATGGCCATAAAGGCAGCACGGAAACGTTCACACCTTTCAAGGACAATTTACTTTTCTTTTAGACATGACAACATAGAAGTCCAACCAAAAAACACACTTACAGCTAGGGCCAACCACAATGAGATATTCTTGAGGGTTATTTATTTTAATAAGACATCTTGCAATTCTTAGCTTACGTTTCCAAGGAGACTCAAGATATGATTCATACAATTCATCTTACCAAGATAAGTTATTCCTTTTTCACTGAGTAATTAACTTTAAATCTTCTCTATTATGACATTTATTTGTTTAATTCAATTATTTAATAAAGGAGGTAATTTAATTCCACAAGGCCATCTATCCTCACTTATGCTACTAAAACTCACTCATAACCTTATTACAATATGGATTCGCTTTCAACATACTCAAGAGAAAGATTACCAAGCACCTAAAAAAAAAAACTGGTTAGAGGAAGAAGGTCGAGTTGAATTCATCTTTATGACCTCATTAGTTATTAACCCGGTTTTTATTGAAGCTTGAGGATTTATCGAAAATTATTAAATATTTTACTTAGGCTTCACTGGATGATTTTTACAAAAGAAAACAATTTACCTTTCAAATGGTTGAGAGATAGATTGCGTGGTTTCAAAACCGATTCCTCCTACTTATTAAATCTTATTATCTTATATCAACTAACAATTTGTTTCACCTTAGGATCATTCTAAGAATTCACCATAAAAAGGATAATGTTCGCTAGTGTAGCTAGGGATATCAAGTTATAAAATTTTTACTTCACAATGGATGGTTTCATTTTGATCACTCATGGAATTATTTGATTTCAAATAGATCACCTCTACATTTATTTGTTGAATATAAAATTATTATTTTTTTTTAGCTTCTTTAAGGGTTAACCGACCCATTTTACTTTACTTATAATATATTGTCACTCAGTCTTAGAAAGATTTAACTTGACAATTTATTCTCAAGATCAAAGTTTTATAATACTCATATCAATGTAAAGATTGAATACCATTTCTCACAAAGGTAAGTTACCAGTTTACCTACAGAAGGACAAGACAACATCATCATGAAATTTCAGTACAACCCAAGGCAAGAGGTCTTCTAAACTCCTTTGCAAGCACTATTACAAAATTTACCTCACATTGGACATTTTTACAAGGAACTTCATAAATTGCACTGATGAAACCTTTACAACTCTTTCCTTTAATCTACTCGCATAATCCATCTGCACAAATACTAGCTAAAATCAGTTCACGAGAACTGAGCATGTTAAGGCTACACATTGCAACAAGAAGCTAACATTTAACAATATCAAGAAAGGAATGTTCTAATTCAAAAATGGATTAAATCACAACCCACAACTCCAAAATTATTCGCATGAGAAAGAAATCTAAACCATCCAACAAGGAGAAAGTCAAAATACCAGTAAGAACAAAATCACATAAATCAAGGCAAGACCTTATGGGTTAGGAACAAGAAAGTCAAGAGTGTTGATATTTCCTTCATGTAATCCTATGGATTACGTGATTGGAATCCAATACTCAATCCATCCATCTAAAGAGGTCCAAGAGAAGCCAAAACATACTAATTATGATCGTAGGCGCGAAACAAAACGACGTTATCCAAATCTCCCAAGGGGAGGCTTCATAGTAATAAGGGTTCGACGCCCTTAAAAGAAAAACAACTATAGTTTCAGTTTTAACCAAGGAGTTTTACCACTACCTTCTTATAGGATTTCTTAAACGTAGGACTAGTTAACAAAACAAATCCACTCTTCCAAAAGCATACAAATGAGACACAAAAAGGGCCATTATTCTACCAACAAACCTTATCCTAATCGTCAACTTCTCTACATAATATAAGGGAAGGCTAAACCCAAAATTCGTTAATAATTTTTATATATTTCCGACAATGTCAATAAGTATTTTAAAATAAAAATAAAAATTGATTTCCTTAACAAGCCACAAAATGGGACTTTTAGTAACCAAGTTCGAAGAATAAGATATTCGAGTTCGAAAACAAAGGGATTCGACACATGGTGGGTAATACACCAGCAATGCCCCAGACTCAAAAGACCTTACCACGCGTGCAAGCACAAAAATAAGAACCAACACACATATCCATCAGGAAGGTTACGCAGTGCAGTCAAGCCTAGAAGTTCGATGAGCTCCTTGCCAATGGTAAAGGAGATAGAAGTTTTACCCGATCCAGGTGGGCTTATCAAGGAAATGTCTAGCAAATATCAAACAGATGAATATAATAGCCAACTATTATATTATCACTGTAATCAACTGTCATCTAACAGGAAACGAGTTCACGAGTCCAATACCATGGATTCACCTACAACTTTTGTTTCAGTCCAGCTATTAATAGCTTGCTCGCGACCCTTAATAAAAATTGTAGATATTTCATTCAATTAAACTTACAATGTTTCCCCCTTACTTTAATCAAACAAGAGTTTGAACCAGGAAGTAGGTATAGTAATTCTCTCAACACGTAGAGGCCAAAATAGATGTCAGGTTATTCATCCTCTAGAACTGGGTACAAAAGTCAACCATATACAGTTCTAAAGCAAAGCCCTAATGCCATTTTCTAATTAAACAAAAAAAAAGGAATGCCTACAGGCTTAAACAAGTTTTAGAACACAATGTCACTATTAATGTACCATCTAGCAAAACAGGAGAGCCCTAAACAGGAAATACATATTTATTCAACCCAAATAGATATATGAAGGCTTAACCTTCCATACAGTAAGCCTTCAATTATAAATACCATCACAGAATTCTTTTAAAAGAGAGTCATATAAGCAAACGAAACTCTATAATGTTTCCTTCCCAACGAACTAGACTGCATCACTCAATATTGCAGTAGCCCATTTAGACAAATATGAAATAGAGTAAGCTATAAGAGAGGAAAAGAACATTCCAAGCAAAACCAGCGAAATTGGAACGAGATTTAAAGGAACAACCAACACAATCAGGTAGCGATATAAACAACCACAAATTTTTTTTGTCTAGGTGCCATTCAAGAGGAAAGAATATTCATTTCAAGATACTGAAAGAAGGTAGAAAACTATTACAAGGAGTAGATTTAACATGCCTGATTAGAATTCTTCCAATCCAACAAGCACGTCGACCAGGGCTCAGGAAACAGCAACACAACCTGCGCAACTTCTCTTCCTCAGCCTGCTGAAGGTCCAAACTCTGTTAACGGCCATGCTCTTGACTTCATAAAATCAATTGTATAGTCCGCAATGTGCATCTCTACCCATAGTTTGGTCGGGTCGCATTGGCACCCGATTATCATTCCCTTGTTGATCTTCTGGCGACACCCTATCTCCTCTTCCCAAAGATTGTTGCCATGCATCCCTGGGTTTCTCAGAAGTAGATCCAAAATCCTCCAAACACTGCTCCAAATTAGCCCTAGAACTTCTGTAGGCCCCATTTTTGGCAATTGAACTTGATCCTTCGTCATTCATCCAAACACCTCCACCATCTCCATATGCATCTGATTGTTTCTGATTTGGACCTCCTAACCTTGGTGCTCTCATAATAGGAGCAACCCTAGTCTGAGACGAAGCAAAAGAAGATGGCTTTATAACCAAAAAAATCTCTTGGTACAGACTCCATATCCATAAAATAGTCCCTAGACGTAGCATCCTTAATTAAGGCTGACCAGTCACTAGATTTCTTCAATGCAGCTGCTTTGCCCTTAATCCAAAGTGCTCTGCGAGCTCGTGCTAGTGCCACATTCATGCGGCAAATATCAAATACAAAGCCAACCCCATGATTTGAAGCTCGGACACAAGACATAATGATTACATCACGCTCTTGGCTCTGAAAGGCATCTACCGTAATGATATATAAACCTTTTCCTTCATCAGATTTGAGGACAACATCAAACTCTCGGTGCAAACATTACAGCTGTAGCTTGTAAGGTGTGATAATTCCAACAGAAACCTTTATGCCTGCCAACTTAGTGACTCGTTGAAGAAGCTCATATAATTGCAAAGCAAATTGTGCTTCATGAATATTCTGATATGAAACAGATCCACGCCTATGAGATTCTCTTCCATGAGTTACATCGTAAAACAAGTAAGGTCTCAATAGAGAATCTTTGCAATAATTTTCATCAGGTCTCCTGGTAACACTCTCACTGTCACATAATCGATTTAGATAAAAATATTTTGAAGGAGAATCCCCTCGAAGATTATCAACCTCTGCTGGCCTAAAATACCTGGGATCTATATTGACATAATCCTTCCAAATCAAGCCCACATACCGAAACGCTTCTTCCAGAAATTCCTCGACAGTGTGGCTGTCATCGGTGGCAACAACGTAGTCATCGGGTTCATCTTGCTGCAACATGAGCCACATTACTTCCACATAGTCCTCAGAGAAGCCCCAATCCCTGGAGGCCTTGAGATTGCCCAAACAGAGCTTGTTCTGCAACCCAGTTTTGATCCGCCCCACAGCCCTGGTGATCTTTCTGGTGACGAAATTCTCACCCCTCCTGGGAGACTCGTGATTGAAGAGGATCCCATCGCAGGCAAAGAGTCCATAGGCTTCCCTGTAGTTAACAGTGTACCAGTGGGCTGCAACCTTGGAGGCGACATAAGGGCTGCGGGGGGGGGAAAGGGGTGTCCTCGTTCTGAGGAGGGGTAGAACCATACATTTCAGAGGATCCGGCCTGGTAATACTTGATCTTGTGCCCTGTGGTCTGGACTTGGATGCAGACGGCCTCTAACAGACTGAGAGTGCCCGTGGCGACTACATGCGCGGTGTAATCTGGGTTTTCGAAGGAGACTCCGACATGAGACTGCATTCGATACTGAACAGATAACAACATAGTTGGACAGCCTACTACACTAGCTTGTAGCTTCATCTAACCACCATATCAAACCCAGCATTCACGCAGCAACCAAGACACAGAGAAAACGTGCCAGGAGAAAGAAACGCCCATATGCAGAGGAGGAGAAAACAAAAGAAAGAAGAAGGTTCATGGCAGGGAACAGGAACAAAACGACACTCAAACACGTTTCCCTCCTTCCAATGCCTGCAGCCCAAGAAAAACGTGCCCAACACCCACCTATACGCATTGAAAGAGAATCAAAATGAGATCATGGTGAAGGAAGTCAAGACTCCACCGACTCCCACTGTCTCACGCCAAACAGGAAATTACAAGTTCATTTAAGAAGTGACAAGAAATGTCACCCATCCGCCAGCTAACCAGGGAGAAAAAAATGCGCTTCAACCACTACCAAAAAGAATTAAAAAAATACAGTCTACATAAAATAATAATCATTAATCTTCTCCATGATTACTTAAACTAAGCTCTCCTTGTTTAGTTTAATATTCTCCTCCTTGATGATAAAAAAATTCTAAACTACACTCTCCTCATTTAGCAATTGAAACACAATGATGGAAAAATATAAAGCAAGGAGGACATTCATGCTTAGCTTTGCAAACAAGAGAATAAATGGCACGTGATGTTACACCACACCACACCACATATGAGCACAAATAAAGCAGAAGCATTCCATAAATCGAAGGCATGACAGACGAAAGAAGAAGAAAGGATGCTAAAAAAAATAACTTCGCAAACAGGGTAAAAGTCACCTAACAATAGAAAAGGGAGCTCAATTCAGCATTCAATGACACGCAATAGGACAAGGACGTAACAGCGAAAGTCGATGCCGAACAGGGCATTACATTCTCCTCCCCTTAAGAAAGCATCGTCCTCGATGCGACATAACACAACAGAAAAGAAATGGTTCGCAACCAAGAACAGGTACAGGAGAAAGTACACCCTATGGTTTAAAATTTTAGTTGATTAAAGCACGGTCACAAGGTAGCCTTAGGGACATTTGGTAGAATTTTTGACTTTCAATGTTCTGTGAAGATTGGCAGTTCTTTCTTGTTCATCATTTCATTAGTCTCTTTCCATTATCATTATTTTAGTTTCTTTTTAAAAAAAAATATCATCATTGAAGAGTTTTGATTTATTCCTTATTGTGGGTGCCCAACATGAACTGCTAACACAACACCCTATCAGGTTCACAAGCACGCAAGTATATACTTCAAGATTGTATTACACCACAAAAGGTTACTCAAATACGGAATAGAATAGGTACAGTCCACATAACATAGTACTCGTCACACATCAATGACTGACATACAAAATACTTATCCCAAAAGAGTACTACAATCCACCAGACATTTCCTCAATTTGCATCAATGAAAAACTCACATAACATCAAACCATGCTACATTTACATAGTGTCCACAAGGGAATCAATGACATATCTACAACATCACACCACATATCCATCTGACATGAGTAACACATACATCAAAATACCACTACAAAACATCACAATGACTCAACATATATACCAGAACATCAAATATACACACAAATATCATATGCCTCCCTCAGACTCTTATGCCTCCCTCAACCTCGTATGCCTCCCTCAAGGAGGCCGGTTGACCCTATGGTCCAAGACACATAGAGTTCGAACACTCCTAACCCAAGTGACATAATAACGCATGGTTCAACAACCTGCTAATTATCTATACTCCTTGGGGCGTACCCCTACACAACGAAGCGGGTCCATAGGTCCAACCATTCCATGGTGCATCCCATGACCCTATTCCACACACCACGACAATAGAACCAGCACAACAATCCAATCAAAGTGCCAAGTGGCAAAGTACAAGCCTTGGGCAAGGCGGTAAAAATTCCAAATTTAAAAGAAAACCCAAATTCAAGCAAAATAAATGGCCAAATAGCCATAGTTAGTACCAAAAGCCCCATGTTAGTGCCACAAACCAAGGAAATGCCCAAAATTGTAAAGCATGGCAATCAAGAAAAGCTGCTGGTCCTTAGAAATAAAGTAAAAAAAGATCAATTACGAATAAAATCAACTCATAGTAATGTCACATTACGACAAATGTGTGGCCTTATCTGGCCACCAAGGGGTACTCAACGAGTTGCTAGCACTCGGAACATCGAGCCTTAGCTCGTAAAATACATATCAATAATACAACTGTCATCGTCTCAATCAGAATCATCTCGCCATAACTTCAACAAGGTCTCAACATAGTCAAAGTCACATAGGTTAAATCCATACGACAACCATATCGGGAGAGAGAAAAGAGTACAGGTTGCCATCTACTGAGCCTGAGGTGTCCGCGAAACACAATATGCATGGCACCCGTTGAACAAGTGTCACACATACCAAACAAACGAAAGTGGGTTTTCAGCCTATGTAAGGCTCCACTTCCTATCTCGTACTTGGCTTGAGTGACTGGTCAACGGTACACATTTTCTCACTCCATACATACACAATCTACCGATTTCCCTCAGGTTCGGTTAGTGTAAGGCTCACAACATAACATATAACTACATTACTAACACCCTAGTGGTACACACATAGCTAACATAACGTCTCACGTATGGTAGGTATATGGGGTAGATCACAATCATACATTCACAGGGCGCAATGCATCACTTTACCACATTCTGCACCCAAAGTGCAATCACAATACGATAGGGTTCATACACTCACCGTATGACCCTAAATCACGACATGAATCATTACATATCACACAACTCAGATATACGATGAACATAATAACATCACAACATAATATCCATTGCTACATAGCAAGGTGGTACACACATTTCTCCAAAACATGGTAAAAACATCATGATACAACTCATCTCTTTTAACATCAATCTAGTCATACAACACATTGATACACCTACATAGCACAATATGTCACAAAACTCCAACACTATGTTATCCACTTTATAATTCTTTTCACACATCACAAGCATTAATTCACACGTGAACTCTTCATAGAATCCACAAGAAGGAGAGAGAATACTCCCATCCCCAAACATATCAACATGATCACAAACATGCACAATGTGACATACACATCATGTGCGTTCACAAAAACACAATTACGACATGGATCACATCACGTTTAAAGCACATTACTCTTCCAATATCTACCACCATCATGCAACATCATCATCATCATGCAGTATCATCATGTAACACCACCACCACCATGTAACATCATCATATAACACAAATCCGGCCCATAGGTTCGAGAGCATGAACCTATGCTCTGATACCAAATGTAACGACCCAAAAAATTCACGCACAAACAACACAGTAAAAGAAAGGATTTTTTTTTTTTTTGACTTGCTTGACACATAACATGACGCAACATGTCGTCACCAAGGATGCAACTAACACTGTGAAAAATTTGATACAAGGATGGCCATATAGGTAGCACGGAAATGATCACACCTATCAAGGACAATTTACTCTTCTTTTGACAAGGCAACATGGAAGTCCAACCACATGACACACTTACAGCTAGAGCAAGCCATAGTAAGAAATGATTGGAGGTTATTTATTTTGATAAGACACCCTTTAGCTCATGACTTAAGTTTTCAGAAGGATTCAATATATGATTCACACAAATTCATGTTACCAACTGAGCTAATTTCTTATACACTGTAGAGAAGTTCACTTAAAATCTTCACTTTACGACAATAGAAATTTTTAGTTCCATTAATTTAATAAAGGGAATAATTAAATTCCACAAGGCTATCTGTCCATACTTATGCTACTAGAACTTGTTCCCTTGCTACAACAAGAATTCGTGTTCAACAAAATCAAGAGGAACTTACAAAGTATCCTGGGAAAGAGATAAGGAGATTAGGTCGAGTTAAATTCCTCTTTAAGACGTCATTAGTTATTACCAAGGTTTAATTGGAGCTTGGGGTTTTATACGTAATTATTAATGCTTTTACTTAGGCTTAACTGAAAGAGTTTTATCAAAAGGAAACTACTTATGTAACGCACCAAAATTACCAACACAAGAACAACACAGTGAAATACAGGATAATTTTTTTTTTGACTTGCTTTGACTCAACACGACACAACATGTCGTCACAAGGTTACAACCAACACTTGGAACCATTTGTTACGGGGAAGACCACAAGGTCAGCATGGAAACATTCACACTGATCAAGGACAATTTATTATTATTTATTTTTGACGAGACAACATGGAAGTCCAACCACATGGCACACTCACAGCTAGGGCAAGCCACAGTAAGAAATGGTTAGGGTTTATTTATTTTGGTAAGACACCCTTTAGCTCATGACTTAAGTTTTCAGAAGGAATCAATATATGGTTCGCACAAATTCATCTCACCAACTGAGTTAATTTCTTATACACTGAAGAGTAGTTCACTTAAAGTCTTCTCCTACTTGCTAAATCTTATTATCTTCCAGAAAATGACCATTGTTTTCCCTTAATCTTGTTTAAGAGTTCATCCAAAAGGGGTAGTTCACTAGTTAGCTAGGGATATCAATTTATATATATATAAAAAAAAAATTACTTCTCAAAGGATGGTTTCATTTTGATCACTCATGGAATTATTTGATTTCAAGTAGTTCACCTCTACATTTATTTGTAGAATATAAAAGTATTATTTGTTTAGCTTCTTAAGGGTTAACCGGAAAAGCCCATTTTACTTTACTTATAAAATATTGTCACTGAGTCTTAGAAAGATTTAACTTAACAATTTTTTCTCAAGATCAAAGTTTTACAATACTCATATCAATGTAAAGATTGAATGCCATTTCTCACAAGGATAATTTCAAGCTTAACTACACATGAACAAGACACTTTATTTCACCATTACCAAACAATACCAGGCAAGAGGTCATATCAACTCTCTTTACAAGCAATGTTACACAATTTACAACACATTGGACATTTTTACAAGGAACTTCATAATGGTACAGATGAAACTTTTACACTCTTTTCTTCTAGTCTACTCGCATAATCCATCTGCACAAATATTAACTAGAGTCAGTTCGCTAGAACTGAGCATGTTAAGTCTATACATTGAAATAATAAGCTAACATTTAACAATTGACATGAAAGGAATGTTCTACTTCATGAAAGGATCAAAGCACAAACCAATAATCTACTTTTCACACGAGGTAAGGATCTACACCAGCCAACAATGAGGAAGTCAAACATTCCAGCAAGCAGTATATCACAAAACAAAGAAACAATCCAAGAACTCGTGGGATAGGAACGAAAGGTCAATAGTATAGAGAATTTTGATCATGCAACCGTATGGATTACGTGACTTAAATCTAATATTCAAACCATCCACCATAAAAGGGAAAGAAAAACTTGAGAGTCAAAGACATACTAGTTACGTTCAAGACGCGAAACAAAACATAGTTACCCAGTCCTTCCAGGAGGATGTTTCATAGCAATAAAGGGATACGTGACCCCGAAGGAAACATTCCATCGTTACAATCTAAACAAAAGGTCTACCGCCTCTTCCTTACAAGGTCTTTTAAAAGTAATAAACGTTAACAACTAGGATTCTCTCTAATTTCTTTGGTTTGCAACTAGGATTCTCTCTTCCTAGAACTTTCTATTGCTAAAGGTTGTATCCTGAATCCCATTGATCTACTTTCGGGCATTGAGGACAATAGTGAAATTTCCTTCTTTCCTTCCTAATGTCTAATACCAGAATAGATTATTGGAGAAACTACAAGCCGCAAGCCTTATTAGGAAACGAGTAATAAACAAAATAGCTCACAAGCAGGCTACACTCTAGGTAGGCAAGCATGACAACTTTTAAATGGAAAGCCTAAACAAGCTTCATTTGTAAACTTCATAAATAACATACATACTATTATCCAAGACAATATAGCACTATGTGAAAAATGTTGTACAATATCAATTCATTCCAGCAGGACTCTCACTTACGCAACAAATTACATTCAATAGAAAGGTAATCAAGGAGTAGTGTTACAACTAATAAAACAAGAGCCACTCTAGCTAAGGACCCAGATTTCCATATTTTTGATATTCCTTATCAATGATGATAAAACACCACAAAAGAAATATACATGCATTTGTGTTTTATCCAGTGGTAAGTCTACATTCAGAAGATCTGGATAAAGGTGATAACTATCTTGTTAGCACAAGCAAGGGAACAAGCCAAAGAGGAAAGAAGCATTCAAGTGGGGCAGCAGTACTAATGAAGGCAACCCCCTAAGGAAGCAAAAAGCAAGAAGTATCTACTATCGAGCAGAAATCAGACCCAAGCATTTATGAGCCTTTATTGATTTGATATCGCTTAGGGTAGCCATAACCAAGCATTTTGAAAGGTAACATTTTTTTTTTTTTTAAGCTTCCATGTTTCATAAGAATGTCTCTTTCCATTTTAGATGATTTGATCCAAAAGAAACAAAGCAAGTACAACATTGTTCTCAGCCATATAATTATAACAAAGTAAAGATAACAACAATTTTCCCCTATGCAAACCAATCATGAAAGGAACAACGATTCAGGAGAAGGAACAGGAAAAAATAAAGAAACCAATGCAATCAAGGACAATCGATAGAATCAAACACAATATTCCATCTTAAAGCATCATTTCAGGTAGTAGATCATTTATTTCATGAAGTTGAAAAAGGAAAGAAAAATATTTCAGGGGCTAGTCTTAACATGCCTGGTTTAGAACGCCATCTCCATATGAAAAAGATTTGACTCAAAGCCGCTGCTTGCCCTTAACCCAAAGTTCTCTGCGAGCTCGTGCTAGCGCCACATTCACGCAGTGAAAAACAGCTACAACCAACCCCATGATTTGAAGCTCGGACACGAGACATACTGATTACACCATGCTCCTGGCTCGGGCAGGCATCTACCGTGATGATCAATAAACCTTTTCCTTCTTGAAGACTTCATCAATGACCCCCTCTTCCTCCTCACCGTGCAGGATCCTTTTACCTTTGGCTTTCTCCATGTTCTTAAGAGCCCCTTTGAGCTCTTGAATCTCCTTCTCCAATCTGTCAAACTTCTCCAGCAAATCCTCCTCCTTGGGCTTCTCCACAGGCATGCTGATATGCAGGAGGCTTTCAGCAAGTTCTAAGTCCTTGTGGCTTCTAAGGACACGATGGGAGGCAGGGATTCTAGTTTTAAGGCTCTTGCTTTTCTTGCTGGAGCCCACATCATCATGCTTTCTTTTTGGTAGGGGTGGAGAGGGAGTAGTATGGGTAGGTGGGGGTGTGGAGGAGGGAGGTGGGATGGGGTTCATGAGAGGGCAACTGGAAAAGTGGCGGTGGATGAGGAGTATAAGGGCCCCTGGTGCAGGGGGACAGCCCTAGAGTGATTTTGCACCTCCCTTATAGACTTCTCAAGGGAGTTGATCAGATAATGAGGAAAACTAATAATGTTAGTTCTACGAAAATGATTCACGAAAAATCAAATGTTTGTGTGGGATAGTCACATATCTTCCTTCTAAGGTAACATACCTTACTACCATTTTGGAAAGTTCATCAAAAGGTGCAGGGATCGACTCCACCTTGAGGCCAGCAGTTAAAAACTCAAGGTTCTCTCCCTCTTCCAAAAATTTCGTGGTTTCAACCTCCCTGTCGACTTTCTTGTTGAAAAAATTTTGCACCTTCCAAGCTTAGACCAGTGACCTGAGCTATGAGCTCTTCTGTAATTTTCATTTTTCATGTTACTGTACTTGACAATTTTGTTCTTCCAACCCTTGGCGAATTTTACGGAGACGTCTTGATCGAAGCCTTGAATCCTCTCAATGAAATTCGACAGGCCCCCGATTTACAGGTACTCCCAAAGCTCCGTGTTCTCTTTCCACTCAGGGTTGTGGGTCGGCTCGGTCTTGCATGGTGGACCCCCCATATTTCCTCTGTTACTATTTCTATTTTTAACGGTAAAAAAAACTTGCAATGTGCGGGACAGGCCAAGCGGTGCTTTTGGTATTTGAATCTGTTCCTCCAGTGAAAGCCGGCTTAATAATAATGTAGCATTTGTTATTATTGCCCCTTCTCCCCCGCTTTCCTCCCATGCCAAGAAATGATGGCAATCCAATCCGCACCCATCGCAGCAATCATCCAAATATTTTTGTGATGTCATCATCATGTACGTGGGGATCCGCTCATTATCATCCATAAAACAGCCGTTTATTCATAGTTTTCATAGCAATGAAGATCAATAATGATAGCTTTATTGACATGTGCCGGCAGATCGTCCCCTACCAATCCAAGTTTGAAAGGAATTATTCACTCCTAAGGTAGCCAAGCTGTCGGCAACCCTGTTCCCTTCACGATAAAGTATGGGTGATGTGTACATTAACAAAGATTTTGCATATTTATATAGCTTCTTCAATATAATCCCTGATAGACCAGCTGGGCTGTTGATTTTTATTCAGGAGATTTATAATATTTACCAAGCTAAGTTTATTCCTTTTTTCACTGAGTAATTAACTTTAAATCTTCTCTATTATGAACATTTATTCGTTTAATTCAATTATTTAATAAAGGAGGTAATTTAATTCCACAAGGCCATCTATCCTCACTTATGCTACTAAAACTCGCTCATAAACCTTATTACAATATGGATTCCGCTTTCAACATACTCAAGAGAAAGATTACCAAGCACCAAAAAAAAAAACTGGTTAGAGGAAGAAGGGTCGAGTTGAATTCATCTTTATGACCTCATTAGTTATTAACCCCGGTTTTTTATTGAAGCTTCAGGATTTATCGAAAATTATTAAATATTTTACTTAGGCTTCACTGGATGATTTTTACAAAAGAAAACAATTTACCTTTCAAATGGTTGAGAGACAGATTACGTGGTTTCGAAACCGATTCCGCCTACTTATTAAATCTTATTATCTTATATCAACTAACAATTTGTTTCACCTTTAAGTTCGTTTAAGAATTTCACCATGAAAGGGGATAGTGTTCAATAGTGTAGCTAGGGATATCAAGTTATATAGTGTTACTTAACAAAGGATAGTTTCATATTAGATCACTTATGGAATTACATGCTCTCAAGTTGGTCACCTCTACACTAATTTATTTGCAATATAAAATTATTATTTTTTTTTTAGCTTCTTTAAGGGTTAACCGACGCATTTTACTTTACTTAAATATATTGTCACTCAGTCTTAGAAAGATTTAACTTGACAATTTATTCTCAAGATCAAAGTTTTACAATACTCATATCAGTAAAGATTGAATACCATTTTCTCATAAAGGTAAGTTACCAGTTTACCTACAGAAGGACAAGACAAACATCATCACGAAATTTCAGAACAACCCAAGGCAAGAGGTCTTCTAAACTCCTTTGTAAGCACTATTACAAAATTTACCTCACATTGGACATTTTTTACAAGGAACTTCATAAATTGCACTGATGAAACCTTTACAACTCTTTCCTTTAATCTACTCACATAATCCATCTACACAAATACTAGCTAGAATCAGTTCGCGAGAACTGAGCATGTTAAGGCTACACATTGCAACAGTAAGCTAACATTTAACAATATCAAGAAAGGAATGTTCTAATTCAAAAAATGGATTTAAAACACAACCCACAACTCCAAAATTATTCGCATGAGAAATAAATCTAAACCATCCAACAAGGAGAAAGTCAAAATACCAGTAAGAACAAAATCACATAAATCAAGGCAAGACCTTACGGGTTAGGAACAAGAAAGTCAAGAGTGTTGATAATTTCCTTCATGTAATCCTATGGATTACATGATTGGAATCCAATACTCAATCCATCCATCTAAATAGGTCCAAGAGAAGACAAAACATACTAATTATGATCGTAGGCGCGAAACAAAACGACGTTAT
Organism: Taxus chinensis; assembly: GCA_019776745.2. Classification (NCBI taxonomy): domain Eukaryota; kingdom Viridiplantae; phylum Streptophyta; class Pinopsida; order Cupressales; family Taxaceae; genus Taxus; species Taxus chinensis. Next base: position 149,498,824 of record CM034154.1, read on the forward strand.
CCAAATCTCCCAGGGGGAGGCTTCATAGTAATAAGGGTTCGACGCCCTTAAAAGAAAAACAACTATAGTTTCAGTTTTAACCAAGGATTTTTACCACTACCTTCTTATAGGATTTCATAAACGTAGGACTAGTTAACAAAACAAATCCACTCTTCCAAAAAGCGTACAAATGAGACACAAAAAGGGCCATTATTCTACCAACAAACCTTATCCTAATCATCAAATTCTCTACATAATATAAGGGAAGGATAAAACCCAAAAGTCGTTAATAATTTTTTATAAAAAAATAAAAATTGATTTCCTTAACAAAGCCACAAAATGGGACTTTTAGTAACCAAGTTCGAAGAATAAGATATTCGAGTTCGAAAACAAAGGGATTCGATACACGGTGGGTAATACACCAGAAATGCCCCAGACTCAAAATACCTTACCACGAGTGCAAGCACAAAATAAGAACCAACACACATATCCATCAGGAAGATTACGCAGTGCAGTCAGGCCTAGAAGTTCTATGAGCTCCTTGCCAATGGTAAAGAAGATGGAAAATTTTACCCGATCCATGTGGGCTTATCAAGGAAATGTCTAGCAATATCAAACAGATGAATATAATAGCCAACCTATTATATTATCACTGTAATCAGCTTTCATCTAACAGGAAACGAGTTCACGAGTCCAATACCATGGATTTCACCTACAACTTTTGTTTCAGTCCAGCTATTAATAGCTTGCTTGCGACCCTTAATAAAAATTGTAGAGATTTCATTCAATTAAACTTACAATGTTTCCCCCCTTTACTTTAATCAAACAAGAGTTTGAACCAGGAAGTAGGTATAGTAATTCTCTCAACACGTAGAGGCCAAAATAGATGTCAGGGTTATTCATCCTCTAGAACTGGGTACAAAAGTCAACCATGTACAGTTCTAAAGCAAAACCCTAATGCCATTTTCTAATTAAACAAAAATTAAGGAATGCCCACTGGCTTAAACAAGTTTTAGAACATAGTGTCACTATTAATGTACCTTTTAGCAAAACAGGAGAGCCCTAAACAGGAAATAGGTATTTATTCAACCAACTAGAGATATGAAGGCTTAACCTTCCATATAGTAAGCCTTCAATTATAAATACCATCACAGATTTATTTTAAAAGAGAGTCATATAAGCAAATGAAAATCTATAATGTTTCCTTCCCTACGAACTAGACTGCATCAGTAAATATTGCAGTAGCCCATTTAGACAAATATGAAATAGAGTAAGCTATAAGAGAGGAAAAGAACATTCCAAGAAAAACTAGCGAAATTGGAACGAGATTAAAAGGAACAACCAACACAATCAGGCAGCGATATAAACAACCACAAAAACATTTTGTCTAGGCGCCATTCAAGAGGAAAGAATATTCATTTCAAGATACTGAAAGAAGGTAGAAAACTATTACAAGGAGTAGATTTAACATGCCTGATTAGAATTCTTCCAATCCAACAAGCACGTCGAGCACGGCTTGGGCAACAGCAACACAACCTGCGTAACTTCTCTTCCTCAGCCTGCTGAAGGTCCAAACTCTGTTAACGGCCATGCATCCCTAGGTTTCTCAGAAGTAGATCCAAAATCCTGTGAACACCGCTCCAAATTAGCCCTAGAACTTCTGTAGACCCCATTTTTGGCAATTGAACTTGATCCTTCGTCATTCATCCAAACACCTCCACCATCTCCATGTGCATCTGATTGTTTCTCATTTGGACCTTCTAACCTTGGTGCTCTCATATTAGGAGCAGCCCCTAGTCTGAGACGAAGCAAAAGAAGATGGCTTTATAACCAAAAAAATCTCTTGGTACAGACTCCATATCCATAAAACAGTCCCTAGACTTAGCATCCTCAATTAAGGCTGACCAGTCACTAGATTGCTTCAATGCAGCTGCTTTTCCCTTAACCCAAAGTGCTCCGCGAGCTCGTGCTAGTGCAACATTCATGCGGCGAATATCAGCTACAAATCCAACCCCATGATTTGAAGCTCGGACACAAGACATAATGATTACATCACGCTCCTGGCTCTGAAAGGAATCTACCGTAATGATATATAAACCTTTTCCTTCATCAGATTTGAGGACAACATCAAACTCTCGGTGCAAAACATTTCAGCTGTAGCTTGTAAGCTGTGATAATTCCAACAGAAACCTTTATGCCTTCCAACATAGTGACTCGTTGAAGAAGCTCATATAATTGCAAAGCAAATTGTGCTTCATGAATATTCTGATATGAAACAGATCCACGCCTATGAGATTCTCTTCCATGAGTTACATCGTAAAACAAGTAAGGTCTCAATAGAGAATCTTTGCAATAATTTTCATCAAGTCTCCTGGTAACTCTCTCACTGTCACATAATCGATTTAGATAAAAATATCCTGAAGGAGAATCTCCTCGAAGATTATCAACCTCTGCTGGCCTAAAATACCTGGGATCTATATTGACATAATCCTTCCAAATCAAGCCCACATACCCAAACGCTTCTTCCAGAAATTCCTCGACAGTGTGGATGTCATCGGTGGCAACAACGTAGTCATCGGGTTCATCCTGCTGCAGCATGAGCCACATTGCTTCCACATAGTCCCTAGAGAAGCCCCAATCCCTAGAGGCCTTGAGATTACCCAAACAAAGCTTGTTCTGTAACCCAGTTTTGATCTGCCCCACATCCCTGGTGATCTTTCTGGTGACGAAATTTTCACCCCTCCTGGGAGACTCGTGATTGAAGAGGATCCCATTGCAGGCAAAGAGGCCATAGGCTTCCTTGTAGTTAACAGTGTACCAGCGGGCTGCAACCTTGGAGGCGGCATAAGGGCTGCAGGGGGGGAAAGGGGTGTCCTCGTTCTGAGGAGGAGGGGTAGAACCATACATTTCAGAGGATCCGGCCTGGTAATACTTGATCTTGCACCCTGTGGTCTGGACATGGATGCGGACGGCCTCTAACAGACTGAGAGTTCCCGTGGCGACTACATGGGTAGTGTAATCTGGGTTTTCGAAGGAGACTCCGACATGAGACTGCATTCGATACTGAATAGATAACAACATAGTTGGACAGCCTGCTACACTAGCTTGTAGCTTCATCTAACCACCATATCAAACCCAGCATTCACGCAGCAACCAAGAGGCAGATAAAACGTGCCAGGAGAAAGAAACGCCCATACGCAGAGGAGGAGAAAACAAAAGAAAGAAGAAGGTTCGTGGCAGGGAACAGGAACAAAACGACACTCAAACACGTTTCCCTCCTTCCAATGCCTGCAGCCCAAGAAAAACGCGCCCAACACCCACCTATACGCATTGAAAGAGAATCAAAACAAGATCATGGTGAAGGAAGTCAAGACTCCACCGACTCCCACTGTCTCACGCCAAACAGGAAATTACAAGTTCATTTAAGAAGTGACAAGAAATGTCACCCATCCGCCAGCTAACCAGGGAGAAAAAAATGTGCTTCAACCACTACCAAAAAGAATTTAAAAAAATACAGTCTACATAAAATAATAATCATTAATCTTCTCCTTGATTACTTAAACTAAGCTCTCCTTGTTTAGTTTAATATTCTCCTCCTTGATGATTAAAACATTTTAAACTACACTCTCCTCATTTAGCAATTGGAACACAATGATGGAAAAATATAAAGCAAGGAGGACATTCATGCTTAGCTTTGCAAACAAGAGAATAAATGACACGTGATGTTACACCACACCACACCACATATGAGCACAAATAAAGCAGAAGCGTTCCATAGATCGAAGGCATGACAGACGAAAGAAGAAGAAAGGATGCTAAAAAAATAACTTCGCAAACAGGGTAAAAGTCACCTAACGATAGAAAAGGGAGCTCAATTCAGAATTCAAAGACACGCAATAGGACAAGGACGTAACATCGAAAGACAATGCCAAACAGGGCATTACAGCTTCTGCCCATATATCACTTCTCACAGCCTCTTCAAATGTTAATGGATCATCAATATGAGAAAATAAAGCAAAAGCTAAAAATGAATTAGTTGTGTCAACATTATACAACTCACTCAGACTCCTAGTTTTTCGTGGCATCATGCTTGCTAGAGTTGGATCCGGAGATGAAGAACTACTTGGAGTACTAGATGGTGTTGCTCCAAGGATGCTGATTGATGTAGATGTCGGTGTAGATGCTTGTGAAGTTTGATGTCCTGTTGGTGTGGAAAGCAGCCTTGAAGATCTCCTTGGTGTGAATGAAGGTGTGGCTTGAGCTGCAACTTGTGGTACCATCCCGGGATTGGAAGGAGTTGCTGTTTGAGTTATATTTGGTGTTGGAAACACTTCATCCACCATATTATCATTAAGGACAACAGTTGCAATTCTGACAGTCCTCTCTATGCTTCCATCCCATGCTTCATCCTCCATGAATTGAACATCACGGCTGATTATAACTTTCCTATTGATAGGATCAAACAACTTATATGCTTTTGTTTCCTTTGAATAACCAACAAATATACATTTTTGTCCTTTATTATCTAACTTCCTTCTCAACTCATTTGGAACATGTGCATATGTTATGCATCCAAATACCTTCATATGAGAAACACTATGTTTTCTTCTTGTCCAAGCCTCTTGACGGACTTTATTTCTTACGCTCTTTGTTGGGCACCTATTCATGATGTAAACAGCAGTCGCCACTGCCTCAACCCAATATTCATTTGGTAGATGTTTGGTTGCCATCATACTACGAGCCATCTCCATAATGGTTCGGTTTTTCCTCTCCACCACACCATTTTGCTGAGGTGTATAGCGGGCTGTAAATTGCTTGTGTATGCCATGAGATCTGAAAAAATTTATAAACTCATTAGATATAAATTCACTGCCTCTATTCGTCCTTAGAACCTTGATGTAGTGGCCGCTTTGCTTCTCCACAAGTGCCTTGAACTGCTGGAAATAAGAAAATGCATCAGATTTGTGTTTCAAGAAATACACCCACGTTTTTCTTGTGAAATCATCAATAAAAGTAAGAAAATAAGTGTAGCCTCCTATAGACGGTGTTTGCATTTGCCCACAAATATCTGAATGGACAATCTCAAGTGGAGCTGTAGCTCTAATTGCCTTGCCAATCGGAAATGACTCTCTATGTTGTTTTCCCATAATACATTCTTCACAAACTCTTTCCGGTTTCTCAATTAATGGCAAACCTTTTACCATATTCTTCATATGAAGTAATTTCAGTGCTCCAAAGTATAAATGCCCAAATCTGAAATGCCATAGCCAAGAATCATCCTTTACTACAGATTGAAACACTACTGGAGTTTCTATAGAAACATCATTTACCTCTTTGGAGTTGTTCTAGCGGTTTCTGTAGCTGTCTTGGACATTTCCATAGTTGTCTCTGGCTACTGCTAATTTTGTATCTTCTACCTTAAAAGTTGCTCCAGAATTGACAATATGTGTCTCATGAATAGCTTGAGTTGCTTTTCCTTTCATGGCTGGCCTTATTTTTAATGGAAACATGCGGTTTATAGTCATTTGAACCTTGGCAATAAGCATATTGCTTGGAAGCTTGTCCAAAATGACACATTCATTATTTTCCATGTACACTCTATATCCTTTTTGTATCAGTTGTCCAATGCTCATCAAGTTGTGTTTTAGACCAGCAACATAATATACATCAGGCATAAATTTCGGCTCCCCCTTTTTGGTTAGAATATTAACCGTACCTTTACCCAAAACAGTGACTTTGTTGTTGTTACCAAGTGTAACATCAGTTTGAGCTGATTCATCCAAGCTAGAAAACAAATCTTTATTACCCGTCATGTGATTACTGCAGCCCGAATCTAAATACCATATGTCACATGGGCTTTCTTGAACAACATTGCACTCAACTAGAGAGTTTGTAGTGATTGCTTCAGCAATCTTCGTGCATGCAATGAACATGCTGCCTGAGGGAGTGTTACCTGACTGATTTTGACCTTGCTTCTACTGGTCATACTATTTTTTCTTGCATTCATGAGCAAAATGCCCAAAATTCTTACAATAGTGACATTGAATGTGTGATTTGTCAAATCTTTGGCCACTTGGGTGACTGAAATTCTGATTTTGACCTCTACCACCAGCATTTGCATAACTGCTGCTACGTCCACTTCTAGAACTTCTCCCTCTTCCTCTAGGACTGAAACTCCTCCTTCCTCTTCCACGATTTACAGAAATCTGAGATGAAAAAGCATTTTCTATTGAACTATTTGATCTATTCAGTCTATATTCATGATTGATAAGAGAGGCATGTAGTTCATCAACACTAAACTGGCTCAAATCTTTGGTTTCCTCTAGAGCCACAACTATAGCATAAAATTTAGAAGGGAGACTTCTAAGTACCTTTTCAACAACCTTCCTATCCTCTATGACCTCTTCATGGGACTTCATTTGATTTATCAAACCAACAACATGAGTAAAGAAAGATTCTACTGAATCTGAGTTTCTCATTGATAAATTTTCAAATTCTCTTCGAAGGAGCTGTAATTTAGCAATTTTAACTTTGTCCATACCTTGATATGCAATCTGAAGTGTGTCCCATGCTTCCTTGGCTTGTTTTGCTGCTGCAGCTCTTGGGAGTATGCTCTCATGCATTGCTTGATGGATATAAAATAGTGCTTTTCCATCCTTCTTCCGTTGTTCCTTCAACACGTCCTTTTGAGCTTGTGTAAGAGCATTGTATGCTCCCTGGTCTACTGGTTCCTGGTAACCGTTTTCAACCATTTCCCAAATGTCTTGAGACCGAAACAAAGGTTTCATGGTCAAGGACCAATACTCATAGTTCTTTCCTGTGAAAATCGGAGTTTGCACACTAACCAGCGATGCACCGGACGTAGAAGCCATTAATGGCTACCAAATGAAAAAACTAAAAAACTAAGAAATGGAATAGAAAAAGGGTTTAACCAAGCTCTAATACCAGATGAAGGGAAATGAAACGAGGATCTATGGAAACTACAAATTCTACGGAATCTACAGAATCCTCTTCGCAGCAACAGAAAATAAAACACAATGGATTTAAAGGAACCAAAACAGGGGAAAAAGAAAGGAAAGCTACAGAAATTTATATCAGCAAAAAGACATAAAACTCTTGGCTGCAAATAACACAGATCTGGGATTGAAATTGCTTGAGAAATACAAATATATTTGTCAATAATGAACAACAGCTATAGCTGCACACAAAACATACATTCATACATTAACAACTGAGAAAATGAAGTTTTTCTATCAGCAAAAACAGTCCAGACTTGAGCTGGAATAGAGCACTTTTCTCCTTCTCCCAAATATGCTTTTTCTCCTTCTCCTTCTTCTTTTTTCTTCTGCGCTTCTTTTTCTTCTTTTCATACATCTCCCAATAAAACAAAATGCAATAATAATAAAAACTTACACAACAAACTTGCCTTGCAAGTCAACACCAAATCTTTGACAAGAGATAATCAGGGAGAATAATCAACAAAAACAAAATTGAACACGTCACAGCCCGTCAAATGGCTTTGCACAAGTCAAAAAAGTGTAATATTATTCTTTAGCCCGTAAAAAAAAATTCAGGGTGTAAAAATTGTTTGACAAATATGAAGATTTATATTTTTATTAAAACTTCACCTGAAGGGTGCCGTTTCAACATGCCACTTGCTAATTTAACCTACCAGGTTGCCACCATAAATGTTCAAGCAAAGTTTTCTGAAAACGTCTATTCATCGCCAATATGTAATAATGCATCTGCCGACTACCGTATCAGGGAGTGGACTGTAGTTTGTGGGTTGAATATATTTGTAAGTTATAACGTTACAACTATCTAATAACAGAACTACACTGTGTTAGGCTCCCACACCCTGTGATTCCAGTGCCCACTGACAACTCTAGTCCCACCAGTTTCCATGGTCCACCATCCATGTCTACCCTCCATGGTTCGTAGAATCACAAAAACTTTAATTGCAGTCTACCAGTCTGAATCCAAATTCCAATGTGTGATTTGCAAATCAATAAAAACTATTTTTAATTGGACATTCCAATTTCCACGAATTTCAGGCTAAGGGAAGAATGTATAAGTATTGAAATTTCAAGTATATGTAATGCAGGCTTGCAGCGTAGAATGTATTGAAATTTCAGAGACTCAGAGTATATTGAGCACAGCCGCAGGGGGCAGAATGTATTGAAATTTCAGTGTATTGACATTCAGCAGTTATTATGTATGGATATGGACAAATTATTATCAAAGTATATGTGGGCAGTGGGAGGGTCCTTTAAGTTCCTAACCCCTCGTCTCTCAACACTAGAATATCTGGCTAATAGCTAACAAAGTTTATACCACCGGATTATATATGAAAGGAGCACGTTGCACAGAGGTCGCACAGTCGCACTCACAGCCCATGGGTTTGAATCGTTTTGGATCACCAAGATGGGAAAGAAAGCTGGCAAGCTTGGCTCCAAAGTTAGTGTGATGGAAAATAAGGTGAGTTAGCCATATTCCTCTCTAATTTTTCAGCATCTCCTTGCATGGACCTGCAATGCAAAAAATATATATTTTCATTTCCTTGTATAAAGACGCTCAATTTTTTTATCATTGTTTGAAAAATAAATAGTTTTTTTACTTATAATAATAGACATCTAGTAACATAAGACAATGATTAAAAAATATTAAGTACAGAATTTATGTAAAAACAAATAGACATCTCATTAACGTCAATACAAAAATTTGTAAGATATTATTTTTAACGGCTGAAAAAGGATGATCAACCTTTGTAAAAAAACATTTTGTACTTTGAAATACTCTTTTTATAAAAAAAACCTTAGAGAGATCAGATCTCAAAGGCAACATACTAGGCATTGGCCTAAGAGGAAATTGGATTTCTTTCTTTTACATAAACATCCTCAAATGGTTCCGTGTATTGTTCATCTCTATGTTTTTTTATCTATTGAATCAATATTAAATTTTCTAAGTATATAAACAACACTCAAGCATGTTCTACCTTATTTTCGCTATACCCTTCTTGAACTAGACTAACTTAATCCAATTGTGATAACAGTTTTAAAAAAATTAATTCCATATAAAAAACCTCAAAAATCTTATAAACCTTATATTCCTTCCTCAAACTACACCTCAAGCCATATGGATTGCTTTTTTTTCTCCTAAGGGGAATTTCCTTTTTAATGAAGTTAACAAATTTCTAGCTGGAAGGCACCAAGATTTCTAATTCAAGGGCCCAAAACTTTATTACTCCATGTATCAATTCTTCAATCTTCAGATGTGAAAATAAGAAAAGATTAAAATGTGAGAAATTCTTAATGTTTTCTAACTCTGTATTTCCCCTCAAAAGTGTAATCTTTGAACAGATGAAGCCATTAACCATTAATGATGATTCTCAAAATGGAATCAACCATTACTTCATGATTCATAAAATGAACCATAAACCATTACTTCTTGATTCATTAAAATTTGCACTTTTTGTAATCTACAAATAGATTGTGTAAAGGAACATGCTACTAAAAATTAAGCTTGGTGTACCTATTTATGTAATCTTTAGATTTAGAACATGCAAAGGAATCTAAATAGCAAGATGTGAAAATAATCATTACACATTCATATATATTATTTGGAAGAATAGTGCCACAAGTTTATATTTAAATTAAAGTTCTTTTTTTATTATTATTATAAGGGCCCACTCAAATGTGCTTTCATAATATATTGTCTGAAAATGGACAGAAAAATTATTTGGTGTTGAACACTGACCTTTGAGGGAGTGCATGCTTTAACGAGGAGTAGTTCACCAAGCGTGAAGAGGTAAGGAATATGAATCCATGACCCTTTGTTAGTGCAATCTTATATTTGAGATTTTAGTGTTGCATGATTATTCTAAATTATTTTCTTAAATATTCTCTAATCTTTAATTCTAAATTGTCAAAATAATACACAAAATTCATGTGAAAACACTATTTTGATATTTTTTTATAATTATTTCATTGAAATAGGTGACAAGTGTAGTGTAAGTTGTGTGAGAAAATGGCTTCCATTGGCCGTCCAAAGAAGGATAAAAAACAATTGTCACTTGCTGATGCGTTTGGCATCTCTCGGCATTCTAGTCAACCATGTGATTCTCAAAATGAAGAATTTGATATTCTTGCACAAGAAGAACACGAGTTAGATGGAGCAGAATTTGTGGAAGAGGAACACCCATCAAAGAAACCTAAAAGGACATTCAAGGCCAAATGGAAAACAAGATTTCCATGGGCTTATGCTATAAAAGACTGCAATGGTGTACAAAGGATAAAATGTTCTTGGTATGTCAAATATAAGAGAGATACTCCATTTGCTAAAGATGGAAGCACCACGCTTCAAGTTAGTGGCCTTCTTACCCATGCAGAATCAGAGCCTCATAAATTTGCATCACAACATTTGGAGGGAGAAAATAAACAAAGTAACCTTCCAATCACTAAACACATAGAACTCATGGTAGATGTTGAGAAGGAGAGAATCATATCAGTGATGGAAAATATGTATTTTGTTGCCATACATGATTTATCTTTGGAGCTCTATAAGCCGATTTGTGACTTGAACAGGTATAAAGGAACTCCACACATGCCTCTCACAGATGAATATTCTGCATATACAAATACAACATCTGGAAAAGAGTTTTTACAAGCTGCTAAGGAGGTTTACTGGAAAAAGTTGAAAGATGAGATATTTCATAGTCCATTTTACTCTATTTTAGTTGATGAAAGCACTGATCGTACTATGGAACAACATTTGATTGTTTATATTACATACTTGACACATGGAGGCAGAGGTGAATGTGTAACAAAATTTATAAGACTCCTTGAAATAAAGGATGGAACAACTCAAGCTATGTATGATGTCGTGATCACTCTTTTGACAGAGATGAATTTATCCTTAATGAAGTTAGTTGGATTTGGATCTGATGGGGCATCTTCCATGAGGGGAATTCGTGAAGGTTTGTCCACAAAGCTTCATCGAGATGCTCCTCATTTATTAGATATTCATTGCATAGCTCATCGAGAAGCATTAGCAGCAAATGATGCTTCATCTTATTTTCCAAAGTTGCAGTTTATTGATAAATTTGCAAATAAAATATATTCATGGCTTGGAAAATCTGCTAAAAGACATGGAGCATTGAGAGAGTTGATGGAGTCATTTCAAATCAGTAGGTTGGAGGTATTACAAATTCATCAAATTAGGTGGCTTTCTAGAGGAAAGGTCATGGAAAGACTTGTCAAACTCATGCCTGCTTTGTTGAAAGAATGGGAATTAGAGGAGAAAAAAATGTATGATTTGGCAACAATATTTCAGGTACAATTTTGCATCCATTTACTTGCAGATGTGCTTATTGAGTTAAATAAGTTGAATAAAAAATTTCAAGAGGATCATATTGACATTACTTCCATTGGGACTACATTAGATATCACAATTGACATGCTTCATAGGAGATTTCAAAGAGGCATATTTGGGGCAGGTACTCTACATACATCATCTTTTCTTACTAGGGCACAAGGAGGATATCTTGAGTTTGCAGATGGAACAGGTACATTACATGTACATGCATTGAGATTTGAGAGCATGCCTAAGTCAAAAAGATCAGGGACACTAGATGATTGCATTGAATTGGGAAAAAACTTTATAATTAAGGTAATTGATTCTCTTGATACAAGATTCACAGATTTACCTATATTTAATGCTGCTAAATTTTTCAGTCCTCGTAATTACTACGAGGAGACAGAAGATAGAGATCGTCAAACAAAAAGATGGTTAACATGTTTATGTGACAAATTTAGTGTTGGAAACTCACTATTGTGGACAATGTTAAATGTTTGGGTGAGATGGATGAGTTTATTTGTACTATTTATACATCATATTCAAAAAAATATATGTTTGGAGCATGGGATCTATGTGGCGGTGAACCTGAATGGTTTGAAGGGTTTCCATGTTTGTTGCAACTTTGGCAAGTTATTCTTGTAGTTCCAGCAAGCACAATCATATGTGAAAGAGGGTTTTCAAAGTTAAATAGGATAAAGAATGATGATAGATCCAGGCTTTCTCTGAGCACATTGGATATGTTGATGTTTCTATCTCTTTGTGCACCTCATGCTCTAAATGAGGTAGATTGGAATGCTATTTATGATGCATGGAAGAATAAAAAAAATCGAAAACCGCTTCCATTAGACAAATAGATGGTGAGTTTTTGGAAGTTCTTTATATAAAATATGTTCTTTATTGTTTTTTATTTATAAAAATATTTTCTTTGCAAGTTTAGATAAGTGTTTTCAATATTTAATTACTAATTTAATAAGATTTTTTTTTCAAAATAATTAATGAATACTTGTTAAGAACATTTGAATTGGTCTAAATAAAGGTCTAAATGTTGATCAATTTGTCTTGTAATGACTTGTATCTCATTTTGTGTTTCAGGTATTTTATTTTTTGAATGGAGCCTAAAAAATGTGTTGGTGATATGTTTTGCTCACATTGAGGTGAACACGAGAAACATTTCTATGTAGATCACATAAATTTTTTGGTAGTTTGATATTTTTCTTGATACTATTTATTAGATGAAACATGACTTTTTTTTATACAACTAATTATTTTTTCTCTTATATTTAGCAAATTAAATTTGAGTAAAAGAACCTTGTGTTGTCATTAATTTTTAGGCTCATTATGTGTGTTAAACTTTAAGTTTGTGACTTTATAATTCCAAATTAGAGTGTTTAATTTTAAATTTTTTATTGGATCTCACAATATAACTTATTCATTACATTATTTATGAAATGGAATTTATTACATTTTAAGGGGAGACACTCTTATTAGATATGATACATTCACATTTTTAATTTGTAAAGTCACCCATTTAAAAAAATAAAATCTCTCGTTGTAAAAAATGTTCAATTTTTGTGACATGTGTGATTGATTTACTCTTTTCATATGAAGTGTAAAATGATTATACTACTTTTCATGGTTGAAGGGTTGGTCCAATATTTACCCTTCACAATGAAATTGGGACTAGCCCTTCAAAATTGATCACTGATTACTACCCTTTTTGTAAACCGCAAACACCTACATATTCTGATGATGCTTCCATTTTCTCCTTGTTATTAGCAGCTGGAGGATTAAAAATCGGTCTCTTAATTTGTAAGACTTCTTTTGGACACTTTGCATGTTTTGGGTGAATTGAGGAACATACTCACCATTTCCGCGAGGGAGCAATGTAATGGTGGAAATGGGTATGGGTCGAGCGTGATTGGGATTATTCTGAGAGAACAGATTGGTAAAATCCCTTCATCCGCAGAAGAAAACGTGAATATGTCTGCGGTATACTGGTGAATCGAGGCCTACAGTATTTTCGACCAGATGTGCGAACCAAACCCAAACTAACCCAGTTTACATTTGCCAGCGTATAAACCGTACATGCACTGGTAGATACATAAACAATTGAACACGCAATCAAACACCCATGAAACTTCTCTGTACTCTGCCCCACCCCACATTCAACACACATTTACAAAAACCGCAATCTGGAAGAGCAAGAAGGATCTGAGAGAGGACCACCGGTATTGAGCAGTAAGTATTAAGGAAAAGGGTTAGTAAAAATTGCGTGGGTTACTAGAGAACATGTTGCTTAAACAAGCACGGCTCTCCGTGGAATTGCGTTGAATTGGTAAAGCAGCCGCGGCCTTTGAATTCTAGAAGCGATCAACTATCATCATTTCCTCTTTACAACATCCCTCTTGACCACTTTGACACTTACCAATAGAGCTTTCAACTATCCATATATAATTTAATCATATTTTCCTTCTGGAACAGTGGACCATACAATTGACGCACTCACTTCAAACTGAGAAATTCTAGTCCACATCTTGAAATTTTGGTTTTTCTACACCACTTGGCATTAAAATATGCTCACAGAAATTTCCATCTGCAACCTACGGCCAGCCGGTTCTTTTCTCAAAAAACCCAATACTACGAAAACTGCTCCTCTTTTGCTGCCTATTTTTACTGTTATTTCTGTTGGAGTCCGAACAATTTCAATTTAAGTCATATTTCTCCACTGGTGTGAAATTCTGTTTAAAAGATTCACAGCTTTGGGCGATTCGGGCATATCAAAGAGATATGGGGTTCGGAATCAATTTTGAGACGGACAAATTATGGATCACCCCAGACGCAGCTATGTGCACGCGATGGGAGGAAGACGAGGAGGAAACTCTTTCCTTGTGTGACCTCATTACGGAACGAGGGGCTCACACAGGCGTTGGGCTGCCCGTGGAAAGGGAGGTTGCGTTACAGGAATCGAACCTGGGATCTTCACACCGCCATGATTTCGACTTCGACTTCGACTTGGGCCGATCTAGCTCGACGGCGTATAACATTTGCCCGGCGGACGATCTGTTTCATCAAGGCCGTCTCCTTCCTCTCGCACATTTTCCATACAGTAAATCCAACTCAACCCATGGAAATCGCCTTCTGTTAAATGAGAAGGTGCAGGCATGGAGAACGGATTCCCAAACAAAGGGTTGTTACTCTGCCTCTCACAAAACTCTACAGCAGGGTAATTTGGCGACTTCAACCGGCGATTCTTCTACATCCAAGCAGGCAAATAGGAAATCAAAGTCGCCCTCTTCGGCGAGTAAAACAGGACTTAAATGGCAGCAATTATTAACCCCGGGGTTGATAAAAACACCACCCATGAAGATGGAGGACATCCGTCTCAAACAAGTAGGGCATCCCAACAATAATCGGGCGGATAACTCTTTTCTGAAGAGATCGGTTTCCTGTAATTACCAGCAGGGCCAAATGTTTGGGAATATGAAGCTCAAAAGTGTCAATTTTCAACAGAAATCCAAATCGGTGAAGGAAAATTTGTGCGTGAAAGAGACGCCGACGAGCAGAGGATGGAGGAGTTTGGCCCCTCTGAACCGCTGTACATCAGTGAAGTCCGTTGAGTGTCCGCTGAATTTAGGCCGGGGTTCTGCTAAATCAGCAACTTCGCGTTCCGCTATATTTGGAAGCACTGCGACGAGGTCAAAGTGGATTTTCCCAAAACTTCTCTTCTGCTCCATTTTCTGATTGAAAAGCATTTGATTTCGTTGACGGACTGTAAATTTATTTATGTTTATGTTTATTATATTATATTTAACTGTCCAAAGCATTCGCGAATCGCGATCCTCGAGGAAATGTTAACATGTTAGGGGTGAAAAAGTGATAAATGTAGCATTCGACTTAAACAGTGGCCATTTTCAGCGACTTTTTTTTTTTATTCGATCGTATATCAGGCGCAAAATGAGATCTCTCGTTCGAAACATTTGGCTACATACCTACGATTAATCTTTGCGGAAATCACTTGAAAATGACACTTTCTTAAAGGATTAAGTACAAAAAATTCAATTGACAAGTCGCTTTTGTCTATATACCTTTGCTCTATTGTAAGAGAGGGCGTCTCTTATTATGAAGAGGTGTCCTCATTATTACAAGATAACGAAAACATAAGGGAACAATTTGACCATAATGACTGCAAAAATTGTTCTTAAGTAATGTGATGTTAATGTTGAAAGGGATGTGGTGGAGGAATGATATGTGGAAAGGGGAAAGAAATAGAGAGGTAGAATAGTGTTGATTTAGGTATTTGATTTTTTTGGTCTGAGGATGCAATAATGGAAAAGAAGCAAATATTAGTAAGGTTGGTGGAGGTGTAATGGGTGCTAATGTCGACCACATGAAGTCCATGGCTCAACATGCGTCATGCTTTGTCATCCTTTGTCGCTACCTATCCTCCGTTGACATGTGCAACTGTGTTAGACGCCCACCATGCCTTCTGCAATGTAAATTACCTTTCAACATAAACATACAAAAGTCTCGTAAACAAACACCTCAAAGTGCAATGTGCCTACGTGGTTCATCAGGTGTATTTTAATTTTTAGCAGGTAAAATATAGACGAGTCTTTTGATAATAACCTGACATTTCCACATGGCAAACAGTCTTACATTAAACCATGCCCCTTATCCCATGGTAATTTCTACACAAGAAAATAATGTTTTTTTAAATGTTCTTTAAACTCTTTAACGGTTAAAACTAAAAGAAACCATTGGTTCCGAAAGACATCCCAAGCCCACATAAACCTTTATTGACTTTAATATATAATAACACGTCCATAAGTAATATTTAACCTGAAGCAACAATAATGTGTATTAATTCAAGGAGAATTTTAACGAAGGTTGTAACATACGCAACATAAATAAACATTAAATAACTTATACATTTGTTGACGAAGAATATTAAATATATGGATATGAAATGAAATTGGAATTAGTTTTTATAATCTATCAAACGTGTGCAAGCAGAGACACTTTTTAAAATCAATGTGGAATCCGAGTATAGTTGACATTCGACGCAATGTAATTTTATATTTGCATGTGAATTGAATTCCATGGACAGTAATAATTTCCATCCTTCCACATTAACAAGGGGCTTAAGAATTAGAAAAATATTCATAACACTCCATTTGGATGAAGTCAACAAACACATTTGCTAACCGAGAATATCAATATATGGATATGCAATGAAATTGCATTTTTTTTAATAATCTTTCCAACGAGCAGGGAGAGACACTTTTTAAAATTAGTTTGCAGAACCTGAGGATGTTTGAAAGGATTTGGATGGTCTCAAGGAGACTTCAAGGTGGTTTATTGTGGATTTGATTCAATTTTTGAATTGTAAAACAAAATAATACTTGAACATGCTCGATTTGTAATCATTTATTTCATGCAAAATGTTAGTAGGGTTTAATTGTTTAAAAAGTGAATTTCTTTGTTTTACTATATGTTTATTTTGTAACAGTTCTAAATTTTAATTTTAACATTAATGATTTTAAATCCTCAACACAGTGTAGGATTTTCCATATCATAACCCTTGTATGTCATACACATCTAACAATGCAATCAACCTCAAACAAGGACTTCAAGGTGGTTTACTATGTATCTAAGTCAAGTTTTTAACGGCTTACATTTGAGAAACTTGTTTTTGTTATGATAGGAAAATCATAGGCCATTCATGAAATGTAGTTTGAACTATTCTTTTTAATCATATTAGCTAATCAATATTTTTTTCTTTTAATGCAAGTTAGTAAAGTTATAGACCAAACATTTCAAAAAGATTACATATGTTCTACCAACTATTTTAGGAGACCTATTTTAATAATCGTTCACATTTTGGCTACCCTTTTATAAGATCTAAAAAACAATTAAAATTTGTATTTGACAAAGCTCATAGATTAATGATAAATAATTATACTCTTGCCTAAAAATTATAAATGAAACTTACATTTGACAAAGCCGAGAAAATAATGATAATTGATTATTTTCTTGTCTAACTTAAATTTAAATGACACATGTTGAGAACAAATAAGATGATTGTTTTTATCTAAAAAAAGTTGAAAAGTCAAAATATAGACTCCCATAAACTCAAAATCAAATCTTTATGACACCCATAACTTTAAATATATATAAACAGAGCTATATATTTTTAACAGTCGTTGTAAATCAATTTTGATCTTATTCTTATTTGAATTTGAATCCCCAAAGATAAGTCTAGCAGAAAAATCACATCTACAATCATACATGGGCAACAATAAAGTCTAAAATAATAAAATTGTGTCTCTCCATTGAATAAAGTTACAAAATATACAACACAGATAAATATTACTAGAAATTACTAGCAATTGCATCAAGATGAAATGCATACATTGATAGGGGAAGGAGAAGGGAAAGGGGAAAAGGAAGAGTCAAATCAAACCACAGATTTTTGAAGGTTTGTGTCGCCTTATGGGAAGGGAGGGGAAAGTACATTCAAGACAAAAGGAGAAAATGGAAAGGAGTAGATGTAAGGAGTGGAAAGTGAAGAGGGTTTCTATGAATCAATGAACCATCCCTTGAGAAAGGATGAAGAAAAACATACAAAGTGACAAATCTATAATTTTTAGAATAGTTTTAAATAATAATGATAATAGAATATTGACGATTTGGTCTATTCTACATTATCTATATCATCAGAGGACCAGAGAAAAATTAGGTGCACCTCCTCTTCTTAAGGGAGCTAACCTTATGGTCCTAGAGAAAATTTGGAGATTTGTTTGAAAGAGAAAGGTGACATTGTCCCAATTTTGTAGTATTATTTTATAAGTGCAATTTATTTTTATGCATATCAATATATTATATAACATTCATAAAGATCTATGTGAAAATGACAGTCATGTTTCACATATGGTGGTATGAAGACACAATAATATCAAAATTTTACAAGTATATTATATGGCTAAAACATGGAAAACATGTAAACGAGCGTAGAGGTTAAAAATTGCAATCCCTATACTTGAATTTGGGCCCTAGATGTACAATGGTTTAATCGTTGCCACCAATCTTGTAATATGAAATGAATGCACTATGAACGAAGGGATATAATTTTGAAAGATTGGTTGTTGATCTTCATCAACTAATCTAATTCATTAATCATTAAATCTCGAGTGAGGGAACATGCATATTTATGAGTCAAGATATCGAGATTGGTCATTGATATTGAAGATTTTATCTCAGTTGTTAATATTAAGATCTTTGATGACACATATGAATAAATGATTGAATATCGAATATATTTTGTATGTCGACATAAGTGCTTAGTTGATTTGGACCGTCAATATTGTAATCTCATTTGGAAAGTGACATAGGTTTATCATAGGAGATTCAAACTTTAAATGTCGAGAGTCCTCATACATTTTGATTGTGTTTATCCATAAAATGTTTATACAATTTTTAGATAACCATCTCTTTCATCTTACAAGTTACTTAGAATATGCTTGTGTTTTTCATATAGATCTATATAATTGTTATATTGGTATATAAATAATCCTGACTTTTTTATTTGCATACAATACTACAATTTTTCATAATTTGAAGGCCAATAGTAATCAAATTGATATCACTTAATTCTTTTTTAAAAACATAAGTGGCTATCAAATTTAAACCTCAAAATCTTGGCCTCACATATATAAAACTTGTCTATTGAACACAAAAAAGTCCAAGAATCTATATTTTTTAAATAATCATAATCAATAAATTAATATAGAAAGAATTTACAACTCTTTACAAATCATACATACTTTTGAAAATTTAATAACTAGCAATTGTATGTGGAGTGTATGATGGAAATGCCAAAGGGGATGGGGCGAAGATTTGAAAATTGAGGAAGTGAAAAAGAGGGAGAGGATGAGGGGCAGTTAAAAAGGGGTTTGAGGGAGGGGAAGGGAATTTTGGTTCACTATATCGTCTATATCAGCTTGAACGCATAAGTGTGAATTACATTTAAAGGGGACAAACCAAAAAATGGGGAAAATCCACAATGTTTAGAGGTAAAAATAATTTATGAAAGAAATCCAACCAAATCTACAAGAACAAAACATCAACATTTTCATCACAATTGTGTTAGTTTTTCAAATGGTTTTTCTATTGCTTCTTCAACATTTTAAGCACAATTTGTTAGAGTCGTGCCAAATATAGAGATTTGGACTGCCGAAGGAAAATACAAAGTAATAATAATCACAATAGTTTTATCAATTTATTTCATCCTAGATTTACAAATATATAGGAATCACACATCCTATAAATAGGTAAGCCTATTAAGGCTTCTATAACCACTCAACCCCTATTTAGTTGTGATTGTTACTCACGTAACAATACACAACTCAAATAATACGAGTTGTTAAAACAACTCCAACCAATAATATATTATTGTTTATATAACAATAATATAACTAAATATACTAACATTTACATTTACTAAATACACAAGTATTTACCACACAATAAATTATGTGAACACTAACAATTATTTCCTAACATCAAATCCTACGAAGTTGAGCAAAATTGACTTTTCGGAGGTTGAAAACAAAAGAAAGAGTCACTTGTCCCTATGACGGATTAATAAAATATAGATTGCCCATCTTTGAAATGCTTCTATAGAAAAATAAAGAAACATAATACAACAAGGCCATGATATGGAAAATACTACCGAAGATGATGATTGGTAGGATGTGAAGATCAAAATTGTATGTGCAAAACATTTGAAGAAATGCGAAAGGAAATTTTCTTTTTAACATCTTGCTTTGTAATACATATATATGCAACATTCGAAATCGTACAATAGGAATTTGAAATAATTGAATGTGTTACAACTATGGGGTTTAATATTGATATCGTTTTTTGTAATCCTTTTTTTTGGTTTGTGGAAAAAATATTCTATAAGATAGTGTTTCATCTATACTGTTGTCCACTATTTCTTTGAACATAGAAAAGAAAAGAATGTCAAGTGAATGGAAAAGATCGATAGTAAAGCCTTTTGGAAGGCATGTGAAATATTCAAAAGAATGTTGAAAATGTGTTCTCATAGACTATAGTAATTGCAAGACATGCATGAAATGGGAGCACTCCAAAATGGAAGCACTCCCAATGTTTTTGTATCCAATCCAAAATAAAACACATCATTGTCAACATAACATCTTCGGGACTGCGCCCATCAATGTGTTGTAGACCAGTAATTAAATGGATTTGAGCTACAATTGTGCAATGGCTTGCACTTTTTTTTGGATGATGGTTTAGGAAAGAAATAGCCATCCAAAGAGTGTAATCATGTGAAGGGCCCAAGCCCACCTTCACATTCTCCACAAGGTCTCCTCTAATGTTTACCATAAAATTTTCAATGACCGAAGGCCAGCCACATGTCCTTTACAAACTCTGCTCTAATGTTTATAGCAAATTTTGTCAAATGAGCTGAGCTGAGTTGGTGAAAGCAATGGGGGTTTTCAAGGCAGAGCTAAAGGTTCGACTCCACAAGAGACATGATAAAGCATCCCAATCAAGTAAAATACCAAATCCAACTCACTCGGTGTGGCGCAACCCTATGGATAAGGGAAGATGTAAATCCCAGGTGACTTTGAAAAAAGGGCTACCCCTCATTTGTGGCATGTACATGCAATAGGAGAATGTTTACCAAAGAAAAAATTAAGATTATAAGAGATTTGCGAAAAAAAATTGACTTGCAGTTCATTGTCTCGTCAATAATATTTGACCTATAACCCATGGCAATGATAATGACCGCTAGGCTATCTGTAAAAAAAGAGAATATTTCAGGGGAAGTTGGACCGACTTTCAACAGAATCATCTCATCTTAACTGGATTCTTTAACCCCAAATAACTATTTCACGACAGAAAAAAGTGCAACATCCAAAAAATACAAAGGAATCTGACATGAAAACACATCAAATTTACCTGGCCAGTTCTCGTGTCCAACTCTTAAGAAAGGTAGATTCTATTCTCTGCATACACTAATGAAAAGTAAAAGCACCATTGAGAAAGAAAGAAACAACCATCCATAATGCTTTCTAGGGGAAATTTTACAGGCTACATTTTGTAAATTGGCTATTTTTTCCAGAAAAATTGGAAAATTAATCTCATCAATTAGAAAATTTTCTAGGGGAAAAATGTTTTCCAATAATTCACATTAAAATGTACATAAAGTATTCTATACTTGTAAAAGAAAAACTAACCCCTTCGATTACTTTTGCATTGGGAATCATGAAAGCACAATATTCTATACTGAATTTAAAAAACAACAACTCTGAAAAGTCTAAAATTTATACCATCCTATGAA
Source organism: Taxus chinensis (assembly GCA_019776745.2). Taxonomy (NCBI): domain Eukaryota; kingdom Viridiplantae; phylum Streptophyta; class Pinopsida; order Cupressales; family Taxaceae; genus Taxus; species Taxus chinensis. The sequence continues at coordinate 149,520,527 of CM034154.1, forward strand.
ATAAAGTCGAAAAATCATACTGTCCTGCCACATAAATTGAAGACACAACAACAGCCATGGAAAGCATAACACATGATATGCGGGTGCGAAGCATTATGCTCCGAGCCTGCGATCATCTGCCTTTCATTTTTCCTATACTCTGCCTCACCCATTTACTACATTTCTCTTGTAACTGTACTTTAAATCATTTTTGCATCAATTTATCTTTGTTAGAATATTATTTCAAAACTGAATATGGATATGGGAGAATACAGAATGAATGCTTGGGTAAGTCAAAAGTAGCTTAGATCCTTAAATAGTTGAAGTCAGGGCACAATCATAAGCCAAAAAAGGAAAACTCCAGATACCCTTAAATTGAGTTCCTCACAATTTCAGGGGAAAATGGGAAGATGACAATGGCAGGCCTAAACATTGTATAGTAATGAGTAATATTTAATACATGATGCATCAATCGCGGCCAATGAGATTTAAGGGCAATATAACAAAGCATAGAGTAATGGGTTCAAATCATAAGAGTGAAATAATGAGAACAATCCAATACTTGAAACCCACAGTCAAGTAGCACTCAAGATCCAAGGTTCGTTAACACCGAAGGATCATCTGCACAATCATTTTTGTTAAAGAAAAGATTCAAAATATATCCAAACATTCAAATGTTTTAATGCATTAGTCACTAACATTTAGTTATGAAACTGTAATTTTACACCACACCCATATGGCCCATTCACGGCATATGAATCCAAAGAGAAAAATACAAGATAACTCAACCAAATATAATAAAACACACACAAAAATTCAATCTTTCAGGCCCTAAAACATTCAAAACCGCTAGCCAGTGATTTTTCACATTTTCAAACCCTAAAATAAAATATTTCGATTTAAGTACAGACTTTTCGGATTTCCTCAGCTAATCTGTAACTCATCATGAAATCAAAATTACCCTGGTAATAACCTATAACATCCCTGGAAATACATAAATACCCATTTCGAGCATTCCCTTTGTCCATCTCCTAATGAGCATGGAAAAATAGTGAAGCTTGGGAAAGGGTTCTAATAACACCTTCTATAAATAAATTGCAAAAATGTTGTGAACGGTGTTCACTAGATCTAGCTCCCCTGACTCATGGTCGATTCACCAAAGGCCACCTAACAGATCCTTCGACCATCGAGGCTCCTGCTCCATCAAAAAATAGTTGTAGATGTAGGGTTTTCAACTACATTTCTTTTGTGGAAATAAACCTGATGGCCATCCCAAGTGTAGTACGCAGCAGCAGATTGAATGGTAATTCCTTTTTCCCACTCCAAATCCATGGAGTCCATCTTAGCGCCCACGCCATATTTTCCACAGACTTCGTGGATCTTGTGAATCCTTCCCATGTAAAAGAGAATTATTTCAGTCAATGTAGATCGATGTGTGCGGAAATTGTAACGTTGCGAATTTTGACCATGATGTCCCTCCATGATGTTTCTTTATCTTCTTCTTTGGGTTGAGCCAACATTGCTGCGAAATGCCTTACATCAGACAAGAACGGGAAATGTTTACAGAGCAAAGCTCTAGCTAGGGCGGCAAGAGTTTCAACGTCAAATAATCAATGTCAGCGCAAGGCCACTTTTCTAGTTTCCGACAAACAGCCGCCCATCTGACAAACAACCGTAATTGACAGTGTTAAAGAGAAAAATAAGCTATCAAACAATAAATGACAGAATATACTTCAATAAAGGGTAGAAGTATATTCCTTTAAAAACATTAGAGAACTTGAAAATCAAAAATTAATTTGTCATGTGGCACAAACTGATTGGTTGGAGAGAAAATGTTAATTGTATTGGTGAAGCATATATACTTGCCTTCAGCAGTATAAAAAGTACCAAATTGCCCATCTCATACATTAAACAAATGCATTCCCACGTGCCTGTTTAACATCATCTTTACTATTATTTATTTTAAAAAAAGATGCGAGTGAGATCGAACTTTGAACCAACACTCGTTAAAACTTGTAATTTCATTGATGCATGCAAAGTCTTTTTCAACGTAGAGTTTAGATAAGTTCATTTTTTACAGCACATAGTTACGATGACTTGCACATATCTGTGTTTCATTCAGATTTCACGCAAAGATAAATCATTAAAATTCTGTCGTTGGAAGTTGATTTACGTTTATTTTTTTCACTGGAGCTAAATATTGCTACTGCTGGATATACTGGCGAGATAGAGTCGTCCGACTCGTGGGGATTGGATAAATGAACAAAGGCTTATGAAACCCTAGCAAGTATAAAGTGGATGGAAACCCTCAACAGACAAATCCATCATGGATTTTCCATTTGTGCCGGATGGAAAAGCACTATACGGTCTACAGTAACAAACTCAAGAATGGTATAAATCTCCGGCAAAGGGGAGAGGACAAAATACAGGCACACGGGCACTGAAAAAAACAGATAAACAAAATGAAAATGGAACAGATAAAGATGTGCAGTGGCCGCCATTGATGGAGGCATTGAAAAGTGAAAATTATGAAATTGGTCATCTCCAAATAACAATGGTTAAATGGGATGAGGAGGAGGAGTATTCATGACTATTTTCTTGTTGCTGCAAAGACATTGGAAGAAGATTGTCTGAGTATGCAAGTAATTCGATGGTGATTCCATTTTCATATTAGGAAACCGAATAATCTACCATTCAAAAGGAACAGTGGAGATTGTTTTGATGAATGGGCATGAGTAATTCTCATAGGGGGAAATGCCTTGGGCATGATTATTATTTTTAAATACTAATGTAGACTAAAAAAGTATACTAATAAATTAGTTTTAATAAACTATTTTGTAGTTTTTCATAAATGCTACATTTTTTTAGTTAGGTATGTAGTGAAGAGATGCAAATGGCAGCTACAATAATCAAGGTGCTAGAGTGACCCTACTAACTAAAATTTGGCAAATTCTGAAAGTGAAGGGCAAGAAGAGGTGTGTTCCATTAGGACTCGGAAGGTAAAAGAGCTATCCTTTATTAGCCATTTCCACGAAGGGCAAGAATAAATCAAAGAAAAAGAGCAAAAAGTTGCCCTACTAACATTTGGCAGCGTAATACCTAAACAATTGACCACTCCGCTTTTACATCAAGGATTTGAGAGACGATGACAGGTATTGACCGCTGTGTTGCATCGACTAATCAACGTCTGCGCGTGCTTTTGAATTCGTGAGGGTACCTACCAACCCTTGGACGTAATTATTTGGTAACACATAATTAAACCTTTTGGAAATGGAAAAGGGTTAGTAAAAATTACATCGGGAAGTCCCAGAGAACATGTTGCTAAAACGAGCACGGCTCTGCGTGGAATTCCGTTGATTAAAAGCAGCCGCGGCCGCGGCCGCCTTTACATTCTGGAAGTTACGTTTTATCATCTTCTCTTTCCTCTGTCACTTTACAACATCCCTGTCACTTACGTGAGCTTGTAAATATATAATTTAATCATATATTTCTTCTGGAACAATGGACCCTACAATTGACGCCCTCACTTCAAACTAAAACATTTTCTTCTGCATGTTGAAATTTTCGTTTTTCTAGATTGCTTAGATATTTTGAAAAAGATATGAAAAATTTCCATCTGGACCCTCGCTTCCCACGTGTATATATCTATGGGAGATCTGAGTCTAAAATCCCACGTAATACGAATACTGCTCCTCTTTTGCTGCCTATTTTTACTGTTATTTCTGTTGGAGTCCGAACAATTTCAATTTCAATTTTAAGTCATATTTCTCCACTGGTGTGAAATTCTGTTAAAAGGATTCACAACTTTGGGCGATTCGGGCATATCAAAGAGATATGGGGTTCGGAATCAATTTTGAGACCGACAAATTATGGATCACCCCAGACGCAGCTATGTGCACACGATGGGAGGAAGACGAGGAGGAAACTCTTTCCTTGTGTGACCTCATTACGGAACGAGGGGCTCACACAGGCGTTGCACTGCCCGTGGAAAGGGAGGTCGCGTTACAGGAATCGAACTTGGGATCTTCACACCGCCACGATTTCAACTTCCACTTCGACTTGGGCAGATCGAGCTCGACGGCGTATAAAATTTGCCCGGCGGACGATCTGTTTCATCAAGGCCGTCTCCTTCCTCTCGCACATTTTCCATACAGTAAATCCAACTCAACCCATGAAAATCGCCTTCTGTTAAATGAGAAGGTGCAGGCATGGAGAATGGATTCCCAAACAAAGGGTTATTACTCTGCCTCTCACAAAAATCCACAGCAGGGTAATTTGGCGACTTCAACCGGTGATTCTTCTACATCCAAGCAGGCAAATCGGAAATCAAAGTCGCCCTCTTCGGCGAGTAAAACAGGACTTAAATGGCAGCAATTATTAACCCCGGGGTTGATAAAAACAGCACCAATGAAGATGGAGGACATCCGTCTCAAACAAGTAGGGAATGCCAACAATAAGCGGGCGGATAACTCTTTTCTGAAGAGATGGTTTCCTGTAATTACCAGGAGGGCCAAATGTTTGGGAAAATGAAGCTCAAAACTGTCAATTTTCAACAGAAATCCAAATCGGTGAAGGAAAATTTGTGCATGAAAGAGACGCCGACGAGCAGAGGATGGAGGAGTTTGGCCCCTCTGAACCGCTGTACATCAATGAAGTCCGTTGAGAGTCCGCTGAAATTAGGCCGGGGTTCTGCTAAATCAGCAACTTCGCGCTCCGCTATATCTGGAAACACTGCGACGAGGTCAAAGTGGATTTTCCCAAAACTTCTCTTCTGCTCCATTTTCTGATTGAAAAGCATTTGATTTCGTTGACGGACTGTAAATTTATTTATGTTTATTATCCAGGTATATTAGCTTTAACATTTCAATTAATTTTTTTCTTCCACCAATCAATTGACTTTATATTTTTATAATTTAATATTTGGGTTATATTTTTAAATTATATATTTAATATTTAATTATTACTAATATTTTTGTATTCTTGGCCAAAATAAAGACACAAAAATTAATCATAAAATTATAATTTATTAAAAAATAAGTTACATGACATTGATATTTTAAAGCACACAAGTCTAAAATGCTATGCCTCGCAAGTCTAAAACCCTTGCTTTGAGAGAGGCTATCACAAGTTATAAAAATTTGTAAGCGCCTTACCAAGTGCCCGAATTTAGTGTTTTGGTGTGGACTTATATTTACAAGTTATTTACCAGAGACCTTATTTATTTCAACCACTATTTATACAATTTGCATTCTATGCGGATGTCTAAACTCATTAATTCTAAATAATTCGAAAATTGAAAGTACTTGTGAAGAACTTTAAAGCTATACAATTTAGGAACCGAATGTGTAGGTGAGAGTGCTCCCATCGTTGTTTCACATATATTTGTGTAGGTGGTGGGAAATATAAAACCTACGATCATAAACATTATGTCCATTTCAAATTCAAACTCTCCTCAAATGACTGATGACTTATTTTTTACTCAGCTTTAGTTCTAATATAGCGGTCATTGTTCAAAGAAAGTTTGGATTTCGTAGGCAAGTGATTTTACATTTTTATCTATTTTTTAAATTGTTATTTTTATAAGCAATTTATCAATTCACCACTCAGTCTTCTTTAAATTAAACTTCTACAAGGGTTTAATAAGAAATAATCTTTTACTAGGCATGCTAAAATACCACTCAAGCATTTACCTTAATAATGTTATATTTTTAGTTATGTTGTGCTTCAATTTGGGTATATGTTCTAATCCGAGTCTTTTTGAGATTTATGTTAGAATTATGCAAGATTATCTTTGAACTTTGTAATCATATGTACAATCAAAACATACAAATAAGACAACAATATATAAAACATAACACACGGGCCAAATAAATGATATAAACATAATACATAGGCAGCCTGGTCACTAATTGTACAAACACAAAAAGTAACTAATTATTTGAATTGTTATGCAATTGAGGGATGCATGTGATCTCAACATCATTAAAGCCATGGCCACCATTAATGAATCTTATGAAATATCTACACATAGGATTTTAGTATGTCTTATTATCTCTGTATTTTACAATTGTGATATAACACACATTGTCTTGTTGTGTTAGAATTTATGTTATGAAAGCAATCATGGGAAGCGTTTAGAATTATGTTTGGTGGTGAAAAATGGGAAAATATAGGGAATTTTCTTCTTAGAATAAAACATTTGTATAGATTTGGCTCGATAAAACACATAAATGTGGTTACTGAATTTCCCTTATATGTGGGCATTTTTTGCGTGATAGAGGTGAAATATGCCCAAAAATACTTTTTATTTGAAACCACTTACTATAGCAATATAATTTTTTCCATATTTGATGCATTGTTGGACACGTTCCTGGAGTAGGGCCTAGAAAAAAAATAGCGTTAGTAAGCTTGGACACAAAAGCAACAAAGCCTTGACATTTTTTAGGGAATCCACATCCATCTCACCAAACACCTATATGAGATCGAAGTAGGAGACCAGGGTCACATGTTTGGCTACACCATCGATGATAGCTACAAGCTCATGCACCTAAACCATGCCCTTGCTAATTTAGACATATATTCAATCTTCCATATTTTCAGGTGGTAGTGAAGGAGACTTTGTTAATGAATTTGTATGGTCCCCACCTACTATGGACACTAACAAGGTTGATGGAATATTTTGTGTTTCAGTTGGAAACACCACCATGTTCAACATGTGCCAAAATTTATTTGATTAGACATTATGGTCATTTGATAGACACTTGATACTTTTATTTGATTAGACATTATGGTCATTTGATTGGCACTTGATACTTTTATTTGATTAGACATTATGGTCATTTGATAGACACTTGATACTTTTATTCGATTATACATTATGATCATTTGATGGACACTTGATAATTTTATTTGATTGGACATGTTATGTTTTGTAGACACTTATCTTTTCAGTTGATCAAACGTGTGATGTTTTTACTTGATTAACATCAGGGCGATGTCTTTTCCTGGTAGGGAGATATGTCACAACCAGAATATTATGGCATTGTATTTAATTGTGAATGAATGTAGTTGTCAGATGTTTTGAGATGAGTTATATTGCATGTTGATTAGTAAATATATTATATGACCATGGTTATACGTGAAATGATCAATTTTCCTTATTTATGCCTCACAAAAGTATTAATTGTTATTATGAGTTTATAAGATAATTTCTGTAGTGCCCACTTCCCTTTGACACCTTTTTGATTATTGTTTCCATTACCGTCGACTACTCTTATGGATATATTACAACTTATTGGTTTAGCATGTTAGTAGATGTCAAATATCTTAAATTGTTATTGATTTGATTCGTATATGATGCATATGGACCATTAGAGACATTTGATGTTGATATTGATATACTATTGACATGGTTATTTACCTATATTTCTGACATGTGATATAATTAGTCTTACTAAGTAGACCTTTGATAATTGGATTAATGTTGTGATCATTTTGACATGGATGAAATATGGAATAGAAATGTGCTAGAAATTGTAAGTGATATTGTATTTGCATAGTTGATATTAAATCATATATTATTGATTTTATATTTATATCGTATATTTGACTTGAATATTTTAATGCGACCATGAGGCTGAAGGAGGTATTCTCTATTTTGCAGGCATATTATATTCACAACAACATTGGGGGATTGGAGACCAACTACATCGGAATTCGAGAAGAATTCAACTAGGGTCACCAGGGCAACATGTAATTGTGTGTGTGTTAGAATTATTGGTTAGGGGAAAATTGTGACCTAGGGGTCATGTGTTGTTTTGTTTTAATTTCCCTTTTTAATAATGTTGTATGTGTTTTATTTTAATAATGAAATTTACTTTCTTTATTATTTATATTTTTGGATGTGTTGACCCCCTTATTATTCATGGGTTGTAGTGTCTTCATTAAGCTAATTTAAATTTATCCTAAACTAATTAAAGATGTGACTAAAAAGGATTTCATTTATTATACTTGATTTACTCTTGGATTTTGTGTTGAGTGATGTGTGTTTGATTTTTTGAGTGTAGCACACTCTACCCTTCATGGGAAACTCGAATTTGGCCTTAGAGGCCAAATTTGGAAGCTTGTGGGACAAGTCAAACTTGTCCCACACCTCTTAAATGCCCATGCCAACCCTACCTATGGGTTGGGGGGGTCAAATTTAGGCCCTTTTAGGTGTTTTGGGGGGATAAAAATGTGAAATTTTAATTGCACTTTCTTTCAAATATTTAATTTTGTCCTTTGAGGAAGTGAGCTTAGATGGAGTGTGTAAGGTTCTTGTCATTCCTCCAACCACTTATTAATTGTGCTTTGGAATATGAGGTTGACCAAGTGATGTGGAGTGGAGAGGAAATGAGGTGGCATCCTACTTGGAGCCACATCATCCCTCCCTCTCCTTTCTCTATTTATTGAATCATTTTTACTTGTTTGGGGGTTACATGATTATTTTAGTCTCTTGAATTTTGGAGAGTGAGAGGATTTTGAGAGAGTTTGTGGATTGTTGGAGCTTTGTGGATGCTTGCTTGATCTTTGAAGGAGTTTGAAACTTCATACTTGGAACAAGCTCTACCATGGAGAGGTAGGAGCTTCACCTTAGTTTAAATTTGTTTCTTTTATTTATTATTATTGTGTTTATATGTTGTGTTGAGTGTTGTTGTCTCTTTGGAATGCTTGTTGGGTGTGGATAGTTTGCCTAAGTTGGGAGTGGGAGGAGACTATGGGGAGTTTTCTTGTGGGGAGGCATAAGAGATCACTTTCTTACGGAGGGAGTTTGGGTTGGGTGCCCCACATAGTATGAGGAATGCTTGCATTTCTCCTTGTTCTTATTATGAGGGAGGCATAAGAGATTGAAGGAGGCATATGAGTGTATGGAGATATAAGGGGTACTTGAGGGAGGCATAAGAGTTTGTAGGGTAAATTGTGATTTGCATTGGAGGCTTTTAGGTGGACACCCATTCCCATTTGGAGGCATAAGTGGCCTCCCCATAGGTCTTACTCTTTTGAATTTCTTGATAAGCTGGTTTTGCTGCTTTGTTGATTTATTCTTGTTGAGTTGTTCTTGTGCGTGTATGAAAATGGAATGAATGTGAAATTATATGTTAAGTATTGTGGAAGCTAGTAGTTGCCATGAGTTGAAATATTCTCCCATTGTAATGTGGTTGGGGCTTAGGGGCCAATGGAGAGGATGGATTCTCCTCTCCATTGGATGTCTTGGTTGGATGGAGAGCATTGCCTTTCCCCTGCTCTTGTTGTGATTAGATTGAAAGAATGGAAAATATGCATGTTGCTGTTCTAGAGCTGAGAAAATGATAGTTTGACAGTCCCTATGAAATAAAATCTTATTTTAGCCCTTTCCTACTTGAAGTGGATGATTTGTATATTATTTGTAATGGAAAATATACCTTGCATTGACAATGAAAGTTGTAAATTGAAATATGAAAGAGATATACTCTGTTCTTGGTTTTTGAAAGAAAGACATGTATTCTGTACATTGTATTTTGAAAGTATATGGAAAAGGAGTTATAAAAAATTTAGTAAATTAAGGGAAGTTGCCTTACCTTGTTCAACATGGCTTTGTTATATTTAAACTCTATATTTGATATCTCGGTTTGGAAAAATTAGAGAAAATAAATACGTATGAATAAAAGGTATTAATCTATTTTGTGAAATGAATGATTTGAAAATTAGAATCTACACTTGGGCTTTTTACACAACTTCACGTGAAACAAAATTAACATTATAGATTAGAGTTGGAAATGAATTCATAGTTTTAAGATTGGTAAATGGAAATAGATCTGTTTGTATGCAAGTATAGATCTTATTTTGTTTCACTGTAAACTCTACAGATTTTTTTTATTTAAAATATACAGAATGACCTATGCAACAATGAACAATAAAATTAAACATAAAATTGAACTTAGTATGACAAAATCGACCACAAATAAACTAAAACACTTAATAAATCTTTAGGAAACCTTTCAAATCGAACAAAGGCAGATTTGTAGTCTTTTTTCTATCAAATGTTGGAAATTTTGAATTGACCTTCAAATTAAAAAATTAACCCTTGCAATCTATCCTAAATACATCTAAGAACAATCCTTCCGGTCTAATTGACAAGTTAAGAGAGGAAGAAGATCAATTGATTAAAATTTTAGAAGTTAAAATTTAACGACATGCCTTTTAAAATCCTGAAGACTGTTTTTCTCAAAATTAACCCTTAAAAATTTATCCAAAATAAATTCTTAAGGTTCCTGTGCAAAGCGAACATCGAGATCTTTCTGAAAAGTCCTCATTTTTCAAAATCCGAGCTCCCTAGCTAAAGTTATGGCTTTTTGAAGTTTGCAGAAAAGATAGAATTTCTTGCGCGTGCGCCCTTGGACACCCTTGCACGCCCAACACCTCTTGTGCACAAAGAGCGTCTTACGTGCGCGCCTTGCACGCCCATTATAAAATGATCCCCTTGTGCGCCAAGAGCCATCTTGCTTTCCTGGGAGAGAATGAGTCTCTCCTGCGCCCGTCTTGTGCACCCGGGACATAATGAGTCTCTTCCATGCCCACCTTGCGCGGCCTGGAGAAAAAGAGTTTCTCCCGCGCTTCTCTTCCGTGCACAGAAGAAAAGTTTCCTTCCGCGCCCCCTTCTACGCTTGGGGAAATTTCTTCCATGCGCCCTGCAAGAAGATAACCTATCTGCGCTAAGGATGAGTTTCTCGCTCTTAGTGTTTTGTAGGATTATTCAATATCTGTTGTAATGGAATCTAGAAATTTTGTTGGGAACTTAAACAAAAAAAAAAAAATTATTCCTTATCTTTTCCTAACTAAACCTAGGTTGTTCTTGGTCTTGAGTTGGGAGAATTTAGCTGTCGTTACAATTTATTTCTTAACATTTATTTTCTAACGCTAATAAATGTGTGAATGCTATGTTGAGTGGTGGTGTGTGCAAGAAATATTACCCTCAAAAGGAGGGAGAGTATCATCGGAAAGATGCAAATAGATGATGGAAAAAATGTGGCAAAGGGATGTAAACCATGTGACTAGGTTGTGTCCACTTTAGGGAAGTATAAATCCTTTTTTCCCGAACTCACATGGCCCAAAGAGTAGATAAGAAACCTTTTTAGTCTTAATGGAAAATAGGTTTATGATGCAGTTATCGGTCTATATAGGTAGTATATATGAATTTGGTTCATGCGTAAATATTAATAACACCAAACTATTATTGAAGGAACCTTTTAATAAAGTTATTAAATAAATAAATTACATGAGAGATAGTAATTATGTTCCTAAAAAAATGAGAAGAAAGAAAAATACTAAGAGACAAGTATTAATATATAGTAGTCAGTAATAAAAGAATTAATGGTTTTAAATAAAATAAATAATGTGTAACTGTTAGGTAGAACTTAGTTTACCTAGGTTAATTATGCATTTACCTTAGTTAATTATTAATTAAAGGTATGTTGTTAATAACCATTTATTATTTGTAATTGGGAATAGTATTCTCGTATAAGCCTTTTGTCATTATTATAATTGTTATATAGTTGAAACTATATATTTGGAGTTTTCTGTACACAGGATTATATTTGTTGTATAGTTGCAACTCCCTATTTTGTATGTACATGACTGTGTAATATCTATAAATATTGCAGTCATACATTCTGTATTTGATCGGATTCATTATTAATAAAATCACCAGGATTCCGTCCATGTTTTTCATCTTATATTTGGTACCAGAGCAGGTTAAAGATATTGGCTAGGTTGGAGAGAGGTTGTAGTGGTAAAAGTGTCTTGGAGAAGAAATCTGCATCTCTGGAGAGCCTGTGTTGCCTCCAACAACTTCCCAGACATCCCTGCATCCCCAAAACCCCCTGTTTCATTCCAGGTGTTTGGAACACTATTTTTTTTTCCAGTGGTGCACCCTGCACCAAGCAAAATTTGTTGCAAGAAAAGAAAATTAAATTTTTTTTTTCCCCATTAGGGGTTTTGTCACTAAAATTTAGTGACACTGTTAGTCATAGCTAACAGTGGAAGAAACATCAAATTTGGAGGATCGAGTTGGTGTTTGCATGGATCCTTGATCGAGCTATCCACTGAGCTCAAACAAAGCTAAGCTGCTTACAAAAGGAGATCCCGTTGTTTAACGAGTCCACTAAGATGCTTATAAAGTATCCATCGAGTTGAAGAAATTCGAGTCCCCTTGCATTGGGTGAGCCATGTATCTACATCCGAGCCTTTGGCAACTGAGTTGGAGGTAAGATCCCCTGACTCTTGTGACTGCGTTGTGTATTCAAACAAATCCCATCGAGCTGTGCATGGTGTGAAACTCCCAGAGTCTGGCAAGCCATTCAAGCAACATCATTCACCGATCCACGCTACACCCTGCACACAAAAATACAAATCGTGCTTCACATTGGTTTAGACAAGTTTTGTTTGACTGAGCACTGTTTACCTAAAAAAGCATAAAAGGGCGAGTTGGAAAAAGGTTTTAGGGTGGCCGAGCCATTCACCTCTAACCGAGTCATCCCCCAACACGAACCTGCAACAAGAAACGACCAAACTCAACTTTGTATTGTGGTGAGTTGCAAAGGCTTATCATTGAGATCCATTACAAGCGACGATGTTTTTCATTGAAACGGGACCTTCCACAAATAAATCGGGCCGCTAAGCATTCAAAAGACCACCGTGACCTGCACAATTCAACGAACAATGGCAGCGTTAAACAAAAAATGAAGAAAAGAACAAAGGCATTCAAAAACATGCAAAGGAGATAAAAATGAATTAAGTTCCATTATCTACGGAAGCCCTAAACTACCTATGTACACGTCCCAGCCATGCGGACCCTCCACAAAGCAAGCCATTTCGATCTTCTCCTCTGCCTCATCGAGGTATTTGAAAGGTTAGTCGATATTTTCTTTGTATAAATTTCTATTGCTCCTTTTTTTTTTTAAGGATATGCCCATTGGGTGCTGCATTGGTAAATGGAAAAGTTAGGTGGGAGTGGTGTATGGTTCGACCCCTACCCCTAACAATATTTAAAACCACTTTGACATTTAGTGGTAGATTTGGTAAAACTGCCAATTATAGAGGTAGTTTTAGTGGCAAAACCATAGCTAACCCACTTATTTACAACTAAACAAGCTATTAAAAATAGTGGAGAAAACCCTAACATAGGGCAATTTGTTTTCTCCCATTTCACTTATTTTTTTATTCCAGGCAAGTTTTTCCAAAGGGGGCATATTTGAAAATTGCTTTTTCGCTATTTTTAGCAATTTTTCACACAAAGAAGCTGTATTGAGCTCTAGAGGACACCAAGGCCCCGAAAAACAAAACAAAATTTGCCTGTCATTCAATTTTTTCAGAATTTTGAATGTAATTGTATAATTCAGTGTATTGTACTAATTTGCAAGTTACCATATTTAACCGAAAATGATTGTAACTGCTGTAAAACTAACAGAGTTTTGTACTCAAAAATAATAAAAATTTGGTTCTGAATCACTCATGAGATCTTCGGATGTCATTCGTAGCGTTTGGTATAAACAGTGCCTATGGGAAGTGCTTACGGGTAAAGCTATCACAACTACTACTGCACTTAATGCCTAATATAGCTGCAATAACATTGTCTGGGCATCGTCCCTTTAAACTGATGGGGAGTAATAAGGACACAATGCACACACTTTGAGCCCTCCCATCCATCTGTGAATGATTTATCAACTTAAATCCGCACTGAGAAATTATCTGAGTATATAGCGAAGTTGCACATGCATATGAGGATATTTCTTTGAGCTGGTGTCAATAATCACATAGACCCCTTTTAGTACTGTCTTGGTACCACGTATCGAATTCTTTCACGAATGTTAATGCCTCTTTCACGTGCCGTCGGGTATATAGAAAGGGTGAGATTTTTCCACGTACCAATGGGTATATCGGAAGGGCGCATAAATAGAAAGGTTCGGTATATTAGATTGACACTATATAGATTGGGAGACCATATACCTGGAGTGATAAAAGCCTTACCCTTTGTCAGTTGATCCTGCGAAATGGGCACCAATGCCCCCAAGTTCTTTCTTCCAGATTCACAACTACTTAGAGGAAATAACTATGCAGCATGAAGACAAAAATCAAGACACAACTTGAGTTTGAAGAGATTTGGACTGTTGTGAATGGTACTGTAACTAGATCAACAACTGTTACAACACAACAGAGATAGTTTGATAGATTCGATCAGAAGGCCAAAATTATAATCTTATTTACAATGACCGATGACATGCAACCCCACATTCAAGATGCCAAAACATACAAAGAAGCATGGGATAAGTTGAGCACGGTGTAAGAGTCCAAAAACAAGAATGTCATACTGAATTTGTAGATTTAGTTACACACACTGAAGTTTAAACAAAATGAGAAAATACAAGCCTTCTTGAGAAGAGTTGTAGAGTTGAGGGCTTCACTTATAACACTGGGAGAAGTGGTCACTGATGAAGCTCTCATTCCCATTTTTTTAAGAGCCCTCCCTCCTTCATACCACATTTTTGTGACAACACTAAACTTGTCAAATATGATAATTAGTTTCAACAAGTTAGTGAACCTACTGCAACAAGAGGAATCTACGTACAATAAAGATGATGAAGAGGAGAATGCACTTTCTTCTCATCAGAAATGTAAAGTAAAAGGAAAAGGAAAACCTAATTCCAATCAAAAGTCCCAAAATCAGTATCAACATTAAGGGGAAAAAAACAAAATAAGAAATGTCCTATTTGCAAAAGAGGACATGAGTTGAAACATTGTTGTTATAATACTTATACAAAAGGTTCATCAAGCAACTCTGGACCTCAAAATCAACAATATTATAAGGGACATTCTAACTACAATCAAGGGAAGAAGAAGGGGAACTGGAAAATAAAATACCATTAACAAGGAAATATTTTTGAACAAGAAGAACAATCAGATGTTGAAGACTACTTATACATTGCTCAATTAAGTGAACCCTCCATGTCATCTAGTGATGTATGGTATGTTGATTTAGGAGCCACTCGACACATGATCAACCACAGAGACTGGTTTACTTCAATGAGGGGCACACCTTTGAAAAACCATGTTTCGTTAGGTGATGATTCTTCATACACAGTTCAGGAAATTGGGAACATTTCTCTACCCCTTGGTTCACGCAACTGTAGATTATCAGATGTATTATATGTCCCTAGGTTGAAAAAGAATCTGTTGTCAGTCAGTTAACTCCTAAACAGGGATAATTTTAGTGGTGAATATTCGTAATATGGCGAAAATTTCATTTTAGGAAAATTTGAAAAGGTGAATTATTCGGAGTGGGTCGGTGTCCTGTTTGCCTAAAATATATAGTATATTTTTTTTGGGGGGTCGGCTTCACCTTCATTTGAAAACATCTCCTATAAAAACCTAGCTGATTCGCCGGGTAGTATACCTCAAGTAGCTTAACAAATTACCAATACTGTGAAATTTGAACTCGCATACCCTTAAGCACCAGAGATTCAGATTACTGTTAGCCTGTGATTGTTGACACGTAACAAATGCAGTGTTGATGCGCGATAAGGGCATTGTTGACGCGCGACAACAGCTGTACTGACGCATGACAGAGGAAGTGTTGACGCGTGACTTGGGCAAAGAATTTGACGTGTGACAGAGGAAGTGTTGATGCGCGACAGAGGAAGTGTTGACGCGTGACTTGGGCAGTGTTGACGTGCGACAGTATATTCAGACAGTGGACGCGCGACAGGAAATGGGTTGTTGATGCGTGACAAGTGCAGAGTTGACACGTGACAAAGACCTCAGACAGGGGACGCGCGACAAGACCTCAGACACTGGACAGAGTCGCTACTTGGTTCTTTTGCTGACGCAGGACTCTTTTCAGAATAATGGAAGGTGCCAGCTCAAAGAATACGAATAACCTAAAAGTAAGTAAGAAATCTCAGAAATCACTCTTCAAGTATTTTGGAAACTCTGCGGATACAGATATTGTAAATACCAATCATATAGATGCCACCACAAAGAATCAGAATACTGACTATGTGGAAGGTATTATTGAGGTGGACATGCATTCTGCACAGTATCAAAGTCAAACAAATGAAACCTACGATAATATGCCAGATCTTGAAGATATTGTTCCTGTTGGGGTGCAACCAGAAGTGCAGCTAGATATCATAGATACAAACACTCAGCAAAATGGAAGACAGAAATCAAAATCAAACTCCGGTCCAAGAAAGAGGAAACCAGGTGATTGTGATATTGCTCAAAATTCTACTCAAAAAAGTAAAGCATTGAAAACGAACAAGAATATGTGGACCATTGGCAGGACATACAAGTTTGATTGGGCAGCTAAATTTCCATTTATTGAACCTGTACAATCATCTAATTCTGAAGAAATCCCATCTGAATGTACATGTACAATATGTACGTGGAAATTGGGAAAGCAACAAAAAATGCAACTGAAGCTGGACACTATAGAAAAACATTGTGGAAAACAATATTTAACTGTAACGGGGGCGGATGGCCAGAAAATCAAAACACATAGGTGGAAAACTGAAAAAGAATGCATGCATGTTAGATACGCAGCGGAATATGAGGCAGAGCAGAAAAAACACATAGACATCTGTTGGAAAAGGGAGGAACGATCACATCGCATATTGGTAAGATGAAAGAAACAAATCTACATGCAAAATTCATACAATTCTCTACTCTTTTTCAAATACTAAAAAAAGGAAGAGCGATTTCGGATTTCCTCGATTTCAAAGTTTTGTATCAATTTAACGGAATGCTGAATGTACCTCAGTCTCATTGGTCTGAAAGTAGTGGATGGGAAATGGCAAAATGCCTCTCGATGATAGAGAAGGAAGATTTGAAAGAGAATGTAAAAAAAGCAAACTTTATCTCTCTTTCAATTGATGAAGTGACAGCAGTCGACAACACCGCATGGGTATGTATCCACATCTATACTTTAGAAAATCATATAAGGACACCTCATCTGTTGGGTGTTATGAAAATGGTTGAAAACTGCAATGCCGAAAACCTATATAAAATAGTTGTTTCTCATTTGAAAGATGTTGCTGGAATGACTGATTATGAAATTGCTACGAAGTTGGTATGCGTTGGAGCAGATGGTGCATCTGTCATGCAGGGTCACCGAACAGGGCTCTGTGTTAGATTACAAACAACAGTGGCCCCATATATGCTACCAATTCACTGTATGGCTCACAGAATGAATTTAGCGTATAAAATGGTAAGCAACCACGAAAATGTTGCTAAATTAGAAGACCTTATAAGAGAACTTCATGCCTATATGTCAAGCAGCCCAAAGCATTTTCTCGAGTTCCAAAAATTTGCAATTGGAATTACAGATGGCAAAAAACTTCTGAAGGATGTGGAGACTAGATGGATCTCTTTGTATGAACCTGCATGCAGAGTTCGTGAGGAGTATCCTTCATTGGTTGGTTTCATGCACAAATACCGTCATGAAGTTGATAGGGCAAGGGACTTGTTGTTCCGTTTAACTGATTTGGAGACATTGCTTACATTGGTTGGTATTCTTCCAATGTTAAAGGAGATCAATACACTGATGAAGCATGCACAGGGCAGATTAATCTATATTGTGGATTTTATACGGATGAGAAAAATGGTATGTCAAAGTCTTGATATATTGTACTGTTCCCAGGATAGTTTTGATGCACCTGTTTTTGAAAATTGGAAAGATTTATTAGATCTTAAAAATCCTAACACCTTTTTGAGATTTAATATCCACGATCACCTCTGCATCACTGTTAATGGGAGGGAAATACCAATGCACATTTTGCAAAAACGTCAAGATATTACAGGATCAGAACGAGAAGATGTTCCCGTGACACGTAATTTGTTTGAGTCTGTTATAGTTGAAACAAGAATAAAGCTTAAAAAAATTTCAGAAACCTTGTCATCAGAAATTAGGGAACGTTTCTGTAAAGATAAAATTCTGGAAGCCATGGGTGTGATGAATCCTAATTTTTGGAATACTGAAGGTGGCCGTGCAGACTTTGTCAGAAAGCATTTCCATAAATCAATGGGTACAATAATGGAACAATTTACAAAGACGTCAGAGCTCAAGGGTATGGAAATCAAAGGTATACTGAATGCCGATTTATTAAAGTTTCAGTCAACAAATTTTGCAACAACAATGAGGAACCAATATAAGAATTTAGATCAACCTTCTGAAAGTGGTGCTATTACAAGGCTGTGGCGAGGAATCTATCAAAGTTCTATCTTACAAGAAGATATCAGTGAATATTTCAGATTATATGAGTTATGCCAAACAATGATTTTGGGGTCTGTGGAGGATGAAAGGGTTTTCAGTGCATTGTCATTTATAAAATCAAAACTGAGAAACAGGTTGGATAAAAATCTGGAAAGTTGCATGAGGTGTTATGTTTCTCGATACTCCATCGAAACCTTTCCGTTCGACAGAGCAATTGCGCACTGGAATTCCCTTTGCGAAAGAAGAGGTGTGAATAATACAGCTACAAGTACAAATATTCCCAACCTTGAGAGTGTAATTGGCTCTTCGTCACATTCTACAGAAGACAACATCGAGTTTGATGAAGCTGTTGATAATGGATTGTTTCAACTTTAAATAGGTATCTTCTTTATCTATCTTTTATCTTTATCATTAAAGATGTTACAGGTCTATATACTAAAAATGTCAGGCAATTCACCCATCTATCTACTAATCCATTTCTCGTGTTGGGTTTTTTTAAAACACAGATCTAGCTCATTACCAGTGGCAGTGATGATTTCAACTTTAAGGAGGTATCTTTTTCCCCTTAATCTTATTGTTTGTTACTATTCATTTTTTTCAGCTCTGGTTATCATTAAAGATGTTACAGGTCTATGTATTTACATTTAGTTAAATACAATCTTTTTATTTTTTGAAAACGTGGGTTGACATCCGTCCGAGGAAGCTGTTACTTCTCGGGACTGACAATGTCAGGCAACTCACCCATCTATCTACTAATCCATTTTTTGTGTTGAATTTTTTTAAGACAAAGATCTAGCACATTACCGGTGATGATTTCAATTTTAAATAGGTATCTTCTTCAACATAATCTTATTGTTTGTTACTTTACATTTTTTCAGCTCTTGTTATCATTAAAGATGTTACAGGTCTAATTCTATATATTTACATTTATTTAAAGATATTGTTGGTCTATATATTTAAAGATGTTGCTGGCACTTCTCAGGACTGACAATGTCAGGCAACTCACCCCTCTATCTACAATGTCAGGTAAAACAAACCCTGTCATATACGCAAGATTTCACAGCAATCTAATACGCTTAATGATTTCGCATGTTACCCTTGATGATTTCACAGCAATCTAATACGCAAGAGGTAAGCTAAACCCTATCATATTTGCAATTATGTTTAATTTCTTACCAGTGATGATTCTTTCTTGATTTCTTAGAATTATATATATCATATCATAAAATTCCTCATCATCCATATATATCATATCATCACCATATCATTATCATATCCTGAGTCCTGACACTACAATTATTATTAACACAATTCTATTCGTTCTAATGTCATCTATATCCATTCTAATCATTAATGTCATCTATATCCATTATAACACATTCCATTTATTTATCATCTTTATCCATTCTAATGACATTATGATCATATCGTTACAAGTATAGAGAATAATTATCTTAAAACAAGTTCAAAAGTCTAGAGAAGAAGAATTACTGTGCTTGATGATAAATCTACGTCCACATTAAATTGATCATCGTCCATATATATCATATCATTATCGTCATTCATCGTCTTTCATCATCATCTATCATTAATTATCAATTATCATCATTCATCATCTACGTCCACATACAATTCATGACAATGCAAGTAAACAAGAAACATACATATAATTCATGATAATCACCATCTAATGCAATTAAAATTAAAGATTGTATATAAATCCATATAATTAAATTCAAATACCATAGTACATACTCAATAGTAGAAGTTTTCAAATTCAATATTTAAAGTTTCCTCAATAATAAAAGTTTCTAGTTTTCAAAACCCTCTTTTTCTTTATCCAATTCTACTCCTCTGCTCTCTTCCCCAACGGCTTCTTCCACTGTGGCTGTACCTCTTTCCCCAACACCAGAAATAACCCCTGAACTTATAAGATCTTCTGCAGCACTGTCCAGATTTTTTAAAATTCTTTCTTCTTGATTTGTCGCATCTCCATGCGACAACAAATTTGGATCAGCTGCAGCGTATAAACTATCCCGTTGCCAATAATTTTCATAACGACTAATAATCTCATTGATAAGAACCTTAGCCCTTCTCTCCCATTCTATAAGCTGATTGATATGAGGAAGAATAAACTCACTGACATGGGATTGACAATCATAACCAATTAAGTTCTCCAAAGGAAAAGGTGGCAACTGTTAACTTGTTAGTGTTGAAATGAATATCATTTTAATTCAGATTTCATTTCACCTTGCTCCCCTGGCCTAACTACCTCAAATTGTCTCAGCCAGTTTTTTCTGGCCTCTATCTTCTTCCTGCTGAAGGCCAGCTCAATTGCATCTCCATCTTTCTCATCAACCCACACAAAATCTTTTTTGTGCTTGTCCAGATCTATGAAATACTCCTTGCCCTCTTTAGAAGTACTTGTGCCCAAACCCTGTATGGTCCAAGCAACAAGTGATACCTAATCAGCAAGTGAACAAAACCAGAACTTAAAAACATATAAAGAGAAAACAAACTAGCATTACTTTGTAGTACTTTATGGTCCAGCCAGTTATCGATCCACTCAATGATTCTCTCCAAGCTTCATACTCAGGAATGGTGTAAAAAGATAACACATTTCCATTTTTGTGAGTTGCCTACATCAACATGTGCCAAAATTAGACATGGAGATACATAACCTCTGGAGGCTTAAAAACAAATATAAAGAGTCTCAATACACTCAACCAAATACAGGGGGAACATTTACCCTGACAATAGGAGTGATAAATTCCACAACAAATGAAGGAATTTTAAGCAGTGATGGCCAGTTATGGTGTATGAAATTGATCAGCAATCCTTTGATGTGGGAACCATCATGGTCCTTTAAGAGACAAAGGACAAGTCAAAAAGGATCTCACTAGAAAGGATGTGTCAGAATTAAGCAGAAACTAAACAGCGCTAGACAAAGATCATGTACCTGGTCTGTCATTATCATCAGATGGCCATATCTTAAAGATTTAATGCTGTCATATATTTTATCTTCCTGTAGACCAAGGATTTTTTTTTATATTTACTATCTCTTTATTCTCCATTTGTTGGTGAGTGGTAGCTTCCCTGACATTGAGCAGCTTACCTCTGAGAGGAAACACGCCATAATAATCTTGACCAACAACAGATATTCCTGCCACCTGATAGGATAAAGATAACTAAAATAACAAAAAATTAAATTGGAAAGTGATGTCGAAACATGTCACAATACTACCAAATTCAGTATTCACATTTCCCTGATTCAAGGCACAAACACTTACAGCAAGAGCCTTGGCTGAGTCACCCTCCGTTAATATTAAAGTACATTGATCAGAATTCTTCCCCCCTGCTTGATTTGCATCATCAAGTTTGGGAACATCAATTAATTTCCCCTTCTTGGTTCCATCAGTTTTCTTAAGATCTTTTTTTTGTTTAAACTCTACCCACGCCAGTATACTTTCAAGTACACACTTTTCCACTGCACTCATCAGGTCAAACAAAGTTACAAAGCTCATCTTAGACCCTAGCATTGCAAAAATTACATGTACTCAGAAATGCTACATCTTAGACACCACGCCTGGATTTATTGACATGGGCTGCAAATGCGAAACAGTGAAAATTACTATAAATTTATAACAGCAAATTGTATCAGAATAAAAAATATGAATTAAAACGAATTATACTTACAATCAACATGGAAACCGAACGTTGATTCGAGAAATTTCTTGTCTTCTTCCACGAGTGTTGCCTTGGTTGTAACAATTGGTAAATTTTTGAACGGAAGGCCCGTAAACCGATGGATGTCATTTGCTTCGATACTGAATTGGAACATTCGGCCATCGTTCAGAGTCACATAAAAAATACCGTCCTCTGAATTGTAGGATGACAGAAGGTAATTCAAAATATCCAGATCTGTTTCGAAATGGGGCATATTAACGAGCCCTGTAAATTCACACGCATCCATCAAATCTTTATATTCTGAAGACATCTTTAAAATAGTATGGATGTGAGGGCATAAGGGATTCCTGTAGTTGATCTTGGAAATCGATTGAATTGGATTCTCTAGATTTTTTTGCTGAACTTGCAGTTGGGAAGCATGTGAAGTCGACATTATAGTTGTACTTGCGTCTTTGACAACGATTGAGACCTGCAAAAATTCAAGAGCGGGAAGGTGAAAACGAGAAAATGACCGGTTGAAGGGTATTTATAGGCTAAATCGGGCGTCAATGGCTTCAATTGACGCGCGTCAAAGGTCTTAGCTGACGCGCGACAATAGTCCTAGCTGTCGCGCATCAATAGGATCCAGTGACAGTGACGCGTCAATAGGAGCCAGTGACGCGCGTCAATAGGATCCAGTGACGCGCGTCAATAGGAGTGACGCACGTCAATAGGAGCCCGTGGCGTGCGTCAATAAGAGCCAGTGACGCGTCAATAGGAGCCAGTGACTGCATGTAGGAGCCAGTGACGTGCGTCAATAGGAGCCAGTGACGCACGTCAATAGAAGCCAGTGACGCGTGCCAATAGAAGCCAGTGACGCGCGTCAGTCAAGACCATTGACGTTCCATTGACGTGCGTCAGGAGTGATTATTGACGTCTTGTTGTCGCACGTCACATTCTACAGAAGACAACATCGAGTTTGATGAAGCTATTGACAAGAAAAAAGAAAGTGTCACATTTTGAAGATGTCATCATTGAAAATTTGAATTGAAATATTTGGGATGATTATTAATGTACAATTTACTCTCCAAAATCGTAGTTAACAACCATAAAACAAACACCCACAAGCATGTATACATGATTAATTAATGAAAGCTTAAAGTAAAGACATAACACAAATTTACCGAGAGTATCATGAGTACCACAATTTTATTAAGATGTTATGGCTTGAATTCTTCATAGTAATAAAAACTCTCTTCCACAAGATTGATCACTAACACTAGCTCTCCATACTTTTATAAAAACAAGTAGAGGCTATTATTAGGCTTGGAGAGTAGTTAACTTGTAAGGAAAATTTACTTTTCTATTAATAATGAAGATAATCAAGTCAATAAATTGGTTCATACTCTTCCCTATTAATATATGTGGATAAATGTACACTAATGGGTGAATTATCCAAATACTAAAATACAACTAATATTACAAGTGCACCTTAATTATATACAATAGTGTATGGTTATTTAAATACACTGACATCCCCCCTTAATATGTACTTTAATAAAGGGAATGAAGGAGGAACACTGAACTATCCCACCTTAATGAAAATTGCCTTCACTCCCAAAAGTTTCCTAAGATGAAAAAATTGATCCTCAAGCAAGGGATTTATGAAGTTGTCTAAAACCAATTTTTTTGTTCGAAAAAACTTAAGGTTGAGAGTCTTGTGATAGATTAACTACCAAAGATGATGCATTTTTATATCAATGTTTTTTTATGTGTTGGTGCTCCATCATATTGTAATAGATGTGGATGACCCTCTAATTATTTTTCACATTTCCAATAAACTAGCCCCTTATACTTACAATAGTCATCTTTTCAAATTCACACATTACCTTAGTCAACTTATATTTGATTGATCAAGAATTAATTTTCATAAGTCACCATATACATGAGTTATCCGATTTTGATTATATCTATCTTCTTACCCTTATCACATATCTCTATCCCTTAATTAAATACAAGCCAAGCAATGTTACCAAGTTTTGAGGATAAAATTAGGGCTCCATCTTCATTTACACTTTTCTAACCTCTACTCTTCCATGACACTTGGAGAACTACAAGTAGTTTAATCCTGTTTTGGTGTATTTGGTGCATAATTTCTAGCACTCATAGGTATCGAAGGGGGAATGATGAGGTAAATCTAATGTATATAATTAGAAACACTTTTTTAGGCTAATAGGTCTAAAATACAAAGAGATGATATTTATAGTTGTAGAAGAGTCGTTGAAAATATTCATACACATATCCTAGATCAATAAACACGTGTGAAGTATGTGTTAGATATAGATTAGATATCTTAGTATCAAAGGACACATTCAGTAGCCCTATGACACATTCATCAAGAAAACTTGTTCTAAAATAGATGAACATTTCCTCTGATTTTAGGATCCCAAATCTCAAAGGAAAATTTATGACACTCTGCACAACATCCTTATCCAGTTTCAAATCACCGTTATACCCCTACATCTGGTAGAACGGTGAATTATTTTTAACCCTAATCCTAATTTAAGCTATATACTTTCTGGAATTAGTGTTGATAGAATATTATATCCTTACACAATTTAGGACTTTTGTTTCTATATTTGATGTTTTCAATAATCTTATATACACATATTGCAATATCATAATTGAATTACCTCTTAATGTTGACATTACAAAAAGATAGGAACGTTGAAATTACTATTCATCTTATTGTTTGTTACTATTCATTTTTTTCAGCTCTGGTTATCATTAAAGATGTTACAGGTCTATGTATTTACATTTAGTTAAATACAATCTTTTTATTTTTTGAAAACGTGGGTTGACATCCGTCCGAGGAAGCTGTTACTTCTCGGGACTGACAATGTCAGGCAACTCACCCATCTATCTACTAATCCATTTTTTGTGTTGAATTTTTTTAAGACAAAGATCTAGCACATTACCGGTGATGATTTCAATTTTAAATAGGTATCTTCTTCAACATAATCTTATTGTTTGTTACTTTACATTTTTTCAGCTCTTGTTATCATTAAAGATGTTACAGGTCTAATTCTATATATTTACATTTATTTAAAGATATTGTTGGTCTATATATTTAAAGATGTTGCTGGCACTTCTCAGGACTGACAATGTCAGGCAACTCACCCCTCTATCTACAATGTCAAGGTAAAACAAACCCTATCATATACGCAAGATTTCACAGCAATCTAATACGCTTACCCTTGATGATTTCATAGCACGTTACCCTTGATGATTTCACAGCAATCTAATACGCAAGAGGTAAGCTAAACCCTATCATATTTGCAATTATGTTTAATTTCTTGCCAGTGATGATTCTTTCTTGATTTCTTAGAATTATATTTAATTTATTTTTTATATGTGCAAAATCCTTTGATATATTTTTTTAACTGTGGGATAAACAATACATTATACAATTTTAAATATAAGTCCACATAAAATTCCTCATCATCCATATATATCATATCATCACCATATCATTATCATATCCTGACTCCTGACACTACAATTATTATTAACACAATTATTTATCTAATTTAAATTTATTAAAACAATTCAGTTTTTTTAAAATAATTCATAATCATATCATTACAATTCTATTCGTTCTAATGTCATCTATATCCATTCTAATCATTAATGTCATCTATATCCATTATAACACATTCCATTTATTTATCATCTATATCCATTCTAGAGAAGAAGAATTACAAAAGTCTAGAGAAGAAGAATTACTGTGCTTGATGATAAATCTACGTCCACATTAAATTGATCATCGTCCATATATATCATATCATTATCGTCATTCATCGTCTTTCAGCATCATCTATCATTAATTATCAATTATCATCATTCATCATCTACGTCCACATACAATTCATGACAATGCAAGTAAACAAGAAACATACATATAATTCATGATAATCACCATCTAATGCAATTAAAATTAAAGACTGTATATAAATCCATATAATTAAATTCAAATACCATAGTACATACTCAATAGTAGAAGTTTTCAAATTCAATATTTAAAGTTTCCTCAATAATAAAAGTTTCTAGTTTTCAAAACCCTCTTTTTCTTTATCCAATTCTACTCCTCTGCTCTCTTCCCCAACGGCTTCTTCCACTGTGGCTGTACCTCTTTCCCCAACACCAGAAATAACCCCTGAACTTATAAGATCTTCTGCAGCACTGTCCAGATTTTTTAAAATTCTTTCTTCTTGATTTGTCGCATCTCCATGCGACAGCAAATTTGGATCAGCTGCTGCTTTAGCTTTGAATAATATGTCAGGGTTGAAACCATGCTCTTTAATTATCCGCTTTAGTGTATTGTTTTGTTTGTTAACCAAAACAATATTTTGCTTCAAATTTTTTGCTGCGGATAAGCTGTTCTTTGCTGTTTCCAAGTGAACTTGCAAAACCTTCGCCTGACTCTTCAAATTTTCATATTTCAACTGCACAAAAAGAGTAATGTCAATTCAAAATATTACTAAAAAATGAAAATTTCAAATTAACAAGAATGATTGTTTGAATGTAATAGTACTTACAACCGCTCTATCTCTTTCGGCATTTGCGATTGCTACCAAATCCTTGTCCTTGGACCATTTGTTAAAATATGCCTGGGCCTCGGCACTAATATTTTCCAATTTGTTTAATGCCTTATCTAAAATGTCATCTTTATAGTTGTTGTTATACGTGACAGTCCCACTTCTTACTTGGGTAAGTAAGGAATCCATCTTCGCAGGTTGATTCTGGACTGCAGCGTATAAACTATCCCGTTGCCAATAATTTTCATAACGACTAATAATCTCATTGATAAGAACTTTAGCCCTTCTCTCCCATTCTATAAGCTGATTGATATGAGGAAGAATAAACTCACTGACATGGGATTGACAATCATAACCAATTAAGTTCTCCAAAGGAAAAGGTGGCAACTGTTCACTATCTGAATCTGATGAAGACGATCTTGCTGGAGAAGTATGGGGGCTTTCACCAAGATCAACTGCTACTTGTTTCTGCCTTTGGGTGGGCTGATCCTGTTTGTGAAAAAATTAATCAAGATTTAGATAAATAAATTTAAATCGAAATGTAATTCAAAATTGTAAAGCATATTTAAATTGAAATTTGAAGTATACCTGCTGGCCTTGAATCATCTCGCGGGTATCGAAAAAACCAGTTGGGTCATTGCTATCAATGCCCAAATAATCTTCATCTAAATTTATATTGTTCAAAACAGATATGCCCGTTGCACTGGGCAAGCCACCAAGTGAGAGAGTTGGAATTCGAAAGGAGGAGGCAATGTTTAGTGTCCCACTAGGGGCCGGAGCAAAAGGCATGCGTTTACCAATGTTCTTTTTCACTGTTCCTCTGGTTGGCATTTTAAAAATTATTGGTTGAGTGGGTGTCGGTGCCGTGGTTTGATCAGGACTGACATGTGCTGAAAAGTACAAGAAAAAAATGAAAAAATAGGAAAACAATTCATAAAGTCAAAAATTTCGAAATTAAACGTACTATCGAAGAGTTGTACCTTGTTGTCGAGGGGTTGTTTTTCTCGGTGCTATGGGTGGCCTTGTAGGAGTTGTACTCAGTGTCTATTCAGAAGATATGAATGCATGCGACTGTATGGAGTGAGTTGGGGAAGAAGGTTGAGTTTGTGAAATAGGTGTATGTTCCAAAGTCCCTGCAATTCATCAATATTAAATGTTGTCAATTCATTTGGTTAAAATTTAAATTGAAAAATAAATATGCAACTTTGGAATTTGTAAATAATATATGAGAAGGTATTACTTCTCTGGCGTTTAACGAGTTCAAACTATTGAGGGTTTGGAGAGGAGTGAGCTTCCATTTCAGATTGGGAGTCCCCCGAAGCCTCAGCGTGTTGTTGGCCTCTTCCTCTCGATAACACCTTTTTTCGGGGAAGGGCTTCAAGATATCTTCTCTGCAAAACATTAAAATTTAAGTTTTAATAACTGTGCACTGTAATGTCGAAAATTGAAATACAATTACAAACTAAATAGTTTATACCTGTTGATCTTCAAACGGAATTGACAACTTCATCAACTCCTCATCAGTGCAAGTAGGAATTTTTTTATCTTTTAAATTTAAAAGTGCCTCATAATAAAGGCCGAGGAGATAGTTTGTTGAATAAATGAAAGGTTTTTCTGAAAGTTTTGAATTTGTTATGTCAGTTCTTATTTTTTTGGATAGATATGTGCACCAATCGAATTTTTGTTTTGAGATAGTGGCAACAATGTATGCAATGGCCCAATTTGGTATATCAGTTTGGCGACCCTGCAAAACAATTCTGGATTGAAAAAATGAAATAAGTGCAGCAAGAAAGTGGTGTGCAATTGATTGTGTATCCACACCACGCCTGGATTTATTGACATGGGCTGCAAATGTGAAAGAGTGAAAATTACTATAAATTTATAACAGCAAATTGTATCAGAATAAAAAATAGAATAAAAAATATGAATTAAAACGAATTATACTTACAATCAACATGGAAACCGAACGTTGATTCGAGAAATTTCTTGTCTTCTTCCACGAGTGTTGCCTTGGTTGTAACAATTGGTAAATTTTTGAACGGAAGGCCCGTAAACCGATGGATGTCATTTGCTTCGATACTGAATTGGAACATTTGGCCATCGTTCAGAGTCACATAAAAAATGTCGTCCTCTGAATTGTAGGATGACAGAAGGTAATTCAAAATATCCGGATCTGTTTCGAAATGGGGCATATTAACGAGCCCTGTAAATTCACACGCATCCATCAAATCTTTATATTCTGAAGACATCTTTAAAACAGTATGGATGTGAGGGCATAAGGGATTCCTGTAGTTGATCTTGGAAATCGATTGAATTGGATTCTCTTGATTTTTTTGCTGAACTTGCAGTTGGGAAGCATGTGAAGTCGACATTATAGTTGTACTTGCGTCTTTGACAACGATTGAGACCTGTAAAAATTCAAGAGCGGGAGGGTGAAAACAAGAAAATGACCGGTTGAAGGGTATTTATAGGCTAAATCAGGTGTCAATGGCTTCAATTGACGTGCATCAATTGCCTTAGCTGACGCGCATTAATAGGATCCAGTGACGCGCGTCAATAGGATCCAGTGATGCGCGTCAAGAGGAGCCAGTGACGCGCGTCAAGAGGACGAGCCAGTGACGCGCGTCAATATGGAGCCAGTGACGCGCGTCAATTGGAGCCAGTGACGCGTGTCAATTGGAGTTAGTGACGCGCGTCAATTGGAGCCAGTGGCACATGTCAATTGGAGCCAGTGACGCGCGTCAATTGGAGCCAGTGACACACGTCAATTGGAGCCAGTGACGTGCGTCAATTGGAGCTAGTGATGCGTCAATTGGAGCCAGTGACGCGTGTCAATTGGAGCCAGTGACGCGCGTCAATTGGAGCCAGTGACGCGTGTCAATTGGAGCCAGTGACGCGCGTCAGGAGTGATTATTGACGTCTTGTTGTCGCACGTCAATGATGGAGCCATGAAAAAAATAGGTGAAATTTTTGTTTTGGAATACTGTCAAATTCACCTTTCGCTGAAACTGGTTCCGGGGATATTCGCCAGGTATTTTCCACCTACAATTTTATAGAGGTGTCTTAAAATGAACCCTGCTCTGGTGGCTAAGAACTCTACCTTTGCATAGTTGTGGCATTGGAGACTTGGTCATATCAGTTTCAAGTATCTCGAAACACTTCGCCGATACAATATGGTAAAAGGATTACCATCTCTCCAGAAGGATACAAACAAGTGTCCTCACTACCTAACATGAAAACAACACATAGCTTCATTCCAAAAGAGTAATTATCGAGCTCAGGGTAAGCTTGATCTAGTTCATACTAGCCTTTGTGGTCCGATGCAACCAAGTCATTCTGGATTTCAATAATTCATGCTTTGTGTTGATGACTACTTGAGAAAAATGTGGATTTTTTGTCTTTGCAAGAAAAGTGAATCTTTTGAAAACTTCAAGAAGTTCAAAGTGGCTATTGAGAATGAAATTGGTCGTCACATCAAAACTCTCTACTCAGATCGAGGGGGGGAATTCACTAGTGATGAGTTCAAAGACTACTTACAAGCTCATGAGATTCGTCATCAAATTCCTCCTCCACATACACTGCAATAAAATGGTGTTGTTGAGAGAAGAAATCATACTGTCATGGAAAGGGTGTTATGCATGATCGATGATTCTGGACTAGTAAAGACATTATGGATAGAAGAAGAAAAGAAAACTATATATTTGTTGAACAGAGTGCCCACAGTTTCTCTTGATAGAGTAATGCCACATGAAGCATGGTCAAAGTGGAAACCATCTGTTGTACACCTCAGAGTATTCGGGTGCAAACCAAGTATGCACATACCCAAGTAGAATAGAAAGAAATTGGACAGGAAATAAAAAAACTCATCTTCATTGGCTACAATGAAGAGACTCTTGGGTACAAATTGATGGATCTAAAGACTAAGAAAGTCTACACCAGCAAAGATGTTGAGTTTTTTGAGAAGAAGGAAGCAGAGAATCCTCCTCTAGACTCATCTGATGTATATTTTTCACCATCTATAAAAAAAGAAGCTAATGTTCCCACAAATTATGAAATCGATGATGGGTATGATGGTGATGATTAGATAGAACCACAACCCATGGGAAAAGTTCAACATTTTCCTAAGTGGTATACTAACATGCTATGAGATGCAAGAATGGATGCCCCACCGGATACATCCACCACTGGACCACAGACTCACAGTAAGGAAAGAGAAGAAGTAAAATTTTATTTGATGAGTAAAGTTATTAAATCTGATGAGACGTCTATAGTCCAGGAATCCCTATAGTCAAAATATTGGAAATATACCAAGGACGCTAAGTATTAAGCTGTGATGAAAAACAACACTTGGTAGCTTTTCGATCTTCCACCAGGGAAGAAACCCATTGGATGTAAATGAATATTCAAAACAAAGTACAAAGTAGATGGGACAGTAGACAAGTAAAAAGTGAGACTAGTAACAAAGGGGTATGCAAAACAAGAAGGCATTGACTACGAGGAGAAATTTTCTCCCACAACTAAGATCAAAACAATCAGGATGATCTTTGCTCTAGCTGCACAGTTTGGTTGGAAAGTCCATCAGATGGACGTAAAAAGTGCCTTTTTGAATGAAGATTTATAAGAAGAATTCTATATGACTCAACCTGAGGGATATGTTATACTTGGTCAAGAAGCAAAGATACACATATTTAGGAAATCTCTGTATGGCCTTAAACAGGCACCCCAGGCTTGGTACATCAAAATTGATGACCATCTCGTACAACATGGATTTGTTAGAAATCTATATGATCCCAATCTCTACCTCAAGAAGCAAGGGGGGAGATTGTGATTATTTTTTTCTATGTCGACAATCTAGTCATCACTGGTAGTTCAGTGAGGATGATCGATGTAATGAAGAAAGATCTTAACCGATCGTTCGACATGACAGATCTCAGGCTAATGCATTATTTTGTTTGATTGGAAGTATGACAGAAAGGGAATCATATATTTTTTTCTCAGTTGAAATATACCAAGACAATTCTCAATAAATTCAAGACGATGGATTACATACCTATTGTTATACCTATGGAGATGAGACTGCAATTATCTTTTTCAGAACCATCTCCTATGGTAAATGCCACTCTCTATCGACAGTTGATTGGGAGTCTCATTTACCTGACCTACACTAGACCATATATCAACTTTGCAGTGAGCTCTCTTTCTAGGTTCATGTATGAACCTAAAGTTTGTCATTGGAAGGAAAAAAGGTGCATCTTGAGATATCTCAAGAGATTAGTGGATCTTGGTCTACAATACAAGAAGAATGATAACTTATTCTTGTCAAGATATTCAGATTTAGATTATGCAGGAAACATTGATGATAGAAAATATACTTCAAGGTTTGTGTTCTTTATGGGATCTGGACCAATATCATGGGGAATCAAGAAATAACACTTTTTTTTTCGTTCTTCCACCGAAGCTGAGTATCGTTCTGCAGGTGAAGATATATGTGAAGTGATATGGATACGTCACATACTTGAAGGACTTGGAATACCATAGGACAAACCAACCACCATGTATGTTGACAATGAAGGTGTTCTCAAACTTGTTCACAATCTAGTTTTTCATGAAAGAACAAAGCACATTGAAGTACAAGTACATTTAGTATGCGAGCATGTCTTAAAACACAATATACAACTTCAGTTTTTTCCAACAATTGAACAATGAGTAAATATATTCATAAAGTCACTTGCATGTGACAAGTTTGAGTTGTTCAGAGAGTTCCTCTCCTCATCCCTTGAGACAATGCAAAATTAAGGGGGGAAATGTTAGGTAAAACTTAGTTTACCTAGGTTAATTATGCATTTACCTTAGTTAATTATTAATTAAAGGTAATTTGTTGATAACCATTTATTATTTGTAATTTGGAATAGTATTCCTGTATAAGTCTTTTGTCATTATTATAATTGTTATATAGTTAAAATTATATATTTGGAGTTTTCTGTACACAGTATTATATTTGTTGCATAGTTGTAACTCCCTATTTTGTATGTACATGACTGTACAATATCTATAAATATTACAGTCATACACTCTATCTTTGATCAGATTCATTATTAATAAAATCACTAGGCTTCCATCCCTATTCTTCATCTTACAGTAACACCATGTATAAGAGAAATACTAAAAAGGGGCGCCAAAACTTTGAGGAAGGATGGTTAAGTTTTAATTACATTCAAAGAACCCAAGGAAAATTCTTCAACTCCACACGCACTAGTTGGAAGAAGTAGTTTTTAAATTTATTAAAATTTCCTATTTTAGGAAGATTACCCACCTTTTAAGGAGGAGTCACTCCATTAACTTCAGATTCTCCACATTCATGTGGAGGAGAGGAATTTAATAAATAAAGGGGAGAATGGAAGTATTTAAAATTATATAAAAGAAATAAAGGAAGAAACATAAAAAACATTCATTCATGGGAATAAAACAAAATAGGTCTGCAAGAGAAGAAAACACATAAGAAGCTTGGAATTTTTAGCATAAGTGATAGTTATGGGGATTATCTCACTGGAAATGTCACGGATTAATTTTATACTTGTTCCTATATTGGGTTTTGGGATAAATAAAAAACTCCCAGCTAATAATCTATAGGGTTGTCCTGTTGAAAATATAATGAATTAGTTATATCTGCTTTGAGATTTGGGTTTTGGGGATAAATTGAAACTTTGAGTTGATAATATAAACCGTATTCCAACCCCATCCATTGGATTTTCAATCAATTTTATCCTCTTATGCAGAATTTTAATTTCCTGTCATTAAGGAAGGATTCATAGCAGCACTAATGAGTGATTTCATAACAATATGTTTTTTTATATCTTTTCTTTAAAACCATGTTTAACCAATGACAATGCAATCCAATGCCGATCTCAATTGCAATCTCACAACATTAGGTAGAGATGGTGGGTTGTAGGAAGTGATGCACAACCAACTATTCCAACCATATGTTTCCAAAAAATCCTTACCTCAAATTTCTGACAAATTAAATAAATTATTGTAGTTGATACCAACTATTAGTTTTTATGGCTTATTGTTTTCTTTTCCCTAGCTTTAGGTTTGGAGATGTTTGCTGAAAATTTAAAATTTTCAACTTTTCCTTTTACCACATGCATTTGTCAACTCCCTCAAATGAGTTGGTGTCAAGTTAGCTCTGGTGATAAGAAGCTAATCAGATTTACTCACCTCACAATAAATTTGGAAATTTTATTTCCCATTATATCTAATCAGTCTTAGTTGAATGCTACTGTCATTTCCATTACTGTCTTTTATGTGCTAATCTGTAATCCTGCTCATAGGCAATCAAAAGAAATACATTAATAAATTAAAAAGAATCCACCAAATCAAACGCAGACTCTAGAAAAACTAAACCAATACAAATTAATTATATAATAATAAATATTAAATTATTTCAATTTGTGATCTCTTGATAAAAAAGTATAAAACAACACTCTAGTTTTCTACACCCTTGTATT
Organism: Taxus chinensis; assembly: GCA_019776745.2. Lineage (NCBI taxonomy): Eukaryota > Viridiplantae > Streptophyta > Pinopsida > Cupressales > Taxaceae > Taxus > Taxus chinensis. Next base: position 149,554,561 of record CM034154.1, read on the forward strand.
AGTATTAAATTTTAAAAATAAATGAATGGATTTTCTAACTTAAATTTTAATGCCTTATTAAGCATGATGTTGACATTCCCTCACTTAATTCTTGCACTTCTAGAATGAGAAGATAACATAATTTTAGACCCTTTGGAATTTATGAGACTAGGATGTGACGTACTAGGTGGTGTAGTTCACATTAAATCCTCAAGAACTTAATTTAATATTCAAGGTCTAGATAAATGTAGTTGAGGAGTCAAGAGACTTGGTGGGTACCCATATTCCCTATATTCTTATGGCCACAAACATGTTAAATTATGGTATACTTAATTAGACATAGGAGTATAAATCATTCCAGTCCTCACTCACTAGGTGTTGTGAGATGCCCAAGGTAGGTGTTTGAAGGTAGACACTAACCTCAATTTATATGATACATCCTCTTGGTGCATAATCCATGATCTATGTGCTTCGTTGAAGGGAAAGGACACTCTGTAAAGGAGATGTGAAGGAGACTGCCATGTCTAAGATTGGTGGAAAAACATCCCAATGATATCTCCCTCTCACGAGTATGGTTGTAAGGATATACAATCCAAATATAGTCATAAATATTTCAAGAGTCAAAACTAGGAATGAAACAAAGAAAAAACTAGTCTAGAACCAACACAAAACCAAGAACATAACATATAAAAAACCAGTCCAGAACCAACATGAAGAAAAAAACAGAGAGCAGGAGAAACTTGCTAGATTTCATACTAAAAACAAAGATCACTATATGTAATATATTGAGTTTATATGATATGATAAATATTAATTTGTAAATAATGACATTCATATAGAATACAAATGTTAGAAATCATTTTTATGATTAGTGTATAGCATTTGGAAACATCAACTTTAATTTTGTGAAATGGAAAATGAAAGGAAAGAATCTTACCTTCCTCTTTATTGTTAATGAATGATAAATGATTTAGTGATTTTGATATGGTTGATGATGTTAAGTAATTCATATACTTCTGGTTATGGTATTATAAAACAAATATATATATTATATATATATATATATATATATATATATATATATATATATATATGACTTCTTTCGTTAACTTTCTCTGCTTGAATTTGGTTAAGTAAAAATGGGTTATTACATCATGGTATCAGATCCATAGGTTCAAAACTTGATGTAATGGAGCACATTACAAAATCTTAAATATTTTTTTATTTCAAAATGTTTAGGTAAATAATGGCCCAAACTAGAAACGAATCCAATAGTAGTGAAAATAATGTTGAGAGTCAAGGGCATCAAGAAAAATTAGACCAAATTTTGTTAATGTTAACTAAAACTTGGGATAGGGTACATATTTTGGAACAAAGGGTTGAAGAAGAAGTAAAGGAATATTATGAAGAAAATGAGGAGGAAAAAATGAACAAGGAGAGGAGATAGAGAAAAACAATGATCAACACGAGCCGCAAAAATGACCTCTAATAAAGGCTGAATTGGCCAAGGATCTCAAGAGGGTTCTACCTCCTAAGTTAAAATGAGATGCCATAGGAGATGGAGCTGGGTCATGGATTATTGAGATAGAGCAATACTTTGAGCTCTGTAACTTTTCAGCGAAGACCAAATCTATATGGGGAGAATATCACCTCACTAGAGAGGCATAAAATTAGTGGAATAACATTAAGGCCGAAAGAAACCTCACCGTAGAAACTAATACTTGGGAATTGTTCATCACTCTTTTTCATAAAAGATGGTTATCACAACTATACTTTGATAGGAAGTTGACATAATTTCAGAACCTTCACTAGAAATGAATGTTAGTAATAGAAACTGAGATAACTTCACCCGACTTCTTAAATATGTGCCTTAATATCAGAAGGACGAGAAATTTCATATAAAAAAATTCATCATGGGATTGAAACCCTAAATAGTATCTGAGGTCGATGTTCATGGACCTTCGACCATGGACCAAGTATGTGAGAAATCATTGAAGCAAAAACAAAAATTGAAGTCCATCTATGAAGCTAGGAAATATTTTAAAGAAAAGTGGAACAACTCTTAATCTGCATCTTTTCAAAAGAAGAATTGGAAAACTAATAGGTTCAACCCCTCTATACAAGGTAAAAACTTCAAATTAGGAGGAAATTTTAAGAACAAAAATTGAAATGGCAATGGTAATGGAAAAAATAATGGAAACAATAGTAACGGGAACATGAATGGAGACAATGGCAATGAAAATTAGAATTAGAACAATAATGGAAACACAAGAAACCATGGGAATTTCACCAAGGGACCAAAAGATGGGTGTTTCATATGTAGGGGAGATCACTATGCTAGCCATTTTCCATCAAACACATAGGAGATAATAAGGCACGTGCATCAAACTAGTAGTAAACCTTTTAGTAATGCAAACATGTGGCAGTTGATAACCACCAGTATGACCATTAGACTATGCCTATAAAAGCATCAGGTACTCTTTTTGCTTATCCAGTCACTATTTTGATAGACAATTGGAAACTGAATGTTTTGAAGACCCTGAAATTTTAAGCAAAATATCTAGAAAATATGGTTATATGGAACATACTTGGGTAGTGCGATATGGAAAATAAGTTGAGCAAAAAGTAGAGAAATGCTTATTTGAGGCTGATTTACAACTTCCCAAACTAACAACCTCAGTAAATCTGTATATTGCACCATTGGGATCATATGATGTGATTTTAGGAGTGAACTGGTTGTGGAAACATCGGGCTAAGGTTGTTTGTTTTTCTAAGACAATACTATGTTTAGATTATAATGGAAGAGAAGTGAGCATACAGGGAACTAAGAGAGAGATTAGTCTTAGTCAAATTTTTGCGATGCAACTAAAGAAGGTGACGAGAAAAGGGTGTGTCATGTATGTAGTACACATCCATGACATGGAGAGTGAAAAGGAACCAACAATTGAAGACTATCCTTTCCTGTATGATTATAAGGATGTATTTCTTAAGGAACTTCCAGGACTCCCACCTCAAAGAGAGTTTGATTTCTCAATAGATATCATGCCTAGAAATGAACCCTAATCCAAAACCCCATATTGTATGACTACAACTGAATTGTTTGAATTAAAATCTCAATAACAAGAACTATTTGTTAAGGGTTTAATTGGACCAAGTGTTTCTCCTTAGGGTGCTCCTATGATATTTTTGAAAAAAAAGGATGGAACTTTAAGGCTTTGCATTGACTACGTGATGTTAAATAAAGTAACTATAAAGAACAGGCACCCCTTACCCCGCATTGACAATCTTTTTGATCAAATCCAAGGAGCTACAGTATTTTACAATATCGACTTAAGGTCTATATACTATCTTTTGAGAATAAGAGATGAGGACATACACAAAACAAATTTTTGAGCTTGTTATGGTCATTACGAGTTCACCATATTACCTTTGGACTTACACATGCTGGCGCAACTTTTATGAACAATGTCTTGAGAGATTATTTGGAAAAATTAATTTTGATCTTCCTAGATGATATTTTAATATACTCTAGGAAGGAAGAATAACATCATGAGCACCTAAGGTTGGTTTTGGAAAAGGTTGAGAAAACAAAATTATGCATACATCTATCTAAATGCACCTTTTTCCAACCTCAACTGCAATATCTTGGTCACATTATATCAAAAGAAGGCATAATACTTGATCCATATAAGATCCAAGTAATTATGGATTGGCCTTCTCTTAAGAATGTGCATGAAGTGAGAAGATTTATGGGCTTAGCTGGGTATTATAGGAGGTTTGTGGAAGGATTTTTTAGGGTTACGAGTCCAATTAATTCACTATAAAAGAAAGGGAAAATATTCATTTGGACCGAAAATTATGAGAATGCCTTCAAGTTGTTGAAAGAAAAGTTAACAAATCCTATCTTGATGGTTCCCAATCCTAATGGGGACTTCAAAATGGTCACAGATGTATTAACAGATGGTTCTGGGGGAGTTTTTCTACAGGATAACCATGTTGTTGCGTACGAGTCAAGAAGAATCAGGAAAGGAGAACTAAATTATGTTCCACAAGATTTGGAGTTAGCGGCTATTATTCATGCTTTGCAAACTTGGAGGTACTTCATTTTAGGGAAACCATTTGAGTTCAAGACTAATCACTTGGGTCTCAAATATATTTTTACTCAACTTAACCTAAATACCCAAAAAGGACATTGGTTAAAGTTTCTGAGTGAGTATGACTTTGATATTGAGTAGATTAAAGGAAAGGAAAACAAGGCCATAGATGCACTAAGTTGCCGAAGACACATAGCCACCATCTATGTAGTTTGGAATACTTTTAGAAAACATATCCTAGAGAAGCTACCATCTCATAAATTTTACAAGCATGTTAAGGATGCTCTTGAGGTGGATAGTTGAGATCATAGGTATGAGGGCTATCAGATAAAGAGAGATGGAATCTTGAGGTTTAATGACAGAATATATGTTCCAGACCATGGTGGTTTGTGAACCATAGTTTTGGAGGAAGCACATGGTGCTCCCTATTTAGGCCATCCTGGGGTGACTAAGATGGTAGTAGATGTTAAATATTTATATGTATGGCCATGTTTTAAAAGAGATATTACAGATTTTTTTGTCAAATGTTTAGAATGCTAGCGTGTCGAAGCTGAGCATCTACATCTTGCAGGGTTTTTATACCCACATAGTGTTCCAGAATAGAAATGGAAAGTTATGAGCTTGGAATTTGTCCAAGGACTCCCAATGTCTAAGAATAGACATGATGTTGTTTTAGTGGTGATTTAAAAACTCACCAAAGTGACACATTTCATTCCAAGAAACTTGATGGATGATGCACCCACTCTAGCATGTAAATTTATGCAAGAGATATTTAGACATCATGGATTTCCAGAGAAGATAATTTCAGATCGTGATACTAAGATGACTTCTAGGTTTTGAAAAACCTTGCATCTAACCCTTGGTACAAAGCTCACTTTCAACACTGCATACCATCTTGATAAAGATGGAAAAATAGAGAGAGTTAAACAAGTTTTTGGAAGACATGCTTTTCCTGTATTGAACAAAATAGAAATATAGATGGGAGGAGTATCTACCGTTAGTTCAGTTTGCATACAATAACTCCACTCACTCTACTTTGGGAATAGCTCCTTTTGAGGATTTGTATGGTCGTAAGTATTGCACTCCCCTTAGCTGGGATAAGAAGGAAGATAGAATATTTATAGGACCCAAGATGCTTCAGGAGATGGAAGAGCAGGTAGTACTAATTAAGAAGAGATTGGTTGAAGCAACATTTAGAAAGAAGAGATAAGCAAACAGATAAAGAAATCCACAAAATTTTGAGAAAGGGGACAAGGTTTTCCTTAGATTCGAACCAAAGAAAAGTTAAATCAAGTTTGGGAAGGCTTCCAAACTTACTCCACAATACGTGGAACTTTTTTAAGTTTTGGAAGTGATTAATCTAGTGGCATAAAAGCTTTCTGTACTACCCACTTTAGCTCAACTCCATGATGTTTTTCACATCTCTTTACTTAGAAATATCATCCAGATGTATCTCATGTTAATGATTGAAATTATTTATAGGTTGAGGACGCAGGAGTGGTTCTGGTAAAGCCCCTGCGAATCATTGATACTTGCAAAATTCATTTGTGGAACATATATATTTCTTAGTGTAAGATCCAATGGGACCAATACTTTGAGAATAGTGCTACATGGGAGGACATGGATGAAGTTCTTCAGAACTTCCCACATTTTTTGGATTAGACATTATGGTCATTTGATAGAAACTTGATGGTTTTATTTGATTATACATTATGGTCATTTGATAGAAACTTGATACTTTTATTTGATTAGACATTATGGCCATTTGATAGACAAATGATATTTGATTAGAAATTATAATCATTTGATAGACACTTAATACTTTTATTTGATTGGACATGCTATGTTTTAGACACTTATCATTTCAGTTGATCAAACATGTGATTTTTTTACTTGATTAACATCGGGATGATGTATTTTCCATGTAGGGAGTGAGGTCATAACCTGAATATTATGGCATTTTATTTGATTATGGATGAATGTAGTTGTTAGATGTTTTGAGATGAGTTATGCATGTTTATCAATAAATAAATTGTATGACCATGGTTAGACGTGAAATGATCAAGTTTCCTTATTTATGCCTCGAAAAAGTATTAATTATTATTATTATTATTATTATGAGTTTATAAGATAATTTCTTTCTTAACGCTAAAAAATGTGTGAGTGTTATGTTCAGTGGTGGTGTGCGCAGGAAAAATTATCCTCTGAAGGAGGGAGAGTATCATTAGGAAGATACAAATAGATTATGGAAAACAATGTGGCAAAGGGATGTAAACCATGTGACTAGGCTGTGTCCACTTTAGGGAAGTATAAATACTTTTTTCCTGAACTCGCATGGACGCAAGATGAGGTAAGAACCCTTTTTAATTCTTAACGAAAAATAGGTTTATGATGCAGTTATCAGTCTATATAGGTAGTATATATATGGATTTGTTTCACGAGTAAATATTAATAACACTGATTGATCCTTGAAGTTACCTTTAAATAAGTAAATCATGTGAGGGATAGTAATTAATTTCCTAAAAAAACTAAGAGACAAGTATAAATATATAACAATTAATAATAAAATAATTAATGGTTTTAAATAAAATAAATAATGTGTAACACCATGTACAAGAGAAATACTAAAAAGGGACAAGCATACTTTGAGGAAGGATGGTTATGTTTTTTTAATACTTGCAAATAATCTTAAGAAAAATTCCAACTCCACTCAAGTTAGCTGGAAGAGACAGTTAAAGAATTTATTAAATTATCTATTTTAGGAGGGACACCCACATTAAAAGGAGGAGTCACTCCATTAACTGCAGATTTTCCACATTCACGTGGAGGAGGGGATTTTGATTAGTAAAGGGGATAATGGAAGTAGTAAAAGGAAATAAAATATAAAAAAGAAAGAAAATGAGGTAAAAAAACATTCATGCATGGGAAGAAAAAGGGGCAGATCGGGAAAAGGAGAAAAACGTATAAGGAGCTTGGAATTTTTAGCATATGTGAAAGGTATGGGGTTTATCCTACTGAAAATACCGTGAATTAATTATATTTGTTCTGATTTTGGGTTTTATGATAAATAAAACCTCCCAGCTGATAATCTGCACCATTTTCCATCCCCCTCCACTGGATTTTGAATCAACTTTACCATGCATTAATCTTTTAATTTTATGAGTCATTAAGGAAGGATTCATCAACATCAATGAAAAAAAATGGGGGATTCCTTATTATTTTGGTAGAATAGATGTCATAACCCCCTGTTTTTTAAATTTCCAACTAAAACCTTTAAACCAACCAATCCACTGTCAATTATAATTGCAATCTCGCAACATTAGGTAGAGATGTTTGATTATAGGAAGTGACGCACAACAAACTATGACAGAAAAGTGTTTCCAAGAAATCCTTATCTATTTTGGTAGACAAATAAAATAAATTATGTAGTTGATTTCAATACCTTTTTTTATCTTTCCTTTAAAACCATAGCTTCAGATTTGGAGATGCAATCTACTCCCGATCTCAATTACAATCTCAAAACATTAGGTAGAGAGGGTGGGTTTTATGAAGTGATGCACAACCAACTATTGCAGACTTGCGTGATCTAATATAATCAATTTTACTCTCAGTAATGTAAATTTTCCCTTCCCACTAAATCCAATCGGCCTTAGTTGAATGTTGCTGTCAATTATTATTACTATATCCTTTATTTGTTGGCATTTTCAATTCTTAATCCTAGCTAAAATCATAAATAAATTGAGTATCCTTCCAAACTACAAATTCCACATTTTTCATCTGCCTTGGAAGATTGGGGATTTGTCACAATGTTTGAGCTGGTGTCAATTATATATATATATATAAACTAATAAAAGTTACTCACCTCCTAGTGAATATGGAAATTTTCTTTCCAACTAAATCAAATTAATTAGATAATAATAAATATTAAATTATTTCAATTCGTGATCTCTTGATAAAACAATATAAAACAACAGTCCATTATGGTAGTTTTGTTAACACCCTTGTTTTATTTAGTCATAAAGTTTTAAAGATTATGTATTTCAAGTCTTTGACATGATAGAATATTTAAAGATGATTTATTCAAATTAAATAAAACTAAACAATAAATGTCCTTATTAAATTACTGTAAATGCCAAATAATTTGACCCAAGCTCAACATGCAACTAAAATATGTATAGGCATGTGGATAAAAAATAATGAGTAGATAACATATTTTTAATCCTTGGAAAGGTTAATGACCCTTGGGAATTTGTGAGACTAGGATGTGACACACTAGGTGGTGTCGTTCACATTAGCTCCTCGAGAACTTAATTTAATATTCAAGGTCTAAATAAATCTAGCAGAGGAGTCGGGAGACTTGGTGGGTGCCCGTCTTCCCTATAGTCTTGTGGCCACAAAAATGTCAAATTATGGTATACTTAATTAGACATAGGAGTATAAATTATTCCAGTCCTAGCTCACTAAGTTTTGTGAGATGCCTAAGGTAGGTGTCCAAAGGTAGATACTAACCTCATTTCACATGATACATCCTCTTGCTGCATAATCCATAATCTATGTGCTTCATCAAAGGGAAGGGCAAATCTGTAAAGGAGGTGTGTGGGAGACTTTTAGGTTTGTGGTTGGTGGAAAAATGTCCCAATGATATTCTCCCTCTCACGAGTATGGTTGCAAGGTTATACAATCTAAATATATCCATAAAGATTTCAAGAGTCAAAAATAAGAACAAAACATACTAAAAACCAGTCCAGAACCAACACAAAACTAGGAACAAAACAGAGAAAAAATTAGTCCAGAACCAACATGAAGATAAAAATAGAGAGCAGGAGAAACCTGTTAGCTTTCACACTAAAAACAAACATAACTTTGATGAATAAGAGGAGAGACCTAGAAGGAAAAAGAAAACACACCAAAGGCTTGCACCAAACAAAGCTCACTATATTTAATATATTGAGTTTATATGTTATGATCATTATCAATTTGTAAAGAATGTTATTCGTACAGAATGTAAATGTTAGAAAGCAATTTTATGATTAGTGTATGTCATTTGGAAACATCAACTTTAATTTTGCAAAATGGAAAATGAAAGGAAAGAATCTTACCTTCCTATTTATTGTTAATCAATGTTAAATGATTTAGTAATTTTGATATGGTTGATGATGTTAAGTGGCTCATATACTTCTGGCTCATATACATGACATTTTTGTCTTAACTTTCTCTGCTTTAATTTGGTTAAGTAAAAATGGGGTTTTACAGAGGGATCTCTTTATATTGTCCGTATTCCATCATCCTGACATTTTGATTGTCGCCGTAGGTATTGGTAAACCCTCCTTATTTGAGTTTTGTTATTTTTTTCATTAATAACATATAACTAAAAAAACCTTAAACAAGAATGATTTGACCGTTTCACAAGGTCAGTTGGATAACTTGTTTTATGACATTGTGTTTTATATTTTATACTTATATTTTTTGGGTGAGATTGTGTAATTACAGTTATTGGCCGAATCATAGGGATTCTATTGGAAAATTGTTGAGAGGCATTTGTTGTCTATTATATACTAATCCATTTTTGGTGATGACATTTGATAACTTATAGTAATTTTTATCTTCTATACTATTTTCTCATGTATGTTTGTGTTGTGCAGAGATATTTTTTAGGTAGAGAGGAAGAATGGAAACCTTATAGAGGGGTGTTAAGTACCTTAATTAATTTATTTTCAGTTTTGGAACAAGACTTTTGGATACCAAAAGCCTTCCTAAGGGGGAGGAGTGATCTAGAGGTCATTTTAGGAAAATAAATGTTCCCAAAATTCTCATTACCTATTTCTTACAAAAGATCTCATAGTAAGATTTTTGTAGCAATTTGAATGGGTTAAAACAGATATTGTATGCATAAAATACCACCCTCACATGATTAACAAGAATGTATCAGGCGTGGGTACCTCGGCGAGAACAATGAACAACCGATTGACCTATCAAAAGTCAATAAGTGGCAATGTGCAAGTAGAGAAGGGAAAAAATAATGTCAATTTTTTACACTCTGATCTTCGACAAGGGTGCACAAAATTTTAGGTTTCAAAACTGGAGTATACTATTATTTCGAAAGGAGACCCAATTTTCATATTACTAATGGTGGTGTTGATTATCTCATTTGCACTATGTTATTTGGTGCATTTTCTAGTTAAGACATGTCATGCTCCAAAGAGGACAAGTGGAACTTCATGGATAAGCCTCATTTCACATACTCAAATATGCCACCTAGCTAGGACAAATGTTTCAAATCAACACTGATGCCAACCAAATCACGGAGACTGAGATACAATACTAAAGTCACCCTGACAGAGCCATATACAACATATCTGCCAACCCTACCATCAATTGAGTTACAAGCCAAGCCAAGAAGGCTTGCCTATCCACAAATATACAAGATTAGACACAATAAAACCAAGTTATAGGGCATCAGTCCACACATATCCACCAAGACAGGTGTCAATCCCATCATTGGAAAAATAGAGGAGGATGTGGCTGAAGCCATGGCTGAACATAAACATTTAAATATGATATTTTAAGCCTTCCCTCCTATGTCACACACCAAATGTGGGATGTAATCCTGATCCATAATTGTAGTAAAAAGAAATTTGGGAGATTTAAACCCCACACTTTGGGGTAAAATATTAAGCTCCCCAACCAAATCACCTGCGGATTGTAAGTATTATAAAAGGAGAAATTGATATTTAAACAGGGTCGAATTCTTACCATGTTAGGTGTGCGATAGCTCCTATTTGATGGCTACGAGGAGACTATAACACCATTTTATCATAGCTTTTTGACATTCTTAAAGGAGGAATGCCTATATAAACTAAAATTTAACTTCATGAAGGAGGATTAGTACATGATGGATATTTTTACACTTTCTTTCTAAAGAAACATGAGCCTATTTTGATGGAGAAAACCTTACAAAGCCACACATGTATAGGAAGACATTTGCTAACAGGGTTCAAAGTCTTCACATTAGTTTTTCAGCTCTATTTGTAGGTGATAAGGTCTATTTATCATTTTGTGATTTATATGGTGTACTTGGAAGTTGATTTTTAATAGATCTGATTATGTTTTTAACGATCCCTGAGATGTAGTTAATTGGAAAACTCTGTTATCAAATCCTTGTCATGTCTTTTTCAATTTTGTTGTGTTTTATCATCTTTTTAACTATAACGTCCATAATTCGATGCACCAAAACCACATCAAATCCATTAATTACTTATGTAAAATTACAGATTTTTTTTGTTAGCTACATTTGAATTAAATTTAAATCCTTCTATTACATTTTAATTTTTTTTCCCATTTGAAACATTATTATTAGTGCAAAATCACAACACCCTCGAATGGCTTGAGATCTGGGATGGAGCATTCGGTGTGATTTCACAACATTGGACCATCTCTCAAGCTATGGGATTTGTAAACCTGAGATGGACCTCCAGAAAACGCTGGTTCCTACTTCCTAATCTACCTTCCATAAGATACTCATGTGCAGGAAAACTAATCTATCCTAATCTAACCATTCCAAGGAGATAGGGAGAGAGAGAGAGAGGGTGAAAGAGAGCCTACACTAAGCGGTGATACACCAGAAAGGAAGTGACTGATCATAGATCCAAACTTCCTGAAGTGGAGAAAGGTGAGTAGAGGAAGGGGTGGACAAGATGCACCACAGACCAAAGATGAATGTCACACAAGACACCACTTCAAGACCCATTAAGCACAGCTCCCAAGACCTGCAATAAACATAAGAGTATGCACAGTATACCCTGTAATGATGAGAGGCGAGAAGAGATAAAAAATAAGAAAAGGATGGAAAAATGCATCATGAAACATATTCTATTGCTCCAAAAGTCACAAGGTACATCATCAGTAGGCAAGAGGCAAGAAGATGTCATTATAGAGCCATGGGAGGAGGTTTAGACTCCGCATTCTACCCTAAGGAAGAAAAAGAGAGGGGGCAGGAGAGAAAAGATGAATAACCATTTGAATATGCCCTTCCTTTACAATATATAGAAGAATGAGAGAGAAAGAGAGGGAAAATCTGAATCCTGCTTCAACCACCTTAAGATATGCATTGAATTCCGTCTACTCCAACCACTTCAGAAAGCATTGAAATCCACTTGCCACAATGAAGAGTCTCGCTACAACACCCATGCCCTATTGTTGTCCCTTACTGGGTAAGAAAGAGGCCCATTCTTCATCATGGTGGAAGGTAGGAGACTTGACAGTCCCCAAAAATAGCGAGTCGAAAAATTAATGGAGGCAGGTGAGAAACCGGCGTTGAGATCTTTCCAAAAATCCTCTCCCTCCCAAATCTGAGTTTCCAATCGAAAGATATGGCTATCTGAAGATCAAGATCGTAGGCACACAATATTTAAAAGAGTCTGTCCATAAAGGGTCTAGGTGGCAGCCTCGCGCATCTTGAAGATTCAACCCCTACCTTTCACTTATGAAATTGTGCCAGAGTGACACATGGAAACTTCCACAGGATCCTTGGTTTCCTTTGTATCCTGCCTTAGTTCCTCCAGTTGGTGGAGACCCTATGCCTGACCCGAGACATGTGGAGGCCTCCCGCTTGTTTGGAAACTGCCCCTAGTTTTTGCCTTTGAAATTACGGGATCAAGACACGTGGAGGCCTTTGTAGGCTTTTGGACTTTTTAATGACCGACCTTACCTTTTCAGACTCTGGCCACATGGTGAGTTGGCACTCATTTGGGAACTACTGTTTGGGTTGCACATTTGAAATTGTGCTGATGAGACACATGGAACCTTCCATAGCTCTGCCCTACTTCTTTGTGTTTTTTGGTTAAGTCCCTTTGTTTGGCAGGAACATAAGTCTGACCCTGGACATGTGGAGGCTCAGCGCACATTTGGGAACCCTCTCTAAATTTTACTTTTGAAATTATGTCATGCTGACACGTGGCTCCTTCCCCTAGCCTACCTCTGTTTAGAATTTTTAATGACCGCTTCTGCCTTTTCAAGCTCTGGACACGTGGGGGGCTAGCACTTGTCTGAGTCTCTGCCTTGGGTCATGCCATTGAATTTGCGCTGATGAGACAAGTGGCGCCATCCACCGATTCTCTATACTTAGCCGATTCAGGCCTTGATCCATTTGACTTCTGTTGGACCTAAGACACGTGGAGAGTCTGCGCATGTTTGGGAACCTACTCTTTGGACCCAGCCTTAGTGTTGCACCGATGAGACACGTGAGGTATTTCGCCAACTCTCTATACGTAGCCGATTTAAATGGTCGATTGTCTCCACTTTTTTGAATTTTACCACATGGTGAACCTGCCCTTATTTGGGGATCTACCTTTGGAGTTGATATTTGAAGTTCTGTCGAGTCGACATGTGGCGTTGTCTGCCGATTCTACCCCATTTTGAATTTTCGAATGTCGACTCTATCCCTTTTTGAACCTGGGACTCATGGAAGCTTGGTGCTTGTTTGGGGTCTCTGTTTTGGATTCTATCTTGCATCGGAGTTGGCATCGGGTCTATGAGGCACGCAGGATTGTGGCACCCAAAGTCTGACCCGGGTCTGGAAAAAAATTCCTTTGTGAGACTCGCTTTTTACTTGAATCCCCGGGTTCGTCGGCCGATGAGACCCCGCAGGGCATTTTCCACTTTTCATACGGAATCTATCTGCAACTATACTTGTGCCCATGTTATCCAAAATTCACTTGCATCAAAATTGTGCCATGTTTTTGGGGCCCCCTTGGCTTCCTTCTAACTTTCCAAGAAGAAAACCCAACGAGTTAGAAAAGGTGAAAAAATTGCAAAAAAAAGTTCTGAAAAAATGAAGAAAATCAAAGTCCTAGTCCCACAGACCCGCCAGGACCCAGCATTCATACTTGGAAAAAAAAATTCCGGTTTGGGACATTTGGGCCGTAGGTACGCGAGGGACGTGAAGACCAAAAAACAGTCCATTTCTTTTAGTCCAGGACTTGAGCAAAATCATCCAGGAGATTTTTGTTTGGGACATCGGGTTACACGCAGGACGTGAGGGACATGAAAAGCCGAAGCGGCCCAAAGAAGAAAAGTCATTTTCCGTGAAATTCAAACGGCCATTTTTGACTGGGCAAAAAGACATCTTCAGGGTTAATACTCATTCCTGTCAAATGACAGAAAACGCCCCGCATTTTCCACTTTTCATACTGAAGGAATCAGACTGGTCTCGAATCATGGCCGATCCATGGGCCCGTTCATAACAGTGTTTATAGTGCAATTAAGAGGCATGCCTTTTTACTGCAGCACCTGGGAAAGTATGGGGAGGATTTTGCAAGTAATATATAATCATTTTACTCCATTTAAGGCCTCTTACAAGTGGTTGAAGGATAGATTTCAGGATTTTCATTTTTCCCTTCTCTTTCTCTTCTCATTTTTTCTATAAATTGGAGTGTTGGGCTCATTGTGAAGGAGAGCTTTTCAAATAGAAAAGCTCTATCAAAATTGATTTGTGAAGCCAATTTGCTGCTGGTCCTTGTAGTGGACTCCTTGCATGGTGATTCAGGCCCTTATCTTGTAATAAATTGAACTGTGCATATCCATGAAGCAATAAAATATCAGTTTGTGGATATATCTTCCCCTGCTGTGTTTGTCTTGCATTCTTCTTACCCCTTTAATATTTCTACAAGAATATTGTGTCTATTATTATGTTCTTGCAGGGATCCATTATCATTGAGTATGCTTGGAATATCATTGTGAATGCATTTTGCTAGATTATGGAGAACTGTCATCACCTCTTCTAGTGTGCACTTTGCCTCTGTATTTCACGCATTTGGAGACTACTCTCACACCCTCCTTTTCTGTTGTATCACCGCTTTAGTGTAGGCTTTCATTTTATGCATTCTCTCTCCCTGGTCCCTTGGAAATTTAGATTAGAATAGTTAGTTTCCCCTGCATTAGAGTAGATTGTGGCAGGTAGTTTAGGAGTAAGAACCAACTTTCTCTGGAGGTCTATCTCAAGTAGCAAGTCCCACAACTTGGAGATAGTACCCATGTTATCCAATCACACCGTGAGTTCAAGTATATGCACTTGTATAAACACAGGGGTGCTATGATTTGGTGATAACAGGTCAATACTGTCAAAATTTCTCCCACCGCCCCAGCGGTCTGTGATTTCCATTGACAAAAAAGTTTCATGAGGCCTTCTGACCCGCTTTTGGAAAAAAATCCTTTCAAGGCCCATCGACTCGTAACTTGCGAAATATGAGGAGTTAGAAGGAATTTTTTATATATCTGAAAAGGGGAAGAAATTTCCTATCTAATGGAAATGTTTTTAGGGGGCCTCAAGTGCTTAAAATATGTAAGAATTTGTATAGAAAAACAAAACGGGGAAAATGGTGTCAGTTGACCCAAAATAAGTGTGAGCTTATTTTGGTCAACAATTTGGCGACTCATGGGGATCACCTACCTACTAGGTGAAATGATCGGTTTCCTTGAAGCATCCATTGGGTATGAGAGTCTACATGGTAAACAAAAAAATGGGATCTGATTCTTTGAAAATTTTATCCCTAATCCACTTGGAAACGCCGCTTGGAACTAGAGCTGACCCTGGATTCACCATGTTACTTCTAATGTCAATATGCACGAGCAACAAAACACCAAAACACACTATGTACAAAAATGGAAATCATACAAACCCCAAGTGGGATATACAGAGTGTGTAAAAGCACTTCTTCTTTTGAAAAAATAAATCTACTCCTAGTCCTACACTAACCAGAGAGAAAGGGGACTGAAAAAAATCCTGCAACTGTTAGGGAGAAGTAGCTTCCCTTTCTCAATAGGGGTAGCCATGAAAATGATTTGACACTGAATATGGCTTCTTATATGAGTGAAAAATTGACAAGGTGTCAATCCTCCATCCATATCATCAAGGTATTAACATTAATGGAAAATACCTTCTCAAGCTTATTTACTGCTACATTTGGATTGAAGAGGCATTACAACTGAATCCTTAGTACTTTGAAGCTCATCCTCATGCCCTGAAGTGGTCATGACTAGTTTTGGATTCTCCCTTGGCTTTGGTGAAACCAAGTACCTGATAGGGCACGGTCTGATCCTTTGAATGTGCCCATGGATTTGATACTTCAACTCCAAGAATGAAGTCTTCTTGCAGACCTGGATGGATGGTGTGGCAGGGACTGATGACATCCTCTTGGCTTTTTTCTTCCCTTGGATCCAATGAAGCCAAGTACCTGATTGGGCAATGTCTTATATCCTTTGAACCTTGGTTCTAGAGGGCTGCTATTATAGTTTAGGTTGTTGTCATTGGATGCTCTTCTTCATGGCAACAGGCTCATGTGCCTGAGAGGTGGATGGTGTGAGGGAAGAGATGATGACATCTCCTCGGGATGCTCTTTTTCAAAACAATCCTTCTCAAGTGTGAAGAGCATAGGAAGATTCATATGTTATCCTGCTGCATGTGCTCGACCTTCTAAAGGGGTGTCCTGTGAAATTGAAAGTTTTTGCTCCCTGAATGTTCTCGTATTCTTCAAACATGAATTTTGAAATCTCAGACTCCTCTTTAACATCAGTGCTTGGGAGGTGGATGAAGTGGGAGGAGAGAAATGATGTTATCTCCCAAGGATCATACTCCATCACTTGAAATATTCCAAGTCTGGAACTATACAGTTCTGCCTCCATATGTTACCATGTTGCATGTGCTCGAACTCCTCCATGGTGTCCTCCTGATATGAAAATTTCTCACCATGGTTTCGCTCTTCTTTAAACATGAAGTTTGAAAGCTCACACTCATCTTAAAAATTAGGGCTTAAAGGGGATAAAGTGGGAGGAAGAACTGAAGATTCTTCTGTGGCCTGCTCTGTACTTGGAGCCTTTAGAACTGTATAGTTCTCCTTCTGAAGGGGCGCGCTTGATGGTTGGGGTGCGTGAACCTGTGGCACGCATGATTTTTCCTCTATAAGCAACTAAGTCTCCTCCAGAACTACACCCCTTTGAGCTAACTAATTTTTCCCTGAAATAGGTGCCCATATGATTTCCTCTTCCCAGTCAGAGTTACATGAGTCACGCCATTCTTCAACTATCTTGTAATCATCGAACATGATGAAATTGGTTGGGGAAGGGGTGTTCAACCAGGGGGTTAATTCATTTATGGTGGTGAGATAGTGAAAATTCTTGTTTGTTTGGAGGGACTTGAATCTGGAAGGGAAAAGGGAAGAAAAATTGAGATGAGATGGAAGACTAGGAGATGGATAAGGGAATTCAGCACTAGGGGTAGCAGATGTGGAGCTAGAATCATGATGTTGCTGTGATGATACTGATTAAGGAAGAGGAAAAGAAGGATAAGGAGATGATGAATGACTTACCCATTGACAAGGTTGTTTCACACTTTTCTCATATGCCTCAATATCCTCAATGCACTACGCAAGGTGAGGCAACATTTCTACCATGAAGTTGATCTTCTACTTAGGGTTGTAATGTCTTCGCATAGGGTCGGCCCATGGACAAGGTGCCCTATAGGAATTCCTTAATGATTGCATCTATGTTGTAGCCCTTGATTGTACCATGCATGCATCCATCCATTGAATCTTCGCTAGCAGATCAACATTTTCAATGTAGCTATCACCATTATATGTGTCCCCTTGTTTTTGATAAGCTCCATGGCCAAAATGGTTTTGACCCTGCTCATATGAATAAGAATAATAGTTATGGATCTAATCATAATGCTGATCTTGAGTAGTTAGGAAATACATGGGAGGGGGACTGCACTACTGCAGGTGTGAATTCGATGAGGGGAATGAAGTCATGATTATACAACTTCATGAATGGTAGAATATGAAAGATATGGAAAGAAAGATGAAAGAAGATGGGTGGAAATGAATGGAAAAGGTTTGTAACTTAGAGAATGGGTTGTTGACTAGATGGAGTCACTAGGTGTGCTTTTCATGTGCCTCTAAAGGCTGAATCTCACCAAGAACACATCAAATTGATGAAATGAAGAGGTAAGGTGCTTAAGACCTGTCCCACCAGGCATGCCAAAACTGTTGGGTCGCACAGTGGCTTAAGATTTTCTATTGATAATGAGGCACCTCAGAAAGATGAGAAATAATATAACCTCAGTGTCCCACTGGGCGTGTCAAAATTGTTACTAAAAAATCAAAGCACCCCAAAATGGCCTGGGATCTAGGATGGGGCATTCGGTGTGATTGCACAACATTGGACCATCTCTCAAGCTGTGGGACTTGCAAACCTGAGATGAAACTCCAAATAATGTTGGTTCCTTCTTCCTAATCTACCTGTCACTAGCTACTCCAGTGCAGGTAGAGGTAACCTATCCTAATCTAACCATTCTGAGGGGAAAAGGAGAGAGAGAGAGAGAGAGAGAGAGAGAGAGAGAGAGAGAGAGAGAGAGAGAGAGAGGAGAGAGAGAGAGAGAGAGAGAGAAAAAGAGAGCCTACACTAAGTGGTGATGAATCAGAAAAGGAAGTGGCTGATCATAGATCCAATCTACCTGAAGCAGATAGAGGTGAGCAGAGGAGGGGGTGAACAAGATGCACCATAAAACAAAGATGAAGTTCACATGGGACACCACTTCAAAACCCACTAAGCATAGCTCCCAGAACCTATAATAAACATAAAAGTATGCATAGTATACCCTGTAACCATGAGAGTTAATAAGAGACAATAAAATGAGACAAGGATGGATAGATGCATCACAAAATACATTCTATTTCTCCAAAAGTTACACGATACATCATTCGTGGGAAAGGGGTAAGAAGATTCCATTACAAAGCCATGAGGGAAGGCTTAGACTTCTGCATTCTATCCTAAGGAAGAAAGAGAGAGGGGGGCAGGAGAGAAAAGATGAACAACCCTTTGAATATGCCCCTCCTTTAAAATATATAGAAGAATGAGAGAGAAAGAGAGAGGGAAAATATGAATTCTATTCTAACCACCCCTACATATGCATTGAATTCTGCCTACTCCAACCACTCTAAAAAGCATTGAAATCCACCTGCCACAATGAAGAGTCTCACTGCAACACCCATAACTCCCTTGTTTTTTCTTACTGGGAAATAAAGAGGCTCATTCTTCATCATTGTAGTAGGTGGGAGACTTGACAACCCACTAAATTAGTGGGCCAAAGAAATAATGGAGAAAGGTGAGAAGTAGATGCTGAGATCTTTCTAGAAAGTCCTCTCCTGCCAAAATCCAAGTTTGTATTATATGGTTGTATGAAGATTAATGCAAGTGTAAAAAATTTAAAAGAGTCTCTTCATATAGGGTCTATGTGGAAACCTCACACATCGTAAATATTCAAGCCCTTCCTTTCACTCTTGAAATTGTGCCGAACTGACACATGGTGGATTTTGCGGGCTCCTTAGTTTCCTTTGTATCCTACCTTAGTTCCTCCTGTTAGTAGAGAACATGTGCCTGATACAAGACATGTGGATGCCTCACACTTGTTTGGAAACCATCCCCAGTGTTTACCTTTGAAATTACGCAGTCGAGACACATAAAGCCCTTAGCAGTATTTTGGACCTTTCAACGGCCAACCTTACCTTTTCAGACTATGGCCACCTTGTGAGTTGGCGCTCATTTGGGGACTTCCTTTTGGGCCACACCTTTGAAATTGTGTCGAGTCAACATATGGCACATTTTGCGGCTCTATTATATTTCTTTGTGTTTTTGTTAATTCCTGTTTTCTTTGGCGGGGCCATAAGTCTGACCCTTGACACATGGAGGCTCAACGCACATTTTAGAACCCACTCCAAATTTTACTTTTGAAATCACACCATGCTGACACGTGGCTCCTTCCGTTGGTCTACCTTTGCTTTGAATTTTCGACGGCCAATTTTTTAAAATAGCAAATTGGATCGCACCTTTGAATTTTCTCATAGCATTATCATTTCTTCAAAGAAAACTTTTAGGCTTGGCGCTTATTTAAGTATTTGCTTCGGATAACGCCTTTGAATTTTTGCTGATGGGACACATGGTGTCATCCTCTTTTCTCTATACTTGGCTAATTCAAGCTTTGATCCGTTTGACTTTTGTTGGACCCAAGATAGGTGGAGAGTTTGAGCACGTTTGAGAACCCACTCTTTGGACTTACCTTTGAAGATGTGTCGAGATGACGCTTGGTATTTTTTGTGAGTCTATGATACTTAGAAAATTTAATTAACCCACTCTGTCCCCTTTTTTTACTCTGACCACATGGTGACCCTGTGCTTGTTTGGGAAACCACCTTTGGAGTTGATCTTTGAAGTTGTGCCGAGTGGACATGTGGCAACTTCCACTGGCTCTACCCAATTTTTACTTTTCAAATGTTGACTTTGTCCCTTTTTAGAATTGGGACACATGGAATCTTGGTGCTTGTTTGGGGTCTCCATTTGGTTATATCCTTGGAGTTGTGCTTATGAGGCATGTGGCACCATCCGTGGGTTTGTAACTTTTGAATGGCCGATAAGACCCCGTGGGCTCGCGAGCCCACACTTGAAATTGTGCCATTTTACAAAAAGTGTAAAAGTTCTAAAATCCCCTACATACCCACCGACCCGCATTAATACTTAGGAAAAATTTCCTCTGTGGCCCCAAAAACCCGCTTTTACACTTGAGTCATACCCCAACCCTCTAGTCCGCATTTTCCATTTTGGGAAAAAATACATCTTCGGGCCAGCTGACCTACATTTTCCACTTTTCATAAGGAATCCTTCTCAGGCCCGCAGGCCCACAGTTATATTTGTTCCTTTTTGCGGAAAGGGAAAAAATGTCAAAATGTCTCCTACAACACCGCTAGTCCCTGATTTCCATTGGCAAAAAATCTTCCCTTGGCCCACTAGCCCGCTTTTGGAAAAAAATCCTTCCAAGGCCTGCCGACCCGTAACTTGCGAAATATGACGAGTTAGAAGGAATTCTTTATATATATGGAAGGGGGAAGAAATTTCCTATATGCTGGAAATGCTTTCAAGAGGCCTTAAGTGCTTAATATATGTAAGAATTTGTATTAAAGCACAAGAGGGGGAAAAAGGTGTTAGTTGACCCAAAATAAGTGTGAGCTTATTTTGGTCATCAATTATCCCTTTAACTATTTAAATATTTATTTTTCTAGAAATGTTACTAATTGTAAAACCTTCCATATTGTCCAAATTGAATTAATTGAATTAATTCAAATTTAAAAGTTGATTATTAATATTTCCTAAGTAATTTAATCATACTTACCTATGTAATTAATACCCATGCCATACCCTTAATTTAATACTTGTTTTATACTTTTACATTATTCCACTTAACCCCGCTTTAAATAATTTAGTTATTTAAGCACAACCCCTTAGTATTTACTCAACTTACTCATTGTCCAATTACTAATTATTTATTTATTATCTCACAAAGGTTAAAGGGTCCCAACATAGCCTAACCCACTAGTTGGAATACCCATGGTGACCCCTTTAGTTTATTGGCCCCATTCACTTTATTTAACAATTCATTCCCATCAAATTTCCCATAACTTAAAATGTGCAGGAAAAAATCTCTACCCTAGGATTAGTTTAATGAGAACCCTTAGATCTAGGTTTTCCCCAAAAGCCCTAAAAATCCTTATGATCTCTTTTATCCCTTTTTTTGGCCTTAACCCTTTCATTTGTTCATTTGAGTTTTGCAAGTTGAAGGAGGTGGAAGCTGTGGATGCTTAGGGAAGTTATGAGGATGCATATTTTTGTTAAGATCTAGAATGATGGAGGGATTTCCTCCATTTATTCTCTTGATTTATTTGTTTTCCTTTCAAGGGTTTACAACTATGGTTTGTGTTTGCATTATGGTTTTAAATCCACATTTTGCAAGTGTTGGGTATATATACATACAAATACATACAAATACATACATATATATATATATATACATGATTATATATATATATATATATATATATATATATATATATATATATATATATATATATATATATATATATATATATATATATATTCACATGTATGTATATTTCCATTTTAGAGGTGCATATGCTCTTAGATCTGAGTATCTTATTTACAAGTTATTGTTTTCATATATATATATATATATATATATATATACATATATGTGTTTCTATTCGGTTTAAGCCTGGTTCATCCTTGATGGCCGTAGCTAGGTTTTATTCTGGAAAGACGTTTTGGGTTGGGGGAGGTTAGGCCTCCAACATTTCATTATTTTTTTAAAAACATGTAGATGCATAGTAACCGACGTTGATCTATTAGACCGATGTCGGTTCCCTATTCACCGATGCCAGTTAGTACCATTTTTAAAAATTACTTAGCAAATAGGTGTCTGGTTCCAGTTTACAAACCGCTACTAGTTCCCTATATTTTGCCGATACCAGTTAGCGTAGCCGGTTACTATAGAAAACATACACTTTGCAAATGAAGTTAATTGAAGTTATTTTTAGATAAGGTAAAATATTTTGGTTTTGAGGGGATGTAAAAAAACCACATACAAAGGAGCGAAAGATAAAATGATAAGACTAACCAAAGAAATACTCTACCAGTGGATTAACCATAGAACAATGCCAGTTAGAACCCACCCAACCAAAGAAAACCACAAGACGCCGAGAAGAAATCAGGATCATTTACAATCCGTACAAATAGAGCGTCTAGGATGGACCACCATCCATTCATGACCATCACCCATGGTACCCAAAGCTTTGCTATCAGAACTAAGGTCCCCCACTTTTCTGCCATTCCAATTTGTCAAAGGAATTTGACCGTCCCTACCAAGCATACATACATCCGATTTTTGAAATGCAAGACCCAAACCTGAGAGCCCACACTGCCTCAAAACAACCATAACATCCATTGATAAATTATCCTCTTTAACATCCGACACGAAATAGGTAGGGGAATTAAATTTTTCATTCAAAATTTGAACCACCCGCTCATTTTCTTCTGCATTCATGTCACCCACCCAATGGTAAGGGCTATTACCCACCACTGCCACTCCACCACTAGATTTATCATCGACCAAAGGAGGAGAGGAAACAATCAGAGCATCTTTAGAAAAAGTGACCAACTGACTAAAGTCATCCACAGAAACATCCAAATTATAAGATGTAGGTACACACTCCTTCACCAAGTCATCTTCATCAGCCTCCAACTACTGATCAGACACATCAACCATCTGAGAGAAATGCAATATTACTTTTATTCGTTCTTCCATTGAATCATGCAAATATTCACAGTTACATTTTTTACCTTCGAATCCAACTACCTTGCATCTTCCATAGATGATAGGGGAAGGTTCAATATCAATACTCTATTCCCATTTACCTAGGAAGGAATCCAAAAATATTCATTTCAGGACACCCACTCCAATAGGCACATTGATGCAAAGGTGCTCATAGATCAACCTAGAGTGGGATTCAGTGGCTGGATCAACAACTATCAACACCCCAAGTGCTCTAGCAATCCCCAGGAAGACTTCGGGTTTCCAAAACTCCAAAGGGAAAGCAGGGAGCCTAATCCAAATAGGAAAGGCTTGAAATTTCTTTCCTTGGAACACACCAGGTGACTACCGCGTGATAGTAAGGGTTGTTTTTCCATAAAACCATGGTGCAACCTGTTAATTGAAGTTAAATTTTACATTAGGCATACATTTATTTATCTATGCATAGATCATCTAAAAGGTTTATCTTAGTTTTCAACAACCAATTTAGACACCTATTGTGATTTTGGGAGTAAATTTAAATATTTATTTGTTGGGAGCATATTCTTTTCATTCAAAAATTTAAAAGGAAAATAGGAACATGTTTCTTCAAATTGTTAAGGAATAACTAGATGCATTCATAGTTGTGTTTACAATATTGAATGAAGTATTAAAACTATAATAGAGTTCTATCTTTTTTTCTTACAACACTCAAGAGTGAAAACAAGAATTAGAACTCAACCATTTAGAACTTCTTTCCTTTATAAGAAACACAATGAGTACAACAAGATCATTTCAATAGGAAAAACAATACATATATTTCCTTCATATTCCCATTTCAATAAGAACAACTTCATTAATAAATCAAATGCACACTTGACTTAAATTATAATTTTGGAATGAGATACAACGATAAATGAGTTACAACCTTCACATTCCTATTTTCAAAAATATACATTCCTTGAATAATTAATACAATCACATTTCAATAATACATTTACAAGGAGTTCACTCTTTAAAATTCAAGTTATACAAAATCCCTCCACTCAAGTGGAGACAACATGGTAAAATTTAAAAAATAGTCTCTCTTTCTTTGTCTTCTACACAATGTAATTCCAACCAAGGCATAAACTTTGAGCTCCTTCATTTCTTCAACTCCAAATCATAATAACAAGGAAGGAAGCATAGACAAAACTCACCTCCCAACCTTATTCTAATGAGAAGGAGAATCCATCCTTCTCATTGGCCCCCGAGCCCCAACAATGGAGAAATAGGGAATGCTTGCAACCATGGAAATGTTTAATGAAGGCTCCAATAATACATACATTCATGCCAACAAAAATTGCAACACATACAAGCACAATAACAATAATAGCAACAATAAACAACTTTCCAACACATAGGCTTAAAATCTAAGCCAAATGAGAAGAGAAATATGGGGAACCCCTTATACCTACCAATGGGTTAAGTGTCCACCTTGAAACATCCAAAATCTCCATCCACACACACAAAAATATTATCCCTCACTCAATATCTTATCACTCCCTCAAATATCTTATTACCCTCTCATGTAAAACATCTAAAGATAAGGCAAGAAATTTCCTTTATCTTCTCAAGGTGGAACACCCAACCCAAACTCCCTCCAAATAAACATACAAAACTCTTATCCCTCACTCAAAATATCCCCATTTTCCTTCTCCCCACACCATCCTTAAGGTCATACTACCCCAAATCCAAAACAAACACATTAATTCATTTTACAATTTAACACACAAATCTATTCAACGGGTAGCAGAAAGACTCAAAAATGGAGTGATATAGGCTGAGAAAGATTAAATGGCCTTATGCAAGAAGAAACAACTCTTTCAAGCCATTTCCATGTCTTAAATCCATTTTGAAGGTTACAGGTGGGCTCGACAATGGATAGCAGGGTCAGAGAAGAAGGGGCAGTGCTGTAGAGAAGTCAGGAGCAAGAAGAAGGAAAAATGGTGAAGATTCAAAGTTTTCAGGCTCGAAACAGTTCAGGAAAGGGTCCAAAATCGAATAAGTCTGGAGGAGCCAGCGGAGCGAGCCACGTGTCTTAACGAATCTTCTCCAAAGATGAATCCAAAAGGGAGGCTCAAACAAGCACCACATCTCCACGTGTCCCAGGCCGAAATGGAGATAGGGTCAAATGGTCAAACAGAGTCAAAGGCGGACAGGGCGGGACTCAAAATTGGCTAAGTATAAAAGTGCAAGTGGAGGTCACCAAGTATCAACTTGGCACATTTCCAAGAGTTGGCCCAAAGGCAGAGACCCAAATGAGCATGAGCTCACCACGTAGCCCAGAGTCCAAAAGACAAGAGGGACCATTGAAAATTCCACAGAACTACGGAGACTGCTAAGTGTCAACTCGACGCTCCTTCAAAGACAAATTTTGAATCGGGCTTTCAAGCGAGTGTGGTGCCTCCACGTGTCTAGTCTCGAAAATGGGGGCAGAGTTGGTTTAATATTCAGTGAAAGGGAAAGGACGGTGGAAGATGCCAATTGTATAAATGGTGCTAATTCAAATATTGAATAGAGAGAGGGTTTCCAAACAAGCACCAGACTGCCTCGTGTCCCTGGTTAAAAGGTATACCCCGCTAAACAAAGGACTTAGCCAAAAACATAGAAATTGAATAGGCCTGTGGAGGAATCCACGTGTCATCACCGCACCACTCCAGGAGTAAAGTATAAAGGTTTCCCTCAGACGAGCGCTTTCCCTCCACATGTCCCATATTAAAAAGAGGCACTTTTTTCAAATTGTTTTCCCTCCCATTTGTACAGACCCGATACAAACTTTGAAGGGGCATATCTTTCAACTCAGGGCTCGAAATATTGCAAATCTCACACCGTTGGAAGCGTCTCAACACCCTCTACACCATGGGAAGATAAAAAAATTATTTTTACATGCACTAGTAGGTGGAAAATGGAGAAATGTATTTGAGATTTTAATTGATAATCTTCTTGCCTCAACAACCAAATCGGATTCGATCTGCTCCGTCGTTTCCTCCTCCTTCAAGGCACCGAATAAGGATTTGGTGCAATCAAGGTAGATTTGGGACATATTTCTATGGGAGGCATTAAATAGTGGTGGTTGAGCTTAGAGTTGTTTCTCCCGCTTATCTCTCTTTCTCCCATCTATATCAAATCTATAAATACAATCTCGAGACTCATTGTAAAGGGTTGGACATTATTTTGTCTTTTGCAGGCTCCCCTTTCCTTCTGGCAAGGAACTCGTGGAGTTTCAAACCTTCCATTAAAACTGTAATACGCTTTCTATCCTCTTGATTGTTTCTTAATGTATTGTATCAATCTACATAGCAATAAAACGTGTTTTTTGATCGATTCTAGATCCTCTCTTATCTTCTTTGCTCTTGTATGATCTTTCATTATAAATCTGGTTATCTGTGCTTGGTTATTTGCATACATTTTATTTCGTTTTTTTCTATCAGCAAAATGAATGTTTCATCATTCCTTTGGTGCATCACCTTGTAGTTTAGATTTGTTTTAATTTTTGTATTCCTTCTTTCCTTGTCTCCTTGGTAAAGATTAGATTAGGTTTAGGAACATATCCTCTGAAAGTTTCTACGTATGCACCTAAATAGAGGAATAGGAACCAACCTTTAATTTGGAGAGTTTTCCTATTTTGTAAAGTTCCACACTTTGAGGAAAACTCAATGTTATGCGGATCACACCAAATGATTATGCCATAGAAAAGCATATTTGACTACTCATTTCGGGGTGCTATGATTTTGCACTAACAGTTTTGGCAAGCCCGTGGGACCAGAGGTCTTAATTTTATTTCATCAAGTTTATGTGTTCTTGGTGGGATTCAGCGTTTTGAGGCACATGCAAGCACATCTGTGGACTCCATCTAGTCAAAAACCCATTCTCTGAGTTACAAACCTTTTTTATCCATTTCTACTATTTTTCATCCATTTTCTTCTTTCATCTCTTTCATTCTCTCCCATTCCATGAGGTTGTGAAATCATGACTTCATTTCGTTCTTAGAACTCACACTTACAGCAGTAGAACAATCCACCTCCAATATGTTTTACAACTCCTTCAAATCAGCATTTTGAGCAAAGGAAAAATAAGTATGTCTACCCCTATGAGTTACAGTGCCAAAATCAGGATGGCTATGGAGCTTTCCAAGAGTAGGGGTATGTAAACAATGAAGACAATCAAATGCAGAATGCTAGTCTACTGGAGAAGATCCAAAACATAGAGGCTGGCAAGGTTCAATCAAGGGGCATAGCACAAATGAAGGCATTCAAGATTGGTTGCAGGGCACCTTGTCCATGGGAAGGCCCTTTTCTAAGACATTACATCCCTAAAGAGAATCTTGATTTCATGGTTGAAGTGTTGCCTCATCTTACACATTGGATTGAGGATATTGACGCTTATGAGTAAAGTGTGAGACAACCTTGTCAATGGGTAAGTCAATCACCAGCTCCATGTCCTTCATTTTCTTTTGCTCAATCTTTATCATTTTAGCGGAGGCAAGATTCAATCTTCCCATCTTTTCCCCCAAGTGTTGATTTCATTTCTCCATCTCCTAGTATTCCACCTCATCTCAGTCCCTCTTTCCTTTTCCCTTCTAAATAGTCATCCCCTCCAAATGAACAAGAATTTCCACTTCCCTCCCCACCACAAACAATTACAAAACTGGTTGAACCCCAACCTGCCACTCTTTTTGCTCTCCCAAGTCCATGTTGGGAAGAGACTCAAGAATCCAATCAAGGAGAAAAACAAGGAGAGGATCCCAATAGAGAATAAATGACAGACCATCTGAAGAGTTGGGCTACCAAATTTGGGTTTACAAAGATTCCTTTTATGGTCAAACCAATAGAGGAGGTTAAGGTTGAAGAATCAGTGGTGGCTGACGCTGAGTTTGTAGTAGGATAAGAACAAGAACAAGAGAAAGAAGACCAGTCATTAGTTTTCTCAGAATGTAGTGTCCATGTTGGCACTCTATTTGAAGAAAGTGTTAATCCAATTCAAGTTGCACAATCATCCTTGGAAGAAGATGAACAATCAGTTATAAGTCCCATTGAAGAGAAGAAGATGGAAGAAATCAAATTAGAGTTTGTAGTAGTAGAAGAAGGAGACATCATTGGAGATTATTTGTTTTCATTCAAAGGGCCTAATTTGGTTAATGAATCCATCATGGAGGAAATATCTAAAATAGATATTACAGCACCAACTAGTCCTCTATAGCAGCAGATTGAAGAGTTTGATTTATCAAACTTCATGCTAGAGGAAGAGGTTACTTCAAGGAAATATTGATTTCAAGCAGTAGAGGAAAGATAAGCTGCTCCAAATCCAAAAGAAGAGAAGTGCATTCCAATTGTGAAGGAGAAAACTACAGATCTAGAAGCTTTGAGCACAAAACAGGCCATAGAAGAACCTTCATTTCTTCCTCTCACCTCATCTCTCTCAAACTCTGATGCTGAAGAAGAGTTTGATCTTTCAAACTCAATGTTTGAAGATGAAGGAAAACACGGTGAAAAAATTATAGATCAAGAAGACACCATGAAAGAGGTTGAACATTTGCAGTAGGACAACAATGAGGCAATGTATTTTTCTGATTGGAGGACTATTTTGATGGAGAAGAACCGGTTGAGTTTCTATTGTTTTCTCCTTCATCATCCACCTCCCAAGCACATGAGCCTGTTGTCATGGAGGAGAACTTTCAATTGCAATAGCCTGCATATTATGGCAACTCTTTGGAATCAAGTTTGGGAGATTTAAACCTTCCATGCTCTTCACAGAAGGAAGAAGAGAAAGGGAAGAAAAGTTCTAACATTGCTTCCACACCATCCATTCAAGGAGGTCTACAAGAAGACTCCATTTTTGGAGTAGAAAGTTAGAGCTATGGGCACATCCAAAGGATCAAACTATGCCCAATTAGGTACTTGGCTTCATTGGAGCCAAGGGAGAAACCAAAACCAGTCATGCCTACTTTAGGGCATGAGGATGAGCATAAAAGTACTAAAGGTCACCATCAATACCTTCAGGAGTACTATGCAGGTCATCTTGAGGAGGTATTTTCCATTAATGTTGATACCTTGATGATTTTGGTGGAGGACAGGCTTAGAGTCAATTTTTCACTCATACTGGCAGCTATATTTAGTGTCAAATAATTTACATGGCTGCCTCTCTTGAGAAAGGGAAGCTACTTCTCCTTGCCTGTAGTAGGCTTTGTTTAGCATTCTTTCTCTTTGGTTAGTTTAAGAGTAAGAGTAGATTTACTTTCAGCAGAAAAAGTGCTTATGCACACTCTGCATGTCTCATTTGAGGCATGTATGATTTTTTCTTTGTACATAAGTTTTGTACTGCTTCAGAGGGGCATGAAGCTAGGCTCTTTAGTATTCATGGTAGAAAGACTCATAGTTTCCTATAATAGTGCAAATTGAAATAGAAAACAAATGCAGAGCAACTAAAATCTGTTTCGAGATATTCCATTTGAGGGACAGGTGAAAACCACGGGTCGAATCAATTTTCTACTCTCATAAATCATTGTCTCAAGATTTTCTTATGAAATATGAGAGTGCAGACGCATGGGTAGGCTCAGGGATAGGAAGAACATAGAAGGTTCAGGTAGTCAGGGAGTTCATATTGAAGGAAGGGTTAGTACCAGGCCATTAATTGTGACTCCATGCCCAATGGACGCTTCAAGGCTATTGGTCTTTTCATCTAGCATGCAGATGTCCCCGTGAGTCGCCAAATTGTTATCCCAAATTCACCCCCTGAAAAATTTGATTGGAACGAGCCCCACACATAAATAAAATATGAAGGGAAATAATTCAGACCCATGAGCTCACATTCCAGAACGAGGCGAAGGAAAACAGATGGTCAAAAGATTCAAATTCGACCCTGCACATGAAGAAATAGAAGAAATGGCCCTTTTGAGCATTTCTATGTCTTAAATCTATTCAATGTGTAGCAAAAGACTCGAAAATGGAGTGGCAGAGGCTGAGAAAGATTAAACAGCCCTATGTAATAAAAAATGACTATGTCAAGTCGTTTCCATGTCTTAAGCTCATTTTGCAAGTTACAGGTAGACTTAACAATGGAATTGTAGAGTCAGAAAAGAAGGGGCAGTTCCACAAAGGAGCCAAGAGTAAGAAGGGGAAAAAATGATGAAGTTTTAAAGTTTTCAGGCTCGAAAAAATTCAGGAAAAGGTCCAAAATTGACTAAGTATGGAGGAGCCAGCGGAGAGATCCAGGTGTCCTAATAGCGCTTCTCCGAAGATGAATCCAAAAGGGGAGGCTCAAACAAGTGTCGCATCTCCACGTGTCCCAGGCCGAAACAGAGGCAGGGTCAAATGGTCAATAGAGTCAAAAGGAAGATAGGGCAGGTCTAAAAAATTGGCTAAGTATAAAAGTGTAAGCAGAGGTCACCAAGTGTCAGCTTGGCACATTTCCAAGAGTTGGCCCAAAGGCGAAGACCCAAATCAGCACGAGCTCGCCACATAGCCTATAGTCCAAAAGATAAGAGGGACCATTAAAAATTCCATAGAACTACAGAGGCTGCCAAGTGTCAACTCGGTGCTCCTTCAAAGGAAAATTTTGAATCGGGCTTTCAAGAGAGCACGGTGCCTCCACGTGTCTAGTCTCAAAAAGGGGGGCAGAGTTGGTTGAATAGTCAATACATGGGACAGGCCGGCAGAAGCTACCAAGTGTCTAAATGGAGCTAATTCAAAGATTAAATAGAGAGAGGGTTTCCAAACAAGCTCCAGACTGCCACATGTCCCTGGTCAAAAGGTATACCCCACTAAGCAAAAGACTTAGCCAAAAACATAGAAATTGAACAGGCCGGCAGAGGAAGCCATGTGTCATCCCCATGCCCATCTAGGAGCAAAGTATAGAGGCTGACCTCAGACGAGTTCCTACCCTCCACGTGTCCCATATTAAAAAGAGGCCCTTTTTTAAAACTATTTTTCCTACCCATTTGTACGGACCCGATAGAAACTTTGAAGGGGCATATCTTTCGACTCAGGGTTCGAAATATTGTAAATCTTACACCGTTAGAAGTGTCTTGACACCCTCTATGCCATGGGAAGATAAAAATTCATTTTTGCATGCCCTGGTAGGTGGAAATGGAGAAACATCTTCAAGCTTTTAATGCAGGATCTTCTTGCCTCAACAACCAGATCAGATTTGACTGCTCCATCGTTTCCTCCTCCTTCAAGGCACCGAATAAGTATTTGGTGTAGTCAAGGTAGATTTGGGACATATTTCTATGGGAGGAATTAAATAGTGGTGGTTGAGCTTGGAGCTGTTTTTCTCACTTCTCTCTCTTTCTCCCGTCTGTATTGAATGTATAAATACAGGCTCAAGACTCATTGTAAAGGGTTGGATATTCTTTTTTATTTTGCAAGCTCCCCTTTCCTTCTGGAAAGGAACTCGTGGATTTTCATACCTTCCAGTAAAATTGTAATACGATTTCTCAGCTCTTGGTCATTTCTTAATGTATTGTATCAATCTATAGAGCAATAAAACATTCTAGATCCTCTCTTGTCTTCTTTACTCTCGTCTGATCTTTCATTATAAATCTGGTTATCTGTGCTTGATTATTTTCTTACATTTTATTTGGTTTGTTTCTATCAGGAAAAATGAATGTTTCATCATTCATTTAGTGCATCACCTTGTAGTTTAGCTTTGTTTTAATTTATGTATTCCTTTTTTCCATGTCTCCTTGGTAAAGATTAGATTAGGTTTAGGAACAGATCCTCTACAAGTTTTTTTGTATGCACCTAAACAAAGGAATAGGAACCAACCTTTAATCTGGAGAGTTTTTTTTATTTTTCAAAGTCCCAGACTTTGAGGAAAACTCAATGTTATGTGGATCACACCAAATGATTCTACCTTAGAAAATCATATCTGACTACTCATTTGGGGGTACTGTGATTTTGCATTAACACTACCTTGGCTTAATTGTACTCGTGAGGAATCTTGGGGGTATATATATAATTTTGCATCTTGCTGATTTTTATTGACTTTTGGATGATGTATGTGTGTTGATATCTTGTTGACTTATGATAGAACGGTTAAGAGCATTAGGGATATTTGTGGGTATTTATATATAGATGCATTACTTATTTATATTTGAAGTTGATGTTAAGATAATGACTTTTGGTGATAGATATAAATGCAATTTTCCTTTTAGAATGGTTTGAATATGTTAACTAGGGGTATTTTAAAAGAAATAGTGATGGAAAGTGGTGATCCACATTGTTTTAAAATGAAACTATAGACTTATAGAGGTGTTTTGGAAATCCCTAGTGTTGTAAAACTTGGATTGATGTTTAAAATTTTAATTCGTATGACAAAACTTTCTTTTTCTCTCGCTTGTTGTTACTAGCCTATAAGGGCATTGGCCTTTTCGTGAATGATTGTGAAATTCCTTGGAGTCAATGGCTGAAAAATAGTATTTAATTGTCAACCCTTCTAAACATTATTGAATGGTGGTCGTGTGTTATATTTCCATCATATAATATATATGATTGCATGATTTAAATTTTAATACACCTGACCTTTCGTGTTTAACCTTTGAGTCTCATGGTTCCTCCTGGATTAATTGTTCAATTTTGTCATTTTGAAATTTAGTATCATAGCCTGTGCTTTTGGTACCTTTTGATGATTTTATATTGTTTATTTGAATATCAATTCTCAATCTCATAACCTAATTGTTTATTTGATGGAAACCTCATTACACTAGACTGTTGTTTCTAACTTATCAAGCCAATGGTCCCTTCTCAAATGATTGGTAAAATTTCGTTGCTTTTGAGACATGATTCATAACTGAAGTATAATACTTTCTTCTTAGATTGGCATGGTGGAAATTTTATCATAACTTAAGGAGTTGTTAGTATTTAAAGCTTTGATGCAATGCTTGGAATAGATGTTTCCCTTCTTGATATTGTTAGATAGCATCTTATTGTTGCATTGTGTAGTCTTATCTTGCTCATTTCTCGCGAGCTGACTTAGGTTATTAATTGTTACAGATGGCTTATGCGAGTAGATGAGGGAAAGACTTGTAGAATATTGCATCAAAATTGGTTGTGAAGTTATTTTGTACAAATACTTTTATGTTGTAAAACTTTGGAATGGGTTCTATGGGAAATTTAGAAGAAAACCAGTGCCTTAGTATTATGTGTTGTGGAGTAATGTTGTCATAACTATTGAAACTTTGGCTTGTTTTTTTTATCATGGAAAATATAAAAGTTGATTACCGTATGGTTATGGGTGATTCTAATGTATTATAGAAACTCTAAGAATAGTATAGTGTGGCGTGACCAATGTTGTTACTCTCTTGTTCTCTAGTCATAGTTCCATAGAGTTAGTTTTTCCCTTTGGGTTGTGTGTTGTGTTGGAAAGAATTGATGTAACCGTGTATAGTTTTCACAAATGAGTAATGGTAAACTTTTCTCTTGAGATAAAATGTTGTGTTGTAAACCCTTCTAAGACATAGTAACAATGCAATTCTAAGCATAATAAATGGTTGGATGATCCTTATAAAAGTTATAAAATAAAATATTTACATATATGTGAATAAATTAATGTAGATGTGATCTACTTGATCACATTTGAGTCCTTAAGTGATCAAGAAGGAAACTATCCTTTGGAAAGAAAATTTTATACCTTTCTACACCTAGCTAAACTAATGAACATTATCCTTTTATGGTGAATTCTTAAATGATCTTAAGGTGAGATCAATGATTAAATTTTGGAAGATAGTAAGGTCATAATAAGTAAAAGGATACTGATTAGCAACCATTCAATCTATCTCACCATTTTGAAAAACGTAATTTGTATGCTCATGTCAATCTTGTCAAGTGAAACCTTTAATAATTCTAGATAGATTCTTATCCCAATAAAATCTTGGTTAATATCTAATGAGATCTTAAAGATGAATCCAATTTGATCTTCTTACCCTAACTTCTTCCAAAGTGCTTTGTAATCTTCTCTTTCGTTATTAAATGTTTGATCCTTGTCCAAGGAGGTGGTATTTCCGAAACTAAACGGTACTTTCCCCACAACTAGAGCTTGTGAAATGGACGTAGGAAGCAAGATTCTGAAGCTTGAGTAGGAATAAATAACCTTGTGAGGAACATAAAATTTCCTTCATAAATCAAACGAATTAAGCAAGTTATTGATATATATTTGATGATCCTTTTTTAGAAAATTTGGTCTTAAGCCAATTAGTTAATAGTATAAAAGAAAAAAGTTTGCCTTTGTAAAAAGAATTGTGCGAATCAAAACATGAATATTCTAGATCATAAATTCAAGTTTGAAAGACATTTTTGAAAATACATAACCTTTAAAAAAATTACACCGTGGGATGTCCTTAACTGTAACTGTGTATTGTGGTTGGAGTTTTTCGTTGTTCCTTGTCGAAGAGAAAATTGAAATGTTCATGTAGGGTGTTATATGTTTCCTGGTTTCCTATGCGATCAATGTTGTGTAAATATCATTGAGAGTTGTTCGTAGTCCCTATTGGTTTCCTGTGTTTACGTGTTAACTCCAAGCAATAAAAAAAAATTATCTTGTAATTTATTGTGTTGTTTAGTGTGTGTGAAATTGTGGTTGTTACACTTGGTATCAGAGCAGAGGTTCATTCTCTCTAACCTCTAGGATAGATTGGAGTTGTGATGGTGTTGCATGATGGTGGTGGATATTAGAAGAGTAATATTATATAAACATGATGTGAACTATGTCGTAAATGAGAGCTCATATGTTGTGTATGTCACTTAGTGCATAATTGTTAGCATGTTGATGCATTGGAGATGAGAGTATTCTTCCTCATTTTCGGGAATTCTATGAGAATTCAAGTGTGAAAATTTGTCTTGTTGTGTGTGTGGAAGAAATGTGATTGTTGATCCTGGAGTGTTGGATCCTTTTGGCATATGTGATGTGTGGGTGTGCTGATATGTTGTACAATAAGGTTGGTTTGTAGTGAACTAGATTTCTTAATGATGTCATTATCATCTGTATAGAAATGTGTGTGTCTTCATGTTATATGGAAGTTGACTATATGTTGTAATTGTGCTCATCATAATTATAATTCATGTGATATGTAATTATTCATGTCATGGTTTAGGGACATATGGTGGGTATATGATCCCTATCGTATAGTGATGATTGCACTTGGGGTGCAGCATGTGGTGATGTGGTGTGTGGTAAACCATGAATGTAATATATGTGATATACCTTGTATTGGTGCCATGCGTAAGACACTATGGTAAGGTGTGTGAACCACCATTGTGTTAGTGATGTAGTTCCATGTTATGTTGTGAACCTTACGCTAACCGACCTTGAGCGAAATTGGTAAAAGTGTATGTTTGGAAGTGTGGAATCATGTACCATGGGCTGGTAACTCGAGCTGACCTTTGGTTCTATAGATGACGACTTGTGCTTCTTTCCTCTCTTCCTATGTGGTTGTTTTATGGATGCAACCTAAGTGTAGCTATAACTATGTTTAGCCTTGTCAAAGTGGTGGCAAGATGATTCAGATAAAGATGATGATAGTTTTACTATTGATATGTTATTTTACGATCTGAGGCTCGATGTTCCGAGTGCCAGAAACTCGTTGAGTACCCCCTTGGTGGCTAGATAAGGCCACATAGTCATCGTAATGTGATATTCTTATATATGTATTTTATTTGTGAATTGAACTTTTTATTTTATTTTTACAAGGACCAATAGTTTTCTTGATTGCCATGTTTTATATTTTTGGGAATTTCCTTGGTTTGTGGTACTAACATGGGGAATTTTGCACTAACTATGGCTATTTGGCCATTTGTTTTGGTTGGATTTGGATCTTCTTTTAAATTTTAAAATTTTATTTCCTTGCCCAAGGCTTGAACTTGATCGTTCTTGCAATTTGAATCAGACTGCTATGCTGGTTCTATTGTCATGATGTGTGGAATAGGTTCATGGGATTTACCATGGAATGGTGGGACCTATGGACCCGCTTCGTTGTATGGGGTTATGCCCCAAGGAGTTACAAATAACTTTGTTGAACCACAAGTTATTATGTCACTTGGGTTAGGGGTGTCTGGACTCTATGTGCCTAGGGCCATAAGGAAACCGATCTCTTTGGGATGAGAAAAGGAAAATTTATTTATTTATTACTACTTGAGGGAGGCATAAGAGATTTGTGTGTGTGTGTGTGTGTGTGTGTGTGTGTGTGTGATTGATGCTTCGGGAGGTATGCAGAGTTATTATGATGTTTTGGTTGTGGTGCTATGATGTATGTGTTACTAATGTTAGTTAGATATGTTTTGTGATGTTGTGGATATGACTTTGATGCCTTTGTTGACACTATGTATCTACTGCTATTGTTTTGAGTTATGTGAAATATTCATCTGTGGAATTGTGGGAATTTCTAGTTGTAGTACACTCTTGTTTGAGTATTATATGTCAGTCATCGATGTGTGACAAGTGTTATGTTATGTGGAACATGTCTATTCTCTTCCATATTTGGTTAAGATCTTGTGGCATAATACCGTCATGAAAGTATGTAAAAAAAAATTATTATGCTTGTGAATCATTAGACGCCATCTTTACAGGATATGCACAGAAGGATCTTACAGTTTCAATGACATTTCCTTTGTGTTGTGTAGGCAAAGTGGAAAGGAACATGCGAGAACATTGTCACCTTCAACTCTTTGGTTTGTAATAGAAAGCTCATATGAGTGTGCTCTTTTAAGAAACATTTTGTGGCCAATTACAGGAGGTTCAACTCCCTCAAGGATTACAACCCTTTGAGGGACTTCTATGGGCATGGAAGCCATAAAGCATCCACCACAACAGGCATCTATGTGGAAGAGACAATATTCTTTGCATACACCCAGGTTGTGGCCCTTGAGGGATGAATCTCCATATGAAATATTTGTTTGTCGAAGAGCATTTTTGGAGCCTACATGCTAGTCATCAGATATTGTTACTTCTTCATGGTTGTCTATTGAATGAACCTTGCCACTTTAAGTTCTGATGTCAAACTATTGTTGTCTGGTCCCTAGTGACATTGACTTGGGAGACATTGGCACTTATAACTTAAAATCTAGGTGATTACAAGTGGAAGATGGACCACGTGATGAGAAGAGATAAGTCAATGGTGATTATGGGGGTTATCCCGAGGGCTAAGACAAGAGAGAATAAAATATTATTTTATCCTAAGGGGTTGTTATGAGCTCTGGAGAAGGTGCATGTTAGACCAACAAGGGTTATGCGTAGACTATATTGTTGTAAGCATCTAGTCCCATGGAATAGCTTGGCTACCTTGTTGCAAGGTGCCATGTCACAGGCTTATTTTTTTATGTCACCATGATAGAGAGAGTCAATGGAAAAATATGATTTGAGGATTTCATGCAATCATAGAAGGAAGTTTCGAAGATGGTGTCGATACCTGTGTTGTCGCTTGTGGCCCTGCATTGATCATCACCACATTTTGGTCTGTCACTTTAGGCAGTAGATTATTTAGCTTCTACTTCTTTTTCATAGTTCACCTCGCCTCTTTTTGTGTGGCTAAATCCTA
The DNA here is from genome assembly GCA_019776745.2 of Taxus chinensis. Classification (NCBI taxonomy): domain Eukaryota; kingdom Viridiplantae; phylum Streptophyta; class Pinopsida; order Cupressales; family Taxaceae; genus Taxus; species Taxus chinensis. The sequence continues at coordinate 149,592,388 of CM034154.1, forward strand.
CTTCACCTTCCTCTCTAACACTGTTACAAATCTAATGATTTATTACACCATTATTAGGCATCTGCTCACCTAATTCCTACTACTCAGTGGCTTCTTCATCATTCAGGGCTAGATTCTGCCTTGCTTGATCTAGTTTCATTAAATTTCTTTGCTAAAGTATTCAAACCGAGGGGATTTATAGAATGAGTTCAGGAGGGGGTGCGAGTGTTTTTCTAGAGGGTCGCAGGTGTTCAATGGGACACCCATGGCCATGATGAGCCGTCACCTTCAACACTCCTTTCTCAAGCTTCTCACCATATGAGAGATCCATTTTTCGAAGAGCATTGTGATATCGGATGTTCTGGTCATCAGCAATTGCTACATCTTTGTGGTTGGTGGTTTAATGAACCTTTCCATTATGAGTTCCAATTTCAAACTGTAAGAAGTAAAACAATCCTTCCATATCTGCATTGAATATATATAACTCTGAGCTTATATATCATATCCTTTCCATTTACTTAGATTTGTAAATGTCTCTTATTCACTTTGTAATTATGACTTTATATGATGCCATTTAAATCCCAACATTAGTCATCTAATCTTTCCATATACCATTAGACATGCCATCGTTACAAATAATCACACAAAAGGAAAACAATGAGCATAAATCTATCATTAAATAGGTCATGAAGCTCATAAAATTAGCTTTAGTAAGACCCACATCCAACTGTTTCAGTTTTTTAGGCCTACATTTAATTTCAACATTCTATTGGAATTACTTTTTGATATTTTTTTCACATTTTTTTACACTTTTGAACTCTAATTTACATTTGAATATTATTAATATATTGTATTTTTTTTAGTTACCAATTATTCCATGACTATAATTTGCAAGACACGAATTCCTTCAACATAGACTTGACACATTAGATCTTAAATTAAGAAAATAAGTAATTTCTTTCCACCTGTACATTGTAAGGTACACTTTGATGGTTTTATTAGTTCAAATCCCTCTTTCAAATGACAAACAATAGACATCTGTAATTTTTTGTTATAGATGTTTTATCATGCCTTAGAAATCGGCGGTGTAACAAATGATCTATGAAGGCTTACACCACTGATATTAAGAGCCATGATAAATAAACCCAAATATAATTTTCCAACCGATTGACTGAAATGTAATCTTCAAAGTAAAAAATTCCCTATTTATAATCCTAGATGAGATAAAGCATTGAAGAAAAACTCAAGAGCACATTATTTCTCTTTTCCCTATGCCTCACACAGTAATTATGTCAACAATCATTTCCAAACATGATTCTCAGTGGTTATGTCTAACAAGCGTTGGATGAATACATGGTCAAGTATGAAAAATAGACCAACAAATTTTTGTGTTGGTGGTCATTCACAAAAAAATATTGTTAATATCATTATTAAAGGAAACCATAGTTTCTACCTTTACCAATGAATTAAAAACTAGTTTAAAATGTGTATGATTTTGACAATACAAGGAACCTGTAACATAGATTTTATGTATCATGCCTCAACAATGGACTAGGAAACAAACTATCTACACAGGCTTGCACCATTAATATAAATTTCCATGATAAATATATTTTTCAAACCAATAAACTAAATGGGAAACCATAGTTTCTACCTTAATCGCTAAATAAAAACCCAACTAAAAATGTTCTTGAAATTAATGGTAGAAGGAACCCTTTACAAATAGTTCCTATATCTAACACATGTAGATTTTGGAGGTCAAACATATTAAAGTTCCCTATCTACAAGCGATGACAATGGAAACTTTTCAATTTGACCAACCATCCCACCTCTCAATGGAATACACCAATTACTTCCTATCAACTTTGATTTCTAAATGATCTAATTAGGTTCATGTTTTGATTAGCAATCTTAGAGAGTAGGAAATGGCTTACAATGTAGTTTGATTTATTCATGCATTGAAGAAGTTGTTTCCTATAAGCTCTTATCTTGGTGATTCTTGTTTGATTAACTTTACTTTGAAGGTATTAGATGTTAGTTTCATGGCATAGTTAGTTTTACATGAACACACTCACGGTAATCGTTATAAGAGTATTATTAGGTCATGTGTTCAAACCTTGGTGATATAATTTCTAGTGGTGGTTAATTCAATGCAAGAGTAGTCACAGTAGAAACCTTTAGTGTAGAGATACATATGACAATAATTCAAGTTTATCCGATGTTAAGAACTTGGAATGTTGAGGACAAAGTCTACAAATGATACCTATTATTGTTGAGGAGAACATGGAAAATGGCATAAGCTAATGCTCTATAAAGATGACACAACAGCACATGATCGTCCGTATCTTTTGTGGATATCTAATTCAACAACTGCAATGAATTATCTTGGGATGATGACTCCATTCCACATATCCATATCTCTAGATTGTATGAGAACACAAAGAAGATAATTCCCCTTAAGTTGAAATGTGTTGAAGCACAAATAACAAATATTATTTAGTAAGAACAATTTCAGCCATGGAATAAGTGTGGGAGATGTTGGTATTTAATTACTACCTTATTTCTAACTTTTCATTTATATCCCATGAGACACACACGCAAATTACCCTTACATATATGTTTGTTCTAATTACCCATAAAACAAAAGGCATGATATTGGAAACAACTATTCAATTCAACATTTTTATCAACACTCTTTATTTTTCGCATATCTCAACAATACATTGCCTTAATGACTGTGCAACTGCTCGTTACCCCTTTAAAAGAATCGTAAATATGTCATGTGGTTGAGGAAACTATTATTTCGCAATCATTTCCCATAGCCCTTTACCCAGTACGAGCGACCACCTATAGATCTACAAGGAGATGTACCATATAGACCCTCCCTCATATGTTGCTTTTGTTCCTCCTTTACTTCACTTTTGTGAAGATATTTTGGTTGTTGCCCATATCGCAGGGATCGTAAAAATTCTAAATTTTATTCCATTCTCTCTTCCTTCCTATAACTGACATATCAAATACCTCAGCGAACAAAACAACGCTTATTGTTTTCCTTTATTTCTCTTCCCCACATCCCTTTCGGCGTTCACATCGCACTATGTGCGTACGATTGCTAGTACAATAAATGTATGAAAATTAATGGTTTTATATTAAAATTTCGTTCTTCAAAACTCTAAATCTTACATATTTATTGATCCTTCGAAATTACCAAAGAAACGATAAACATAAATATATTTATACTCAATCGATCACATCAAATGCTTTCTTATGATGAAAACGGAACGGTAAAGAAGCTTTGGGAAAATCCACTTTGACCTCTTCGCAGTGCTTCCAAATATAGCTGGATCCGAATGCAAACGACCTCCTTCATTATCAGTGGTGGAGCAATTCATCAAACAATTACTGGATGATCGACAACTGTTTAAGTATTCTAAATGTTCGAAACTCCTTCGCCCTCTGGACTTGGGACTCTCCTCCACGGTTTTGGATTTCTGTTGAACATTCACAGTTTTGGGCCCTAATTGTTTGAGACGCATGTCTTCCATCTTCATGGGAGGTGTTTTTATCAATCCAGGGGTTAACAACTGCTGCCATTTAAGACCCGTTTTACGGATCGAAGTGGACGGCTTTGATTTCTGCTTCGTCTCCACGATGTAGAAGAATCACTGGTTGGAGTCGCGAAATTAGCACGCTGTAAATTGTCTTGAGAGGCAGCGTATTTATAACCCTTTGTTTGGGAATCCGTTATCCATGCCTGCACCTTTTCATTTAACAGAAGACGATTTCCATGGCGTGGATTGGATTTACCGTATGGAAAATGTGCGAGAGGAAGAAGGCGGCCTTGATGAAACAGATCATCTGCCGGGCAAATGTTATACGCCGTCAAGCTAGAGCGGCCGAAATCGAGGTTGAAATCGAAATCAAAATCCTGGCGGTGAGAAGATCCCGGGTTCGATTCCATGGGTAGCTCAACGGCTGTGTAAGCCCCTCGTTCCGTAACGAGGTCACGCAAGGAGAGAGCCAACGTCTCCTCGTCATCCTCACTCTCAAAAACAATTCGGAACCCCATCTCTCTTTGATATGCCTCAAAGATGTGAAACTTTTTTATCAGTTTTTCACAGCAGTGGAGAAACGGGATTGAAATTGAAATTGTTTGGATTCCAGCAGAAGTAACAGCAAAAAGAGTAGCAGAATTCGTATTACTGGGATTTTAAACAAAAGAATCGGCTGGCTGCTACAAACTCAAATATCCCATGTATATATAGGTACACACAGGAAGCGAGGTTCGAGATGGAAACTTCTGTAATCATTTTTAAAATATCAAGTGGTCTAGAAAAACTAGAAATTCGTAAACAGATATTTGAAAACAGATATTCGTAAATATCAAGTGGTGGATGAGAATGTCGCGGTTTGAAGTGAGTGCGTCAATTGTAAGGAGGTCAAGATCCCGTGTTCCACAAGAAATTTATTATAAAATTATACAGATATTTGAAAACGCAGTTCGCAAGTGCTGTTGGTCACATTTTTTTTTCCGTGACATCGCTCATTTTTCAATCCGTGATATCACACATATTTTTTCCCATGACGTTTACTATGTAAATTGGCCCTATAACTTCGCATCTTAGATTTATGTAGGTGGTGGTTAGTGTCAAAAAAAAGAATAAAAATTATATTATTGTGTGACGAATGAGTGTATCACATCATTATTTTCATTTTTATATGTTTATTTAGATGAAAATGTAGATGTTAAATTGATTTAGTATACAAGATGTTGACATAAAGCATTTGAAAAGTATACCAATAATCGAGCGCCCAATGTGTCACATTGTGGTTGGCTCTTAAAAACTATAATTATTTTAAAAAGTGAAAAATTATTGGTACATTTTCTCTCAAGTTATGAAGAAATTAAATTTACATGTTTTGGTACATGCACAACTATGGGATCCTTTCTCATAATAAGTTGTAGAATACAAATGCCGCGATGACTTTACTAATTCAACGCAATTCCATGTAAAGTCGTGCATGTTCACACAACTTCTCTAATAACTACCTTTGAATGCATTGATTCATTTGATGGAGCAGAGGTGAAACATTGAAAGGGGAAGTTGACTAATGAAGAAGGTGATTCATGAACTAGAATGTTAGGGGTGGGGAAACTATTGGAAGCAAAATAGACAATCTTCTTTCTTTTATTAAGTCACATATGGGCCACGAGTCATTTTTGCAAACCGCTCTAAGGAGATTCATGTGATACGCAAATCCTTGAGGTAACCTACTCTAGAGATAACGTTGAAAGTAAGTCTTCAATGTTAAATGCTAAAGTCAGTGTCAATAGTTTTCTATTCTCAATGTCAGCCCTTGTGTTTTGTGGATAGTTAGAACCTAATCCACTTTGAGGGAAATTAACTCATGGTTTCCCCAAGAATCTTTATAGATAGGGACATGTCGAGGGCACTCAAGATCTCATGTTGGTCCAAAGTAATTATTGAATTTGCTAAAATAACAAAACATTTCAAGTCATGTGGTTTTGCGCCAAATTCATAAACAATATATTTAACTTGGTAAAATGAACAAAAAAAGACAATCATCCTATCGATGCATTTTCATAATAGTCTTATAGTAAACTTAAATGTAAATTTAATTTTAATAGATACTCCATTGTATTCCAAAGTTTTAACAATACAAAACAACTAATATTGTTAGAAAAGAATAAAAACAAACCCAAAAAAACATATTTAGACTATAAAGGATTTGCATTCTAGTTGATTTTCCATTCCAGTTGGCGATTATTGGCCTTATATGCACACTAATATTTAGCTTTAAATTATTTCATAATTGTGTCATTACAAGTTACATACATATTAATAATTGATACAAAGGATTGCAGTCCTTTTAATGTAGTGTCAGTTGATTGTCTTAATACCCGCCAACCTAAAAAGTCATATTTTTTAATTGTTTTTGTAAATTTTTGGGATTACTACACTTATAATAAAATGTGTCTTAATAACACAAGCATTGAAATAAAATAAAAAAAATTGTAAACATAATGAAAATAGAAAATACTTTACAAAAAAAAAATGGTATATTAAGAATAAGTTTTGACACATATTGTACGGGTTACAACAATTCGACAACTTTAAATATTTACTAAAATAAATGTCAAATATATTGGAACATAGCTTGAGACATTAACTCCCAAAACATAATAAACAAAGAAAATTTATTTGGTTATTGCATAAGCCAAAATCCGGGAGCAATATTTACAAAATTGAACCTTCATTGTTCCTCAAAGATTAAAAAGAAAAAAGAAGTTTACACATATTCACTTCCCTAAGAACTTATGTAAGTATTTTTATATACACGCATTAAATAAATATACATATATATTCTTCCCTAATACAAAAAATAAAATAAAAGAGAAGATATCACTAATTATTCTATAAGTGACACCCTTATGAGTTGGAACAACATGAAGTGGAAGATGCCACATGTTGAACATGCTGATGGTGCTCGTTCGAAACAAAACATTCCATCAACCACATTGGCATCATGTGTGGAGAGGTGGACCCACAACAGATGCATTCACAAAGTCTCCTTCACCTCCTCCTATATATAGGGAAACTTATAGGAGGAACTAGAATGTTTATCCTCAATTTTGTTCATGGCCAAAAGAGGTGCATAAACATAAGCTTCCAAAGACCATTGTTGCAAAAGGTATATGAACACAACATGGTCATGCGTAGAGCTACACTTCATTCTCATGCCCCAAATTCGAATAGTCATATGGTTGCAAGGAGGGCCATGGATCTCATAAGCCTCTCTTCAATGTTACTTCTAGTCACCTGAAACAACACCTTCCTAATCTTCTTTCCATCCACTACTTTATCAAGTTCCCGTTCCATCTCTTCCATGCATGTGCCTTGAAATATATTAGTGACTCACAAAAGCACATGAACATGAACAAGCTCGGAAATTCTTAGGTACATGTATACACTCCAATAGTTTGGCCACCCATAGTTGAACAATGCATGAGAGTTTGGGAGCTTCTAGTCTTAGATATTGGAGCAGTCAAAGTAATAAGAGGAAAAATAAATGGAGAAGGCTCAACATGGTAGTTTTCTATAAGATCCTTTGTGTTTCGCTTGTATATTGCAATATTGTGGAAACCTGACAAACTGCACACCCCCAAATTATACCAAACAAAATTAGTTGAAAAAACCCCTTGTTTAGTATTGTGCTTGCTAGCATTAATATTATGTGTATGTTTTCTATCATTAACTCATATGGTATTTAGAAACTACATATGTTGGGCAATGTATTATTAAAATGGACATCTCTCATGTTAGATTTTTTGTTTTAATTTTATTATAAAAAAATCTTTTTTTCTTCATAGATTACTTTTCTTAGTAATTGATTCAAAGAACTGAAAAAAATCACTTTTAAATTTTTCAATTCACATTGTTGAGTTCGTGTTCTTGTAATGCCCCGTTGGGCATCGATTTCTGTTTCTACCACCTACCCTCCACTGCCACCTTGGCCGACCAGGTCCTTCGCAGGTCTTGTTTGCACGTGGATGCAATTGGTCTCCTCCCAACAACCCAACCTGCCGACTGTTATGACTGTCACATTTTTCTACCTTGCGTGAGAGAGATGGAGTCGGTGGAGGCCTGTTTTCTTCACCTGGATCTCTTTTTGATCCTTTCATTCAATGCGTATGGGCGCAGTCTGGGTTGACATGATAGCTAGTGAAGCAGGCATGCTGCCTCCACCTTCTTGAGTGCTGCGAGATGTGTTCTTGTCAGGGTCCCTCCTGGACGCCTTCCTTCTTCCTTCCCTGGCCGCGTGAGGAGAATGGATGGAGTTTTTATTGTTTATGTAGTCGCGTAGACTGGCTTGTATCAGATCTTGCAGACTGTCCCTGTTGAAGAAGGGAGCGTGGAAACCGCTGGAGAATACGTGGTTTTTCCTGTCTCTTGCCTTGCTGCATTTTTCCCCCTTTCCTGTGTAATGTGAATCCATTCTTCCTTCCTCACATGCCTGTTTCTTATGCTCTGCCCGTGGATGAGGGTCTGTTAACACTAAAGTATGGACGTGGCTTTTATTTTTTGTTTCCTGAGGCGTTTTGGGTGAAAAAGGAGTGATGTCTCCTTTTGCTGGCTGTACACAGCTACCAGTTAGTGAGGTAGGGGTGTTTCCTCCACTTTCATTGGGTGCTGCGAGGGTGTTCTTACCGGGGATCCACAGCAACAGCCTGCGACAGTGATTAGCCAGGCGGCAGGCATGTTGCAGAATGGCAGAAGCCTTTGTGAGTGCTCCCAGCAAGCAAGTTGTCCAACTATGTTGTTATCCGTGCAGTATCAATGCATCCTCAGTTTCGGGTTTCTCCTTCAAGATAGTTTTATCAAAATCAACTTTGTGACAGTGAGAGTGTTACCAGGAGACCAGATGAAGTTTATTGCTATGATTCTCTACTGAGACCTTACTTGTTTTACGATGTAGCTCATGGAAGAGGATCTCATGGAGGCGGATTTGTTTCATATCAGAGTATTCACGAAGCACAAATTGCCTTGTTGTATCATTTCTTCCACTCTTCCCTGTAGATGAGGGTCTATCTCCATCATGTGTTCGTTTCCGGTGGCTTCGTGGTTACGAGAAGCTTTTTAGTCTGGATTTGCAGGAGGATTCCACTACATGTTCGAGTATTATCCACAGTTTTTGGTCTGGCAATGTTTAGGAGATCGATGAAGGATAGAGGAATTAAAAAGAAACTTGGTTGTAGTTGGATTCAAGGCAATAAAATGGTGAATGCTTTTTGTGTAGGTGGAAGATCACACCCAGGCATAGGAGATCTATGCAATGTTGGAGAAAATTTCTTGGGAGATGAAGGTAGCGGGATATTTTTCTGATTCAGAACTTGTACTGAGTGAACAGGAAAGTAGAAGTATTCCTCTGCCACCATAGTGAGAAGATGGCATTTGCATTTGGATTGTTAAGCCTTCCCCGTGGGAGAACTCTCAGAGTTGTCAAGAACCTTAATGTATGTGTTGACTGCCACACTGCACCAGGTTTTGTCCAAGATTGTTGCAAAGCAAATTGTTGTTAGAGATGCAAACCGGTTCGATATTCATTTTTAAAAAAAGGAAAATGTTCTTGTAGAGATTATTGGTAATGCCATGTGAAGCCATTTGTAGACATAGTCTGGCACTATAACAAGGCGCACTGTGCCAAGCCTACAGTGATAAATAAGAGACCAAATTTGATTTCCAGCTCTTAAATGGGCTCCAAAAGTGGATTTTCCATTGTGCTGGATGGATGTCCATGTTCCGCTATAGCTTTCCCTTTTGACACGCATTGGGAGGATGTTGGCAAGTATTTTAGACCACCCACCCTGGCCGTGAAATCCTACCTGTGCCAACGTGAAGATGGTCGATGTTTGGGAGCCCAACGAGCTTGAAGAAAATGGAATTAGGCTTGGGTTGTTGTTGCTGGTCCGGGCGATGTCCTTGAAACCTTCTAAATCTGGAGAAAAAGGTAAGATATTTCTACACTTTTCTACTGCTATTTTATTTAAAATTATTGTGAAATCGAAACACTTTTTCCTTGCATAGAATTGTCAGTTGGATGTCATGATGGGAGATTTCCCTTTCTGTTTGTTTCTTCTTGTTTTAGCTTTTATCATTGTCAGTATGTTGGTCAAAAGGATGCGTGTGCCCTCTCCTCTGGGTGTTATGTTTCTCTTGCTCGAGTGATAGACCTTCGTCTGTTGTTTATGTATTTATTCTTCTCTGCGATTGAGTTGCAAGTTATTATGTTGATCAAACTAGTATTTTCGATATCATGGAAGTAAGTTTACGATAACTATGAAGCCCCTCCCTAGCACCCAAGTTTGTCTTTTGACGCTTCTTGTTAGCTCCTTCGCAAATCCCTTTGATAAACTTTTGGCATCGAGAAAGAAAGGTTGTAGGATTAGTGTGATCAATGCTTGGGCTAGCCAGCTTAGAGTTTTGGAATTAAAACTGGTAGAATGAAAAGGTTTGTGTGCATTGTGTTTTCCGTCTCGCGTGTTTAGACTCTTATACTATCTTTCATATTGTTTCTAGGCTTTTAAGGCCATCCTCAAGAAGTACCTTGACCATCCCTATCAACTTGAACCATAACTATCCTTTCAGATCAACTAAGCTCGAGGTTTGTTTGTGTGAATCCAGTACCTCGTTGACACTAGATTAGTTTCGGTCTAATCCCCCTCTTAGAATTGTTGTTGATGGCGCTCTTCTATTTTTTTTCCTAACTTGCTTTATTTCTCCTTTGTAGTGTTAACGCTATTAATTAATATTGGTCAGTTTTATGCACATAATTACCTTAATATTTTGTGATGGAAATGTCCTTAAATGTGATTAATCTTCGGAAAAAAAACTCATCTTTCATTTGATAGTCTTATGGATTCATAGCGAAAGGTTTTGTTTTGATAATGTCACTTAGAAATTATGTTTGTATCTATTGTGCGACGGTTGACTGTGTTACCAAGGGTTGCCTTAAAATATGGTTGTTTTGAGATATGGGTAATTTATTTTAAATTAACCAAACATTAGTATTGTAGTGGAGGTTTGCAAATATTTAGTGTTATAAAAAAAATTTGATGACATTATTGTATACTCTTATTGGATGGAACCCCCTTCTTCTCTCGCGTGTTTACTACTAGCCTGTAAGACTTTGAACCTTCTTGGATGATTGGAAAATCTTTGTAGTTAATGGTCAAAACTAGTATACTTTGCTTTCACCTCGAAACTTATGTTGTGTGTATACTCTATTTGATTTCCGGTTTGAAATTCAATTATATATGGTTTTTGTGTTAATTTCTGAAACCCGAGGTTCCCCTTTCTTGGGCTGAGAAACTCTTTTTCTTTTAGAAATATATTATTTTATTCTATGCGTTTGGTACCTTTGATAAAATTCTAGATGGTTGGTGTATATATCAAATCTCAATCTTGTAATTTTTGTTTAATTACTTACTTGATGGGAATTCTATTTTTTGCTAGATCGTTTGTTTTCTCCTTATAGGGCCAAGGGCCATTCTCATACGATTGCTATACTTTCGTTGCTTTTACTCCTAACTGAAGTACAAAGTCTTCTCCTTCTTTGATTGGCATGATAGAGATTTTTTTTATAACTTGATGTGTTGATACTGTTTAGAGGTTTAACCCAATCCTTGTAATAAAGTGCTTCCTTTTGTGATATTGTTAGATCATAGTTATGGTGGTTTTGTGTAGCCTTATCTTGCTCAGTTCTCGCGAACTGACTCTTGTGGAAAAATTTGTTGCAGATGGATTTTGCGAGTAGATGAGGGATAGACTTGTAAATTTTTACATCAACCTCAGTGAGAAGTTCTTTTGTATGAATCCTTTTTTATATTGTTCAACTATTGATAACATCTAGTGGAAAACTTAGAAGAGGATCAATGTCTTAGTATATTGTATCGTGGATTATGTCGTCTTAACTCTGGAACCTTGAATTGTTTGACTATCTTGGAAATTATAAGAAAAATTGTTTACCGCTTGTTGATTAACCTTATTTTCATTTTCGTAAGTGAGTATTGTTAAACTTTATCCCTACAATTAAATGTTGAGTTAAATCTTTCTAAGACTTAGTAATTGTGAGTTATAAGTAAAATAAAATGGGTTGTTTAATACTTATAGAATTTAAACTAAAATTCTTATTGCAAATAAAATTAGTGTAGAGGTGACCCAGCTTGAGAGCATGTAATTCCATAAGTGATCAAAGATGAAACTATCCTTTGTTAAGTAACATTATATAACTTGATATCCCTAGTTACACTAATGAACACTATCCCTTTCATCGTGAAATTCTTAAACGAACGTAGGGAAAATCTATGGTTAGATCTGGAAGATAATAAGATTTAATAAGGAGGAGATAACACTTTAGAAACCCCACAATCTATCTCTTAGCCATTGGATGGTAAATTGTCTTATTTTTATAAAACTCATTTAGTAAAGCCTAAGTAAAATCTTTAATAATTCTGGTTAAGTTCTCAAGTTTCAATTAAATCTTGGTAATAACAAATGAGATCTTGAAGATGATTTCAACTCAACCTTCTCCCTCTAACCTTTTTCCAAGGTGCCTTGTCTTTCTTCTCTTAAGTTTGTTAAACGCAAACCCATGTTGTCATATGGGCATGAACAAGTTCTAGTAGCGTAAGTTTAAATAGATGGCCTTGTGGGATTAAATTACCCCCTTTCTCTAAAATAACGAATTAAGCAAATAAATGTCATAATAGAGAAGTTTTAAAGATGATTACTCAGTGTAAAAAGAATAAACTAGCTTGGTAAGATGAATTGTATGAACCATATCTTGAGCCTCCTTGAAAACGTAAGCTAAGAATTGCAAGATGTCTTTTTAAAATAAATAACCCTCAAGAATATCTCATTGTGGTTGGCCCTATTTGTAGAGTGTTCTGTGGTTGGACTTCTATGTTGTCTTGTCAAAAAAAGAAAAGTGTATTATCCTTTTGGGTGTGAACGTTTTCGTGCTGACCCTGTGGTCATCCCCGTATCAAGTGGTTCCTAGATTTGGTTGTAACTTTGTGACGACATGTTGTGTCGTGTTATGTGTCGAAGCAAGTAAAAAAAAAATTATCCTGTCTTTTCCTGTGTTGTTCGTGTGTGTGATTTTTGGGTCGTTACACTTGGTATCAGAGCGTAGGTTCATGCTCTCGAACCTATGGGCCGGATTGGTGTTGTATGGTGATGTTTCATGGAGATGATGGTATTGCATGATGATGATTTATATTTTAAGAGTAATGTGGTATAAGCGTGATGTAATTGATGTTGTAATTGTGATATTGTGAACGCACATGATGTGTATGTCACCTTGTGCGTGTTTGTTATCATGTTGATATGTTGGGGATGGGAGTATTCTCTCTCCTTCTTGTGGATTCTATGAAGAGTTCACATGTGAATTACTGTTTGTGATGTTTGAAAAGAATTATAATGTGGATGACGTAGTGTTGGAGCATTGTGGCATATTGTGGTATGTAGGTGTATCAATGTGTTGTATGACGAGATTGATGTTAAAAGTGAATTGAGTTGTATCATGATGTTTTTACCATGTTTTGAAGAAATGTGTGTACCACCTTGTTATGTAGCAATAGATGTTATGTTGTGATGTACTATGTTCATCGTATGTATGATTTGTGCAAATATGTAATGCTTCATGTTGTGATTTAGGGTCATACGGTGAGTGTATGAACCCTATCATATGGTGATTGCACTTTGGGTGCAGAATGTGGTAAAGTGATGTGTTACACTCAGTGAATGTATGATCGTGATCTACCTTGTATATGTACCATATGTAAGACGTTATGGTAGTTATGTGTGTGCCACCATTATGATTAGTGATGTTGTTGTATGTTATGTTGTGAACCTTACGCTAATCGACCCTAAAGGGAATCGGTAAAGTGTGTGTTCAGAGTGAGGAAAGGTGTACAGTTGACCAATCAATAGAGCCAACCTTAGGCTTAGTAGATGGTGGACCGTGCTTCTCTCTCTCTCTCTCTTTATGTGGTTGTTTTATGGGTACAACCTTAGTGTATCTATGACTATGTTTAGCCTTGTAGAAGTGGTGGCGGGATGATTCAGATGGAGGTGGTGATAGTTGTACTATTGATTTTTTATTTTGCGAGCTGAGGCTTGATGTTCCGAGTGCTAGCAACTCGTTGAGTACCCCTTTGGTGGCTAGATAATGCCACACAGTTATCGTAATGTGACATTATTATAAGTTGATTTTATTCGTAAATTGAGTTTTTACATTACTCTATAAGGACCAGCAGCTTTTCTTGATTGCCATGCTTTACAATTTTGGGCATTTCCTTGGTTTATGGCACTAACATGTGGATTTTGATACTAACTATGGCTATTTGGCCATTTATTTTGCTTTGATTTTGGATTTTTTTTTAAAAATTTTAAGATTTTACCGCCTTGCCCAAGGCTTGTACTTTGCCACTTGGCATTTGGATTGGCTTGTTGTGCTGGTTCTATTGTCGTGATGTGTGGAATAGGGTCATAGGATGCACCATGGATTGGTTGGACCTATGGACCCACTTCGTTGTATGGGGGTATGCCCCAAGGAGTTACATATAACTAGCGGGTTGTTGAACCACGCGTTATTATGTCACTTGGGTTAGGAGTGTTCGAACTCTATGTGTCTTGGACCATAGGGTCAACCAGCCTCCTTGAGGGAGGCATAAGAGTTTGAGGGAGGCATAAGAGACTTGAGGGAGGCATAAGAGTTTGAGGGAGGCATATGATATTTGTGTGTATGGTTGATGTTTTGTAATATATGTTGAGTTATTGTGATGTTTTGGTAAGTGGTCTTTTGATGTATGTGTTACTCATGTCAAATGGATATGTGTTGTGATGTTGTGGATATGTCATTGATTCTCTTGTGGACACTATGTACCCGTAGCATTTGTTTGGTGTTATGTGAATTTTTTTCATCAATGCAAATTGAGGAAATGTCTGGTGGATTGTAGTACTCTTTTGTTTGAGTATTTGGTATGTCAGTCATTGATGTGTGTCGAGTACTATGTTATGTGGACTGTGCCTATTCTATTTCATATTTGAGTAACCTTTTGTGGTGTAATACAATCTTGAAGTATATACTTGTGTGCTTGTGAATCTATAGTGTCCTTTTGAACCTGATAGGGTGTTGTGTTAGCAGTTCATGTTGGGCATCCACAATAAGGAATAAACCAAAACTCTTCAATGATGATATTTTTAAAAGAAACTAAAACTAGAAATAATGATAATGGAAAGAGACTAATGAAATGATGAACAAGAAAGAACTGCCAATCTTCAAAGAAATTTGAAAGTTAAAACTTCTACCAAATGTTCCTAAGGCTACCCTGTGGCCGTGCTTTACTCAACTAAAATTTTAAACCATAGGGTGTGTTTGCTTCTTTATCTATTCCTTGTTGCATACCATTTCTTTTTCTCTGTGTTATGTTGCATCGAGGACGATGCTTTCTTAAGGGGAGGAGAATGTAATGCCTCGTTGGGCATCGACTTCCGTTTCTGCCACCTGCCCTCCACTGCCACCTTGGCCGACCAGGTCCTTCGCAGGTCTTGTTTGCACGTGGATGCAATTGGTCTCCTCCCAACAACCCAACCTGCCGACTGTTATGACTATCACGTTTTTCTATCTTGAGTGAGAGAGATGGAGTCGGTGGAGGCCTGTTTTCTTCACCTGGATCTCTTTTTGATCCTTTCATTCAATGCGTATGGGCGCAGTCTGGGTTGATGTGATAGCTAGTGAAGCAGGCATGCTGCCTCCACCTTCTTGAATGCTGCGAGATGTGTTCTTGTTAGGGTCCCTCCTGGACGCCTTCCTTCTTCCTGCCCTGGCCGCGTGAGGAGAATGGATGGAGTTTTTATTGTTTATGTAGTCACGTAGACTGGCTTGTATCAGATCTTGCAGACTGTCCCTGTTGAAGAGGGGGACGTGGAAACCGATGGAGAATACGTGGTTTTTCCTGTCTCTTGCCTTGCTACATTTTTTCCCCCTTTTCCTGTGCAACATGAATCCATTCTTCCTTCCTCGCGTGCCTGTTTCTTCTGCTCTGCCTGTGGATGAGGGTCTGTTAACACTAAAGTATGGACGTGGCTTTTATTTTTTGTTTCCTGAGGCGTTTTGGGTGAAAAAGGAGTGATGTCTCCTTTTGCTGGCCGTACACAGCTACCAGTTAGTGAGGTAGGTGTGTTTCCTCCACTTTCATTGGGTGCTGCGAGGGTGTTCTTACCGGGGATCCACAGCAACAGCCTGCGACAGTGATTAGCCAGGCGGCAGGCATGTTGCAGAATGGCAGAAGCCTTTGTGAGTGCTCCCAGCAAGCAAGTTGTCCAACTATGTTGTTATCCGTGCAGTATCAATGCATCCTCAGTTTCGGGTTTCTCCTTCAAGATAGTTTTATCAAAATCGACTTTGTGACAGTGAGAATGTTACCAGGAGACCGGATGAAGTTTATTGCTATGATTATCTACTGAGACCTTACTTGTTTTACGATGTAGCTCATGGAAGAGGATCTCATGGAGGTGGATCTGTTTCATATCAGAGTATTCACGAAGCACAAATTGCCTTGTTGTATCATTTCTTCCACTTTGCCCCGTAGAAGAGGGTCTGTCTCCATCATGTGTTCATTTCCGGTGGCTTCGTGGTTACGAGAAGCTTTTTAGTCAGGCTTTGCAGGAGGATTCCATTGCATGTTCGAGTATTATCCACAGCTTTTGGTCTAGCAATGTTTAGGAGATCGATGAAGGATAGAGGAATTAAAAAGAAACTTGGTTGTAGTTGGATTCAAGGCAATAAAATGGTGAATGCTTTTTGTGTAGGTGGCAGATCACACCCACAGGCACAGGAGATCTATGCAATGTTGGAGAAAATGTCTTGGGAGATGAAGGTAGCAGGATATTTTTCTGATTCAGAACTTGTACTAAGTGAATGGGAAAGTATAAGTATTCCTCTGCCACCATAGTGAGAAGATGGCATTTGCATTTGGATTGTTAAGCCTTCCCCGTGGGACAACTCTCAGAGTTGTCAAGAACCTTAATGTATGTGTTGACTGCCACACTGCACCAGGTTTTGTCCAAGATTGTTGCAAAGAAAATTGTTGTGAGAGATGCAAAGCGGTTCCATCTTCATTTTAAAAAAAGGAAAATGTTCTTGTAGAGATTATTGGTAATGCCATGTGAAGCCATCTGCAGACATAGTCTAGCACTATAACAAGGCGCACTGTGCCAGGCCTGCAGTGATAAATAAGAGACCAAATTTGATTTCCAGCTTCTTAAATGGGCTCCAAAAGTGGATTTTTCATTGTGCTAGATGGATGTCCATGTTCCGCTGTAGCTTTCCCTTTTGACACGCGTTGGGAGGATGTTGGCAAGTTTTTTAGACCACCCACCCTGGCCGTGAACTCCTACCTGTACCAACGTGAAGATGGTCGATGTTTGGGTGCCCAACGAGCTTGAAGAAAATTGAATTAGGCTTGGGTTGTTGTTGCTGGCCCAGGCGGTGTCCTTGAAACCTTCTAAATCTGGAGAAAAAGGCAAGATATTTCTACACTTTTCTACTGCTATTTTATTTAAAATTATTGTGAAATCGAAACACTTTTTCCTTGCATTGAATTGTCAGTTGGATGTCATGATGGGAGATTTCTCTTTCTGCTTGTTTCTTCTTGTTTTAGCTTTTATCGTTGTCAGTATGTTGGTCAAAAGGATGCGTGTGACCTCTCCTCTGGGTGTTATGTTTCTCTTGCTCGAGTGATAGACCTTCGTCTGTTGTTTATGTATTTATTCTTCTCTGCGATTGAGTTGCAAGTTATTATGTTGATCAAACTAGTATTTTAGATATCATGGAAGTAAGTTTACGATAACTATGAAGCCCCTCCCTAGCACCCAAGTTTGTCTTTTGACGCTTCTTGTTAGCTCCTTCGCAAATCCCTTTGATAACCTTTTGGCATCGAGAAAGAAAGGTTGTAGGATTAGTGTGATCAATGTTTGGGCTAGCCAGCTTAGAGTTTTGGAATTAAAACTGGTAGAATGAAAAGGTTTGTGTGCATTGTGTTTTCCATCTCGCGTGTTTAGACTCTTATACTATCTTTCATCTTGTTTCTAGGCTTTTAAGGCCATCCTCAAGAAGTACCTTGACCATCCCTATCAACTTGAACCATAACTAGCCTTTCGGATCAACTAAGCTTGAGGTTTCTTTGTGCGAATCCAGTACCTCGTTGACACTAGATTAATTTCGGTCTAATCTCCCTCTCAGAATTGTTGTTGATGGCACTCTTCTATTTTTTTTCCTAACTTGCTTTATTTCTCCTTTGTAGTGTTAACGCTATTAATTAATATTGGTCAGTTTTATGCACATAATTACCTTAATATTTTGTGATGGAAATGTCCTTAAATGTGATTAATCTTCGGAAAAAAAACTCATCTTTCATTTGATAGTCTTATGGATTCATAGCGAAAGGTTTTAGTTTGATAATGTCACTTAGAAATTATTTTTGTATCTATTGTGCGATGGTTGACTGTGTTACCAAGGGTTGCCTTAAAATATGGTTGTTTTGAGATATGGGTAATTTATTTTAAATTAACCAAACATTAGTATTGTAGTGGAGGTTTGCAAATCTTTAGTGTTATAAAAATTTGTTGATGACATTATTGTATACTCTTGTTGGATGGAACCCCCTTCTTCTCTCGCGTGTTTGCTACTAGCCTGTAAGACTTTGACCCTTCTTGGATGATTGGAAAATCTTTGTAGTTAATGGTCAAAACTAGTATACTTTGCTTTCGCCTCGAAACTTATGTTGTGTGTATACTCTATTTGATTACCGGTTTGAAACTCAATTATACATGGTTTTTGTGTTAATTTCTGAAACCCGTGGTTTCCCTTTCTTGGGCCGAGCAACTCTTGTTCTTTTAGAAATATATTATTTTAGTCTATGCGTTTGGTACCTTTGATAAAATTCTAGATGGTTGGTGTATATATCAAATCTCAATCTTGTAATTTTTGTTTAATTACTTACTTGATGGGAATTCTATTTTTTGCTAGATCGTTTGTATTCTCCTTATAGGGCCAAGGGCCATTCTCATACGATTGCTATACTTTCGTTGCTTTTACTCCTAACTGAAGTACAAAGTCTTCTCCTTCTTTGATTGGCATGATAGAGATTTTTTTTATAACTTGATGTGTTGATACTGTTTAGAGGTTTAACCCAATCCTTGTAATAAATTGCTTCATTTTGTGATATTGTTAGATCATAGTTATGGTGGTTTTGTGTAGCCTTATCTTGCTCAGTTCTCGTGAACTAACTCTTGTGGAAAAATTTGTTGCAGATGGATTTTACGAGTAGATGAGGGATAGACTTGTATATTTTTACATCAACCTCAGTGAGAAGTTCTTTTGTATGAATCCTTTTTTATATTGTTCAACTATTGATAACATCTAGTGGAAAACTTAGAAGAGGATCAATGTCTTAGTATATTGTATCATGGATTATGTCGTCTTAACTCTGGAACCTTGAATTGTTTGACTATCTTGGAAATTATAAGAAAAATTGTTTTCCGCTTGTTGAGTAACCTTATTTTCGTTTTCGTAAGTGAGTATTGTTAAACTTTATCCCTACGATTAAATGTTGAGTTAAATCTTTCTAAGACTTAGTAATTGTGAGTTATAAGTAAAATAAAATGGGTTGTTTAATACTTATAGAAGTTAAACTAAAATTATTATTGCAAATAAAATTAGTGTAGAGGTGACCCAGCTTGAGAGCATGTAATTCCATAAGTGATCAAAGATGAAACTATCCTTTGTTAAGTAACATTATATAACTTGATATCCCTAGTTACACTAATGAACACTATCCCTTTCATCGTGAAATTCTTAAACGAACGTATGGAAAATATATGGTTAGATCTGGAAGATAATAAGATTTAATAAGTAGGAGATAACACTTTAGAAACCCCACAACCTATCTCTTAGCCATTGGATGGTAAATTGTCTTATTTTTATAAAACTCATTTAGTAAAGCCTAAGTAAAATCTTTAATAATTCTGGTTAAGTTCTCAAGTTTCAATTAAATCTTGGTAATAACAAATGAGATCTTGAAGATGATTTCAACTCAACCTTCTCCCTCTAACCTTTTTCCAAGGTGCCTTGTCTTTCTTCTCTTAAGTTTGTTAAACGCAAACCCATGTTGTCATATGGGCATGAACAAGTTCTAGTAGCGTAAGTTTAAATAGATGGCCTTGTGGGATTAAATCACCTCCTTTCTCTAAAATAACGAATGAAGCAAATAAATGTCATAATAGAGAAGTTTTAAAGATGATTACTCAGTGTAAAAAGAATAAACTAGCTTGGTAAGATGAATTGTATGAATCATATCTTGAGCCTCCTTGAAAACGTAAGCTAAGAATTGCAAGATGTCTTTTTAAAATAAATAACCCTCAAGAATATCTCATTGTGATTGGCCCTATTTGTAGAGTGTTCTGTGGTTGGACTTCTATGTTGTCTTGTCAAAAAAAAGAAAAGTGTATTATCCTTTTGGGTGTGAACATTTCCGTGCTGACCCTGTGGTCATCCCCGTACCAAGTGGTTCCTAGAGTTGGTTGTAACTTTGTGACGACATGTTGTGTCGTGTTATGTGTCAAAGCAAGTCAAAAAAATAAATTATCCTATCTTTTCCTGTGTTGTTCGTGTGTGTGATTTTTGGGTCATTATAGTTCTCCTGGTGGCTTGGAAATCCTTTAATGACTTCAAGTAGTCAATTATGCTTACGGTCACATGTGGGTATTTTTTTCAATTCTACCAAAGTTTATCATGTCAAGATAATTAGTTATATAGAATAGAAGGATTTTTTTGTGAGATATTCTTGGTAAGACCCACAATAACCAAATAAATGTCTATGGGTTCGGTGATCTCTAGCAAGGATGACTATAAATAGCTTTAATATTGTTATTTGCTTCTTGTCAACTTAAACCCAACATTATTGAACACAAGACTCTCTGGAAAGTAAATATCTCAATTAAAAACCTAAAGAACAACATATATTAATGACAAATAAATGCCCCTAGGAAAGGATAATGATAATGGTCTTATGGAGACTTATTCATGTTGCATGCAAAATAGAACCAATTTTGGGAATTTTTTTTGTGTTTTTATTCTTTTTCACATTTGAAACATTAATAATTTTGTCATTTTTTATAAATTATGGAAAAATATTTTTTGGTAAAAAAAAAAATAGATTGATTATCGTGTTTAATGTTTTACTTCATATCCATGTCTAGCTAGAGAAGGTATGCTTGGATATTGAACACATCTCATCTCTCCTAGACTAAAGGAAAAAAGGACCTTAAGTCGTAAGTTGAGTGCCTCCATATTCTCCTCATTATTGTTAATCGTGATCCTGAGGCCATAAACATCATTGTGTAGGAACAAACAAATCTACTCATCTCATTCTCATTTTCCTTTATCTGACACAAGAAATGGTGGTGTATTCAATAGATTTGGTTATTATTGTGGTAGCATGTGTGTGTCCTAGTTTGTTCTCCTTAGGACATCTTCCCATACTTACCTCCTGTTGTTTCTATAACTTGATGGATAGAAGAAGAAAGATAAGAATGATAACTAAGGAATTCATTTTACTAATGTAGTTAATAATTTAATTTTTTTGATGTGGATTTATTGAAAATTATATAACTTTTATTCTAGGAACATCCTCTCTTGATAGAGCAAGGATATGGTCAAGGTCATATATCACAATAAAATAATTTAGTGTCGTGGCGACATTCTTCCTAGTAAAGTTCTTCCCTCATGTTTTAGTTATCTTTTCAGAGTAGGAGACACTTCACCTCTTTATGTAAGGGAGATGATCTGGTAGTTGAATGGTGATATATTATTTCCATCCATCTTGCCTTGGACAAGTTTACTAGATGATAACATAAATACCAATATTTATAATATTATAGTTTTAAAATTTGTTTTAGTGCACCTCAGTAATGGTTATGGAAAAAAATTCACTCATTTTCAGTGCATGTTAAACAATAATAAGTCAAAAATACACAGAGATAAGGCACCAATAAAAAATAAATCCAACTTCCATCGATTACATAATAGTCCTCATTGTTGGAGATTTGAGTGAAATATGTCGACCATAAATTCTCATATATTCCATGTTACATCAAAATCATTTCAAATAGAGGCTACATGGCATTCAAGAGTGGCATATTTTAAATTTCAAAAAGTAGCATTTAATACTCCAATCCCATCCATACCTGCACAATAAATACAACAAATATTGTCAAGTTTTAAATCTCCCGTAATTGAAAAATACCAAAAATCTTCCCCAAGTTTCACATCCCTCTGATTCAAAAAAATCAAATTCCTTTCCAACAAGAGAAACGGTCTCAAAACATTAAATTTAATGACTAAAATGCAACAATCATAGTCGTATTCATCTATCATTATAAAATCAACTTGATCCCTTGTTTAAATTACTACAAGCCTTGATCCATGTGACTAGCATTTGATTGGATAATGCTTCATCCGATTTAATTTATAAATGCAATGACATCTCTTATATCCAAGGATAATTTGATAATTTCCAACTTCTTATGCTATAATTTAGAAAAAGTTATCAACTTGTAAGAATTTCCAGCGCTCTAAGGTAACTACATACTCCTGCCATATCACAAATAAATTTCAATGTACAGTTCTTAATGTTTATCCTGAATTTAGTAATAACATCTCTAATTTCCAGGTATACATTTTCATGTCACTGAATTCTACAAACAGTAATACATGTCATTACATATGCATATAACTATCATCAAAATATTTAAGACTTGAAGAGCTGTAATAACATCTTCGATCACTGTAACGCCAACAAATTTCCAACACAAAACCCAAAAGTTAGATTTGAAAATTTACAGAAATAATTAAAAAAAATAAAATTAAAACCAATTGCAACAGAGTAACCATCAACTATTTTTATTTTATTTCTTAGTTAATGTTTTATTCGTTTTAATTAAAATTTAATTAATATTATTTAATTCCCCATATTGGCATAAAATCCCCTTGTTATAATCTTTAATTAATTTGGTAACATAGTACTAATGTCATTTATTAATTTATTATTCTATGGCTAAGTCTAAACTTACCCTCCCATTAAGTTAAACACAATTAAATTTAATCCCTAAATTAAATGTTGTTTGGTTACCCTTAGGGAAATTTTATTTAATTAATTACAAGAGTCAAGGGATTTTTATTTTTAAAAGTCACTAACTAAACATTAAGGTCACAAATTAACTTACCTCCTAACACCCCTTAAAAGGCCCTATTCACAAGCTACACATACATTTCATTTAAAACATATTCCCTCATATTTCTCACCAAAATTTGTAGGCATGAATCACAACCCTTAGATGGATTCAATGAGGGCCCTAGGATCTTAGGGATTTCACACTAACCTTAATCATCTCTATGGAATGTTTTTATTCATTCCTTTGACTTATTTTCTCATTTTTGTTTTGCAGGTTTTTGGGAGAGGAGAAAAGAAAAAGAGCCATGAGAGCAAGAAGAGAAACTGCAACAATATTTTCATATCTTTAGTTATAAATATTTCACCAAAAAAATTCACACACGAACAACACAGTAAAAGATAGGATATTTTCTTTTTGACTTGCTTTGACACACAACACGACACAACATGTCGTCACAAAGTTAGAACCAACTCTGGGAACCACTTGTTACAGGGATGACCACAAGGTCTGCACAGAAACGTTCACACCCAAAAGGATAATACATTTTTTTTATTTTTTTTACAGAACAACATAGAAGTCCAACCACATGACACTCTCAAAGCTAGGGCAAGCCACAGTAAGAAATTATTGAAGGTTATTTATTTTGATAAAACACCCTTTAACTCATGACTTATGTTTTCAGAAAGATTCAATAAATGATTCGCACAAATTCATCTTACCAACTGAGTTATTTTCTTACACACTGTAGAGTAGTTCACTTAAAGTCTTCTCCTACTTGCTAAATCTTATTATCTTCCATAAACTAACCATTGTTTTCCCTTAAGCTTGTTTCAGAGTTCACCCAAAAGGGGTAGTGTTCACTAGTTTAGCTAGGGATATCAAATTTTAAAATTTTACTTTACAAGGATAGTTTCACCTTTGATTATTTCAGGAATCTCTTGTTCTCAAGTAAGTCATCTCTACATTAATTTATATAAATATATATATTTAGATAACTTCTATAAGGGTTAACCACTCCATTTAATTTTACTTATATCACATCATTACAAGGTGTCAGAGAGTTTTGACTTAACACTTTATTCCTCA
The DNA here is from genome assembly GCA_019776745.2 of Taxus chinensis. NCBI lineage: Eukaryota > Viridiplantae > Streptophyta > Pinopsida > Cupressales > Taxaceae > Taxus > Taxus chinensis. The sequence goes on from CM034154.1 coordinate 149,616,276, forward strand.
AAATCAAGGTTTTACAATACTTATGCCAATGTAATGATTAAATATCATTTCTCACCAAGGTAAGTTACTAGTCTAACAACAAAAGGGAAAGAACACTTCACCACGTAGTTTTTCTTTTGAACATACCAAGACAAGAGATCTTCTAAACTCCTTGCACTCTTTTCCTTTAATCTACTCGCATAATCCATCTACACAAATATTTACTAGAGTCAGTTCACTAGAACTGAGCATGATAAGATATAAACCTCACCTAATAATTTATGCCATCTAGCATTTAAATAAATGAAAGTTTGCAATACTCCTTATCAAATAAATTTCTAACATACATTTAAAACTTAACTGCACATCTCATGATAATACATTTCATACTTATTAATGTTCACTTCCTTAAGATTTGTTTACATAAGAACACAATTCCAAGTGACTAGATATACAACCTTAACCATGCAATCAATCATACTTAAATTACAGAAATAATAATAACGCTCACCTAATACCCTTGAACTACTTCACATAAATAAGTATCCAACAGTATTATCTTTCAATTAAATAAAAGCACCAACGACATTAAGTTTATATAATAAATACACGCATCAATCTTATATTATTCATCGATATTACCCAAGTATCAGACCTTCATAGATAATTAGTGATATGTAGGTATAATTTGGATTTTTATCTCACAATTTTAAGAATATACTTATGTTAACAAAGATTCCACCAATCCACAAGTTCATATATTATTTAGGTATCCTTTTGGTTGCTTATTCCATGTCTTTATATGTTTCTATTAGTATAAGGGTCCAACTCATTGGAATGAGTTATGATCAACAATATTGTCATATTTGTCTAATATGTCAAAGATACATTTGACTAACTAAGATATGCATGCGTGGTCCAAGCCACTATAAATACAAGTATAAACATTATCTCAACTCCCAATTGAGATGCAAGTATCAATTTTTAGCTAACATAATAATCATCGTAAATGCTAGAAAATATTCCACTCGTTAACCAAATATTGAAATAACATATTTATCCTTACTGGTTACCTGATAACATAATACACCCTGTTATATAATTCAACCTCCACTTGCATACCCCAATTTGTGGGTATTAATTATTGTTTTATAAAATGAAGTTAAATAATTTCAGGTGGACTTATATCCTTACTGTCATACATGGTATGTACAGTCCCATTATGGTAGTTGTCACCTTTACTTAAGGCTATGCATGACTCCATTTTAGGGTAGTTATCTTAACTTCCCTATTCATTTGTTTTCCTACCAAAAAGTCTTTCGACAAGCTTCAAGGTCAAAGTATAAGATATATTTATAATTTCATATTTCAAGCATTGCCTGAATTCATATGCATGAGGACATCACATATCAATCAAACTTGAAGAATGTCGACATTCATGAGAGTTCAATGTATCCAATATTACTTTAACCGATTCAAAGATCCAAGTAGTGCCTCAAAATTAAGCCATAGAATTATCCACATAGGATAATGACTTGCGTGCTTAACATATTCGTAAAGGTCATAGAAAACCCATTAACGCATGCTTCAGGAGGATTCCAATCTAATAATAAGCTCATAGTAATAATAATAGCAGAGGGCCTGGTGAGGGGTTTTCAATAATCTCCAAGGTAAATGATAATCGAATGACTCAGATGGAGCTATCTAGAAAGACCAATTAAACTAGTATGACTCTTCCCAAATAAAAGCCCCCAATCCTAATGGGATTTTATATTATTATAAATCCACAGTAAAATCCAAATACAGTCATATTGGAAATTCCCTTTTTCAAGCCATGTTCTACATAATATAAACAATACAAGAAAATTTATAAACCTCATTCACGCTCCATAATATTTTCTACAGAAACCATCATTCAAAGGAATAATCAAGGCAAAAAGATAAACCAACATTATAAGATCAGTAGGCAAGAATTGATGTAGAGATTTCTTCTACTCAAATAGTAAGTAAGATAAACTGTAAAGGAGGAGATCATGCAATTATGATTAAAAGTCATTTGAAAACTCGTCTCTTTTTGGGCATCTCTTTCAAGAAGGAGTCAATATATGTAAATACATGTTATATGATATCCAGAGTCCAAACGCTATCTATTTAGTAAAACAAAAACACATCAACATTCCAAAAGAAACCCACATCTACAACATTCGAACAAAATTACAGATATTTATTTATCTAAATGCTAAAGGAAATAAATCATTAAGAGAGAGGGTTAGGGCTTATCATGCCTGTTTGAGGCTTCCTCAATGCCGCCACGTCGAACCAAGGCTCCAGCAGCTACAACATATTCCAAAAACATTCATTATCCTTAGCACGTAGATCTCTCATGCAAGCTATGTTAATTGGAACATTTCCCATTGCAGTACACAGCTGGATGCTTTTATTGAGCGTGTTGCTCTTGCCACTGCTGTGGAGTTACTGCCTTCTTTATTGAAAGTGCGTGGATTTCTTTTAGTTCTTCTGCCAGTTCCGAATTTACCATATGATGCCGCTCCAGTAGCCTCTTCCCTTCAAATTGAGCTGATACTATCTCAGTAGAAAAGCTTGCTCCACATCTGATAATTAAAATGGTTTTAAACTACGTGGAAGCACGGGTGATGTCCTTACCCTCCAGATGTATCGATCACATTTAGATGAGTTGGGTTGAGTTTGGAGGTCAAGGTGGCCTCCACTGCCTCCTTTGTGATGCCCATCTCTGCTAAATTTGATTTTGAGGATTAAAAAAATAAGTACCTACAGACCTGTTGCAGGTCTCATTAGAGAATCTTTGCAATAAAATTTAATCAGGTCTCCTTGTAACACTCTCATTGTCATAATGTTTATTTTGAAGATAAAAACTCAATACAAACAATAATAGCCAATTCTCCAACACTCAACTTAGTCTCGAAGTTCACTAGTGTTCATTCACATAATCCCAAAAACACAGAATACCCTTGAAGTGTATGCAACTAAAACCGATTTTTCACAAACCATTCACTGAATCCAATCCCCACCTCCAACCCAATAGGAATAAAAAAATATCTAATACCCACATCCTGCTTCAAGGAATCGTTTCGAAGAATGATCACAGACCTCAAATACGAGCTTAAATTTTAATAATCCCTCCATTAACATTTTTACTAACAATAAACTTGGAGCGCACAAGAAGAAAGGCATATCCAACAACCCAGACAGGGATGAAAAACAAAGGAACATTATATATTCATGCTACAGATACCCAAGTATTCCGACAATAAAATGACCAAAAAGAAAAAGAAATAGTCCAGGCATATAACCCTACAGGCTCTAAACATATGAACCGATTAAATTTAATCATCTTCGACGACTCAGGAAGGAATCAAACCAATAAACAACACCCACATCCCATCTCGGAAGTATGAGAAGAAAACAAAGTTTTCAGGCCCTAATACAAGTTCAAGGATAAGTAATCCTTCCAAACATCACAGCTAATGTTCATACGATGCATCCAAAAGAAGACAACCCATTTTAACTATCAAGGATTTACAACCCAATAGTGGAGAAAATAGAAGATTAATTAAACATACAACCAACAGACATTCAAAGATCTTGAAATGAAGTAACTAGATACAGAGAAAAAGGTCCATGTGACTACACAAAACAATTATTCCTTCACCACACAAAACCACGTGGCCAGGGCAGAAAACGGCAGGTAGACCACGAGAGACAGCAGATTGCAAGTCAAAATTTTAATAAATGGGGCATGTGCGGCCACCAACAAGGAAGGTTGAACACGCTAAGAAGGATGGGGGTTTTTAATGCAATGGTAGGTGGCTATTAAAGCCACCCACCTCCAGCCAACCAAGGAAGAAAATCAAAAGACATTAACATTCCCTTCCCCACGCCAAATTTGGTACATAAGGAGATCAAAAAGGAGAGACAAGGTCAGTTGGGGACATAAAAATCCATATTTAAAATTAGTAATTAAAAAAAAATTCTAATATTGAGGGATCGGTCGATCCAGGAGGAGAACGGGGTTGAGTACTTAAATAAAATATTTACATGAATGCCACCCCCAAACTGTGGCACCACCACAAAACATACTCTTCCTCATTTTTGCAACGAGGCTGGATCAGCGGGAGCGACAAACAAATTAAAAGGGTAGTTTAAAGATAACAAAGGATGATGTCAATAACAATCGACATAAGGAAAATAGTAATAAAATAACATCGTTGATCGATAATACTATCATAATGTCATTATTATTATTATCATTATTATCATTTTATAGCTTGCAAAATAATTATCAATTATGGTCATAATGGTCAGCAGTCGAGGTCGACGAATTTAAAAGGAATATTATTATTATTATGGGCATCCTCTTTTTAACTGAACACGCCCTATCAAAACCCAAACGTTATTCCGGCTACCTACAAGGCAAGACACAAATTTCCTTAAAAGGAAAAGTAACAATCGTTGTGGAGGCCAGCACAGGAAGCATTACACAGTCCACACACAGAGGTGTCGATAACGACTAGAGAAAACAAGGAGAGGGAAGGTGCTAAAACATCACTAAGACATGGTCCAAGACATCAGAATTACATACAGTCGTTCGACGCTCGACAGAAATGGGTCACTGTGACAAGAATTGGGGTAACCATCGAATGGGGCATCACATCCTCCTGCGCTTAGGAAGAGAATCGTCCTCGATGCAACATAATACAGAGGGAAAGAAATGGTATGCAACAAAGAACAGATAAAGGAGAGAGTACACCCTATGGTTAAAATTTTAGTTGATTAAAGCACGGCCACAGGGTAGCCTTAGGAACATTTGGTAGAAATTTTAACTTTCAAGGTTCTGTGAAGATTGGCAGTTCCCTCTTATTTATCATTTCATTAGTTCCTTTCCATTAGCATTATTCTTAGTTTAATTTCTTTTAAAATTTCATCATTGAAGAGTTTTGGTTTATTCATTATTGTGGGTGCCCAACATGAACTGCTAACACAACACCCTATCAGGTTCAAAAAGACACTACAAATTCACAAGCACACAAGTATATACTTCATGATTGTATTACACCACAAAAGGTTACTCAAATACGGAATGGATTAGGCACAGTCCACATAATATAGTACTGGTCACACAACCATGACTGAAAATTATACTACTTGAACAAGGTGTATTACGATTTCAAGACATTCCCTCAATTCCACAGACTAAAATTTCACATATCTCCAAACAAAAGCTACAGGTACATAGTGTCCACAAGGGAATCAATGACATATCTACAACATCACAACACATATCCATTTGACATGAGTAACACATACATCAAAATACCACTACCAAAACATCACAATAACTCAACATATATCCCGAAACATCAACCATACACACAAATATCATATGCCTCCCTCAAACTCTTATGCCTCCCTCAAGGAGGCCGGTTGACCCTATGGTCCAAGACACATAGAGTTCGAACACTCCTAACCCAAGTGACATAATAACGCGTGGTTCAACAACCCACTAGTTATCTGTAACTCCTTGGGACGTACCCCCATACAACGAAGCAGGTCCATAGGTCCAACCATTCCATGGTGCATCCCATGACCCTATTCCACACATCACGATAATAGAACCAGCACAACAATCCAATCTAAGTGCCAAGTAGCAAAGTACAAGCCTTGGGCAAGGCAGTAAAAATTCCAAATTTAAAAGAAGACCCAAAATCAAGCAAAATAAATGGCCAAATAGCCATAGTTAGTATCAAAATCCACATGTTAGTGCCATAAACCAAGGAAATGCCCAAAATTGTAAAGCATGGCAATCAAGAAAAGCTGTTGGTCCTTACAAAATAAAGTAAAAAGTTCAATTTACGAATAAAATCAACTTATAATATTGTCACATTACGATAACTGTGTGGCCTTATCTTGCCACCAAAGGGGTACTCAACGAGTTGCTAGCACTCGGAACATCGAGCCTCAGCTTGTAAAATACATATCAATAATACAACTGTCATCATCTCAATCAAAATCATCTCACCACAACTTCAACAAGGCTTAACATAGTCAAAATAACATAGGTTGAATCTATAAGACAACCATATCAAGAGAGAGAAAGGAAGTACAAGTCACCATCTACTAAGCCTAAGGTGTCCGCGAAACACAATATGCATGACACCCGTTGAGCAAGTGCCACACATACCAAATGAACAAAAGTGGGTTTTTAGCCTATATAAGGCTCCACTTCCTATCTCATACTCGGCTCGAGTGACTGGTCAACGATACACATTTTCTCACTCTGAACATACACAATTTACCGATTTCCCTTAGGGTCGGTTAGTGCAAGGTTCACAACATAACATGTAACTACATCACTGACACAATGGTGGTACACACATAGCTACCATAACGTCTCACGTATGGTATGTATATAGGGTAGGTCACAATCATACATTCACAGGGCATAATACATCACTTTACCACATTTTGCACCCCAAAGTGCAATCACTATACGATAGGGTTCATACACTCACCGTATGACCCTAATTTACGACATGAATCATTATATATCACACAAATCATACATATGATGAACATAATAACAATCACAACATTACATTCATTTTCTACATACAAGGTGATACACACATTTCTTTAAAACATGGTAAAAACATCATGATACAACTCATTTCATTTTACGTCAATCTAGTCATAAAACACATTGATACACCTACATATCACAATATGCCACAATGCTCCAACACTATGTGATCCACATTATAATTCTTGTCACACATCACAACCAGTAATTCACACGTGAACTCTTCATAGAATCCACAAGAAGGAGAGAGAATACTCCCATCCCCATCACATCAATATGATAACAAATACGCACTGAGTGACATACACATCACGTGCGTTCACAATATCACAATTACGACAATAATCACATCCCGCTTATACCACATTACTCTTCCAATATAAATCATCATCATGCAATACCATCATCTCCATGAAACAATATCATGTAACACCATCTACATCATGTAACATCACCATACAACACCAATCCGGCCCATAGGTTCGAGAGCATGAACCTACGCTCTGATACCAAGTGTAACGACCCAAAAAAATTCACACACAAACAACACAGTAAAAGAAAGGACTTTTTTTTTTTACTTGCTTCGACACACAACATGACACAACATGTCGTCACAAAGTTACAACCAACTCTGGGAACCACTTGTTATGGGGATGACCACAAGGTCTACACGGAAATGTTCACACCCAAAAGGATAATACACTTTTCTTTTTTTCTTTACAGAACAACATAAAAGTCCAACCACATGACACTCTCACAGCTAGGGCAAGCCACAGTAAGAAATTATTGAAGGTTATTTATTTTGATAAAACACCCTTTAACTCATGACTTATGTTTTCAGAAAGATTCAATAAATGATTCGCACAAATTCATCTTACCAACTGAGTTATTTTCTTACACACTGTAGAGTAGTTCACTTAAAGTCTTCTCTTACTTGCTAAATCTTATTATCTTCCATAAACTAACCATTTTTTTCCCTTAAGCTTGTTTCAGAGTTCACCCAAAAGGGGTAGTGTTCACTAGTTTAGCTAGGGATATCAAATTTTAAAATTTTACTTTACAAGGGTAGTTTCACCTTTGATTATTTCAGGAATCTCTTGTTCTCAAGTAAGTCATCTCTACATTAATTTATCTGAATATATATATTTAGTTAACTTCTATAAGGGTTAACCACTCCATTTAATTTTACTTATATCACATCGTTACAAGGTGTCAGAGAGTTTTGAATTAACACTTTATTCTCAAAATCAAGGTTTTACAATACTTATGCCAATGTAATGATTAAATATCATTTCTCACCAAGGTAAGTTACTAGTCTAGCAACAAAAGGGAAAGAACACTTCACCACGTAGTTTTTTTTTTTTGAACATACCAAGACAAGAGATCTTCTAAACTCCTTACAAGTAAAGTTACAAAATTTACTTTCTACAAAGAACTTCATAATTTGAACTGATGAAACTTTTACACTCTTTTCCTTTAATCTACTCGCATAATCCATCTACACAAATATTTACTAGAGTCAGTTCGCTAGAACTAAGCATGATAAGATATAAACCTCACCTAATAATTTATGCCATCTAGCATTTAAATAAATGAAAGTTTGCAATACTCCTTATCAAATAAATTTCTAACATACATTTAAAACTTAACTGCACATCTCATGATAATACATTTCATACTCATTAATGTTCACTTCCTTAAGATCTTCTTACATAAGAACACAATTCCAAGTGACTAGATATACAACCTTAACTATGCAATCAATCATACTAAAATTACAGAAATAATAATAACACTCACCTAATACCCTCGACCTACTTCACATAAATAAGTATCCAACAGTATTATCTTTCAATTAAATAAAAGCACCAACGACATTAAGTTTATATAATAAATACACGCATCAATCTTATATTATTCATCGATATTACCCAAGTATCAAACCTTCATAGATAATCAGTGATATGTAGGTATAATTTAGATTTTTATCTCACAAGTTTAAGAATAAACTTATGTTAACAAAGATTCCACCAATCCACAAGTTCATATATTATTTAGGTATCCTTCTGGTTGCTTATTCCATGTCTTTATATGTTTCTATTAGTATAAGGGTCCAACTCATTGGAATGCGTTATGATCAACAATATTGTCATATTTTGCTAATATGTCAAAGATACATTTGACTAACTAAGATATGCAAGCGCGGTCCAAGCCACTATAAATACAAGTATCAACATTATCTCAATTCCCAATTGAGATGCAAGTATCAATTTTCAGCTAACATAATAATCATCGTAAATGCCAGAATATATTCCACTCGTTAACCAAGTATTGAAATAACATATTTATCCTTACTAGTTACCTGATAACATAATACACCCTGTTATATAATTCAACCTCCACTTGCATACCCCAATTTATGGGTATTAATTATTGTTCTATAAAATGAAGTTAAATAATTTCATGTGGACTTATATCCTTACTGTCATACATGGTATGCATAGTCCCATTATGGTAGCTGTCACGTTTACTTAAGGCTATGAATGACTCCATTTTAGGGTAGTTATCTTAACTTCCCTATTCATCTGTTTTCCTACCAAAAAGTCTTTCGACAAGCTTCAAGGTCAAAGTAAATGTCGACATTCATGAGAGTTCGATGTATCCAATATTACTTTAACCGATTCAAAGATCCAAGTAGTGCCTCAAAATTAAGCCATGGAATTATCCACATAGGATAATGACTTGCGTGCTTAACATATTCGTAAAGGTCATAGAAAACCCATTAATGCACGCTTCAGGAGGGTTCCAATCTAATAATAAGATCATAGTAATAATAATAGTAGAGGGCCTGGTGAGGGGTTTTCAATAATCCCCAAGGTAAATGATAATCGAATGACTCAGATGGAGCTATCTAGAAAGACCAATTAAACTAGTATGACTCTTCCCAAATAGAAGCCCCCAATCCTAATGGGAGTTTATATTATTATAAATCCACAGTAAAATCCAAATACAGTCATATCGTAAATTCCCTTTTTCAAGCCATGTTCTAAATAATATAAACAATACAAGAAAAATTATAAACCTCATTCACGCTCCATAATATTTTCTACAGAAACCATAATTCAAAGGAATAATCAAGGCAAAAAGATAAACCAACATTATAAGATCAGTAGGAAAGAATTGATGTAGAGATTTCTTCTACTCAAATAGTAAGTAAGATAAACTGTAAAGGAGGAGAGAGATCAGTTCATGCAATTATGATTAAAAGTCATTTGAAAACTCGTCTCTTTTTGGGCATCTCTTTCAAGGAGTCAATATATGTAAATACATGTTATATGATATCCAGAGTCCAAACGCTATCTATTTAGTAAAACAAAAACACATCAACATTCCAAAAGAAACCCACATCTACAGCATTCGAACAAAATTGCAGATATTGATTTATCTAAATGCTAAAGGAAATAAATCATTAAGAGAGAGGGTTAGGGCTTATCATGCCTGTTTGGGGCTTCCTCAATGCAACCATGTCGAACCAAGGCTCCAACAGCTACAACACATTCCAAAAACATTCATTATCCTCAGCACGTAGATCTCTCATGCAAGCTATGTTAACTGGAACATTTCCCATTGTAGTACACAACTGGATGCTTTTATTGAGCGTGTTGCTCTTGCCACTGCTATGGAGTTACTGCCTTCTTTATTGAAAGTGTGTGGATTTCTTTTAGTTCTTCTACCAGTGCCGAATTTACCATACGATGCCGCTTCAGTAGCCTCTTCCCTTCAAATTGAGCTGATACTATCTCAGTAGAAAAACTTGCTCCACATCTGATAATTACAATGGTTTTAAACTACGTGGAAGCATGGGTGATGTCCTTACCCTCCAGATGTATCGATCACATTCAGATGATTTGGGTTGAGTTTGGAGGTCAAGGTGGCCTCCACCGCCTCCTTTGTGATGCCCATCTCTGCTAAATTTGATTTTGAGGATAAAAAAATAAGTACCTACAGACCTGTTGCAGGTCTCATTAGAGAATCTTTGCAATAAAATTTCATCAGGTCTCCTTGTAACACTCTCACTATCACAACGTCGATTTTGAAGATAAAAACTCAGTACAGACAATAATAGCCAATTCTCCAACACTCAACTTAGTCTCGAAGTTCACTAGTGTTCATTCACATAATCCCAAAAACACAGAATACCCTTGAAGTGTATGCAACTGAAACCGGTTTTTCACAAACCATTCGTTGAATCCAATCCCCGCCTCCAACCTAATAGGAGTAAAAAATATCTAATACCCACATCCTTCTTCAAGGAATCGTTTCGAAGAATGATCACAGACCTCAAATATGAGCTTAAATTTTAATAATCCCTCCATTAACATTTTTACTAACAATAAACTTGGAGCGCACAAGCAGAAAGGCATATCCAACAACCCAGACAGGGATGAAAAACAAAGGAACATTATATATTCATGCTACATATACCCAAGTATTCCGACAATAAAATGACCAAAAAGAAAAAGAAATAGTCCAGGCATATAACCCTACAGGCTCTGAACATATGAACCGGTTAAATTTAATCATCTTCGACCACTCAGGAAGGAATCAAACCAATAAACAACACCCACATCCCGTCTCGGAAGTATGAGAAGAAAACAAAATTTTCAGGCCCTAATACAAGTTCAAGGATAAGTAATCCTTCCAAACATCACAACTAATGTTCATACGATGCATCCAAAAGAAGACAACCCATTTTAACTATCAAGGATTTACAACCCAATAGTGGAGAAAATAGAAGATTAATTAAAAATACAACCAACAGACATTCAAAGATCTTGAAATGAAGTAACTAGATACAAAGAAAAAGGTCCATGCGACTACACAAAACAATTATTCCTTCACCACACAAAACCATGCGGCCAGGGCAGAAAATAGCAGGTAGACCACGAGAGACAGTAGATTGCAAGTCAAAATTTAATAAATGGGGCATGTGCGGCCACCAACAGGGAAGGTTGAACACGCCAAGAAGGATGGGGGTTTTTAATGCAATGGCAAGTGGCTATTAAAGCCACCCACCTCCAGCAAACCAAGGAATAAAATCAAAAGACATTAACATTCCCTTCCCCACGCCAAACGTGGTACACAAGGAGATCAAAAGGGAGAGATAAGGTCGGTTGGGGACATAAAAATCCATATTTAAAATTAGTAATTTACAAAAAATTCTAAGATTGAGGGATCGGTCGACCCAGGAGGAGAACGGGGTTGAGTACTTAAATAAAATATTTACGCGAATGCCACCGCCAAACCGTGGCGCCACCACAAAACATAGTCTTCCTCATTTGCGCAACGAGACTCGATCAGCAGGAGCGACAAACAAATTAAAAGGGTAGTTTAAAGATAACAAAGGATGATGTCGATAACAATCGACATAAGGAAAATAGTAATAAAATAAAATTGTTGATCGATAATACTATCATAATGTCATTATTATTATTATCATTATTATCATTTTACAGCTTGCAAAATAATTATCAATTATAGTCATAATGGTCAGCAGTCGAGGTCGACGAATTTAAAAGGAGTATTATTATTATTAGGGGCATCCTCTTTTTAACTGAACATGCCCTATCAAAACCCAAACGTTATTCCGGCTGCCTACAAGGCTTCGAAGACACAAATTTCCTTAAAAGGAAAAGTAACGATCGTTGCGGAGGCCAGCACAGGAAGCATTAAACAGTCCACACACAGAGGTGTCGATAACGACTTGAGAAAACAAGAAGGAGAGGGAAGGTGCTAAAACATCACTAAGACATGGTCCAAGACATCGGAATTACATACAGTCATTCGACGCTCGACAGAAATGGGTCACTGTGACAAGAATCGGGGTTCCTTATCGTGGGTGCCCAACATGAACTGCTAACACAACACCCTATCAGGTTCAAAAAGACACTACAGATTCACAAGCACACAAGTATATACTTCATGATTGTATTACACCACAAAAAGGTTACTCAAATACAGAATGGATTAGGCACAGTCCACATAATATAGTACTGGTCACACAACCATGACTGAAAATTATACTACTTGAACAAGTTGTACTACGATTTCAAGACATTCCCTCAATTCCACAGATGAAAATTTCACATATCTCCAAACAAAAGCTACAAGTACATAGTGTCCACAAGGGAATCAATGACATATCTACAACATCACAACACATATCCATTTGACATGAGTAACACATACATCAAAAGACCACTACCAAAACATCACAATAACTCAACATATATCCCGAAACATCAACCATACACACAAATATCATATGCCTCCCTCAAACTCTTATGCCTCCCTCAAGTCTCTTATGCCTCCCTCAAACTGTTATAATCTTTAATTAATTTGGTAACATAGTACTAATGTCATTTATTAATTTATTATTCTATGGCTAAGTCTAAACTTACCCTCCCATTAATTTAAACACAATTAAATTTAATCCCTAAATTAAATGTTGTTTGGTTACCCTTAGGGAAATTTTATTTAATTAATTACAAGATTCAAGGGATTTTTATTTTTAAAAGTCACTAACTAAACATTAAGGTCACAAATTAACTTACCTCCTAACACCCCTTAAAAGGCCCTATTCACAAGCTACACATACATTTCATTTAAAACATATTCCCTCATATTTCTCACCTAACTTTGTAGGGATGAATCACAACCCTTAGATGGATTCAATGAGGGCCCTAGGATCTTAGGGATTTCACACACTAACCTTAATCATCTCTATGGAATGTTTTTATTCATTCCTTTGACTTATTTTCTCATTTTTGTTTTGTAGGTTTTTGGGAGAGGAGAAAAGAAAAAGAGCCATGAGAGAAAGAAGAGAAACTGCAACAATATTTTCATATCTTTAGTTATAAATATTTCACTATTGTAATATTGCTTATTTGTTTAATGTATATATCCTACAATGGATCTGTTTTTTATTTTAATGAAAACTTTTTCTTGTTTTGAGTTCAAAAATTGGGGAAAAACTACATTTCCTTTCATCTATGAATCTTACACATTTGGGTGACATAAAACAAGATTTGGAGAGCTTAAACACTTAATTTCAACTCATTTCTAGTTGTTGGAAGTTTCCTTTTAATTGTTTTAGGCTTAGATTTGCTTTAATTTTAAATCTAGGTTTTTAACAGACGAATTTTATTTTTCTGTCAAAATTGTTAAAATTGTCGCCCTACCCAGGCCGGTGGTCCTATGACCACCATCCTCCCTGGAGATCGGTTCATCGACCGTCACTCTGTTCTAGGTAGTAGTTCTAAAACTGCCACTTTGCACAGGGTGGCGATTCTGTTCTCTGAAAATAAAACCTTCCAAACATGCATTTTTTAACGGTTCTTCTACTTAAGTTGGTTTTTTTAAGTAATAATAAATTGAACTAAGGTTTCTTCCATTCATTGGTTGTTAGATTGATAACATTTCTAGTTTCATACTCAAATTGCACAACATCAACTCATTCTCTATTCGTTCCTTCAATATAACAAACAATGTAACCATGATTTCACTAAATTTTCACTATGTTTTCTTTTCAATAGAAACAAGCAACCATTTACTTTCATTCACAATAACTAAATGACAATCCATTTTAATTCACAAGCATATTTTCAACATGATCATCAATCTTTTTAAAAATTAAATAAATTACACTTTAGAAAACATATGCACAAAAAAATTAGTAAAAGAAAACATAGGTGAAGACCCTACCTTGCCATTGCAATATTTTCCAATCCACAAGCAAGTTCCAAGCCTTTTTACAAGTCCAAGCAAACATAATACAACTCCAAGCTCTAAACAACACTCTCAAAGCAAGCTCCTCCAAAAGAAAAAGTATCAAAATAAAAACAAGTAACCCCCAAATCCTCAAAAAAATTAGAATAAATATAAAAGAGATGAGAGAGAAGTGATGTGGCTCCATGTAGGATGCCACATCATTTCTCGTCCATTCCACATCACAAGGTCAAACCAAATCTTTAAAGCACAATAAATTGGTGGTTGGGGGAATGAAAACCCTCTTACAAACTCAAACCCAAACCCACACCCCCAAAGGATGCAATTAAAGACTCTTGTAAGAAAAGTGTAATTAATTTCTCTTTTTATCCATTAAAACACACAAAAAGGCCTAAAATAATCCCCTAACATCATACGCATATTAGATGGGTGAATTTAGGAGATGTGGGACAAGCTTAACTTGTCTCACAAGCCTCCAAAATAGGCTTGAAATTCAAAATCCGAAATCTGCATGCAAGGTTGAGTGCACAACACTCAAAATTAATTAAATTCTTTCAAATCCAACATAAACCAAGACTACCAACTCACATTAATTATCTCCTTTTGTCACATCCTAAATTACACTAATTAATCAAGTCTAATTAACTTAAATGGAGTACTTAACATCAATAATAAAAGTGACTCACAATACTAACAAAAATACAATTACTCACAATTAAGTAAAACCAAAAAGGGAAAACCACAATTTACCCAAGGTCACATTTGAGGCCACCCCCCAATGGGGACCTCCTAAAAACTAACAACAATAAAATCATACATTTACAATAGTTTCCAAGGTGACATGTTTCCAATACCCCAAATTCCTTCATTGTTGGTCTCCTATCCCCTTTATTTGTTTTGTTGCAAATGCCTGCAAAAATCAAAATGATACCTTTCAGGCCTCTTGGTCATATTAACGACATCGAGATAATAAAATGCACACATATACATATCAATTCACATCTTCAATATCATAACTAAACAATCGCTAAAATTAAGTAATTCACCAATTGTTCACAATTCTAAATATTTCGATTTTATTAATTTATCAATTAGCAATAAGATCACAAAACCAACTAAATCATCTAGCAACATCTATATATCAATACAGTAGTAGCTCAAAATTGTCAAATAATAATATGTTGATCCATGCATATAATCCATCCTATAAATCTCATCATGTCATAAATCTAAACCATCCATATTGTCTATCTATTAATATCTAAAGATCAATATGATAATAATGTCTATGGATCCAATCCAAAATAAGAAAAATTAGAGTAATATCAATGTTGAAGAGGAGTGGGCACTACAATTATTGATAATAGATGTATATGCATATAGATGGTACAATACTCTTACATATGTATATACATAGATGTGAGTATGCATGCATATTTCCATGAATTTAGAAATTTAATCACAAATATTATGTCGTAATAAGTTGTAAAGTCATAGAAAATACATGTTAAAAGAACTTCTTGTTTATGATATTTAAGATATAATAACATGCTTGATTACCAATAATACACATATATACATGTATATAATCTCTCTCTCTCTCTCTCTCTCTCTCTCTCTCCTCTCTCTCTCTCTCCTCTCTCTCTCTCTCTCTCTCTCTCTCTCTCTCTCTCTCTCTCTCTCTTACACACACACACACACACACACAAGTGTGTGTGTGTGTGTAAATATATGTGTTTACACATGTATATGTATATAAATTTAACAATTCATTCATAAATAATCTCACATCATAACCCACAAAACATCTAATTTACTTCAAGACCAATAGTTGTACTATATTAATTGTTATTGTTGTTTCTGTTGGATGCATCTAAAGCTTCATTTTGATGTTTATGATGTTATGAGATGCTTTGTGGGTGTAGACACCTAAAATATTCTTACACTTAGCATTTCATCCAATCCAGGCAATTAACGATACTTTGTTAATTCCCCCTTTTTCGCTCCATTCTCGAATGCCCATTCACGACACCTTCTCGGTCGTATTCCTCCTATATTTAGCTTATTTGGCTAATATCTCTCTTATTAGCTAAACATTCCTCCTTTCGACCATTCAAAACATCGCTAGTTCTCTCTAGACCACTTTTATTGGCTTCGTAGGCTATCTATCAATCACAATTGGTTATCTAGACCCCTCCTAACTCTCAAAGAGTCTCTAATCACTTGTTAATCAAAGTTTAACTAGCCTAAACCCTAATTAACTAGCTTAAACCGAGATTAACTAAGCCTAAAACATGTTTATCCTAATCTAATCTAAAAGGTTTAGTCCCACATGCACCCAAATTCCAAACTCTTCGAAACCAAAAACTATAAATACAAGGCTAAGCCTACCCATTCAAACTTACAACTTCACTCACAAATCTTTCTCTCTCACATTTGAGATATTGGCATTAGACCTCATTTACATTAGCTAAGCTAATAGGCATTTGATCTTGGCTATCTTCCATTGTTGAAGCTCTTACATCTCACATCCATAACTGAATAGTAGGTTAGTAGGAGGGTATCTAACTTGGTCTTGTAGCCATTTCAGAGAGACCTCTTCACCTCCATTGAAGTAAACAACATCTAATTTGATTGCTTAGAATCTAACTAGGTTTATTTTTATTAAGCTTTCATGGAGTAGAGAGTAGTATACATGCTAGGGTTTGAATGTTAGTTTCAAAGTTATATATGCATATGTAGTTTCTTGTTTAGCTTTAATCTTATGGTGCAAGGTTGAGTTTAGTCAAGCTTGAGGTTCTTTAACCTCGTCCCATAGCTTTGCAAACTTTTCCATTGTATACATTTGGCACGCCCTGTGGGACACTTATGTCCACCGTCCATTAATGGAGGTCTTTTAGGTTTTTCAAAGTTCATTTTCAAGATTTTGGATCAAATCACTTGTTATTTCCTCATTTATGTTTCTAACACTAGATAAATGACCTTAATTTACATGCATTTTGTGGGTTTGACATAGAAATAGGACACTTTGACTAACAACTAACTTGTCTGCTCTTGAAAATTTGAAAATTTGTGAATTTTGCTAGTTTTTAGCAAGGTGTGCGTAGGTGTTTACAAGGGGCACGTACACGTTGAAACCCCAGTGTCTCCGTCAGAATAGGCGCGTACCTATTTGACACTCCTTACCATTTGCATATCTCACCTTAACAGAGACGTGCACGCATCTATGTCATATGGGCCGCATATCCACTTCTCTAGCCGCGTGTTTGTCAAAGGCTTGACTGCGTGAAACTATGTAAATTTTCACCGCTACAGGGATGCGCACACATCTCTGTCATATGGAAAGTGTATCCGTCTCTCTAGCCGCGCATGCATAAATGGTCTGACTATGTAAAAAACTGAAAATTTTCTTGTTTTATGCTTGGGCACGTACACATTAAAACCTAAGTGTCCATGTCATTATGCAAGCGTCCTTGTCTGTTTACAAGCGTTTGTGTTTGATATACTGGCTTTCACTAATTTTTGACTGCACGTTGAGTAGGGCGTGTACCCATCAGTTGGGAGGCATTGGTGTCTATATAGGCACATAGGTGTCTGTATTAAAATTAGAAATTTTTACAATCTGTAAAAATCTTTTCCTCTGATTCATTACTATAGGTTTCTAGGACTAACAATTCAAAAAACAGTGTTTTTCCTTGGTATTTCAGTTTGTATAGTTAAAGTGTTTTATTCTTGGCTTAAAAATAGATTTATAGAAGTGCGTATTCTCTCTCCTCACGTCTTCAAAGGTGATCTTGGAGATCAAAAACACTTATACAAAACTAGTATAAAATGATCAAAATGTTTGTTTTATAAGGGATAAAGTAAAACTTCTAAATGATTCAGTAGGCTCTTTCACATTGCGTATGCTCTTCCTTCATGCCTTTTGGCGATCTTAAGAATCAAAATCAAAGTATAAAGTTCTCTTTCTTGACATCAACCTACGAATTACTAAAACTTGTTTTCTATAGGACCTAACGCTTATAGAAGAAAGACGGACAAAACACAAGACTACTAATACACATGTTCTTACATGTTGCCAAAAGGTGTGCTATTTAAAACCACATTAAGTTAAGCAAGATAAAAAAGCACACAATATTCAAAACATTTTATTTTAGGTTTCGGAAAAGGGTATGTCCCTATCCACTCAACTAGAACATAACCCCTTTGACATAACGCCTTAAGCTACAACAATGGGGGTGGTTCTAGTAACCCTAAAGTAATCCACCACTGAGTAACCTCGTGGATGAAACAGGAAGCACTCTGCTTGCCCACTTGACAAGTACACCTTATGAGATAGAGCTGTCGATTGTCCGTATGGATACCCCAGTGAGAGTACACGTGGACGCATTTATTTCCCATTGTACTTGAAGGAGGTAAAGTAAAGCTAAGATACTCCTAAACTATTCATTGCGACTTTTTGGGTAAATCATGCTCGCTTAAGAAAGCTTTGTAACACCTAGGTGAGAGAACTTATTAAGGAGACCATTTTTTCTTGGATCCCACTTTACTAGTCTGTTATCGTGTCTTGGCCATCATGAAGTGATAACTTGTTTGATATCAGAACCTTATTTTTCGAACACGGTAACGAATCCATTTATGTTAGATCTAAGTGTGTCTCATCATGAAAGTAAGCGATGTATCACTTAGCTTGGTTTCTTTCTCACCTTCGGATGAGGTAAAACTCTGCCCAAGTGGCGCTTAGTTTATTTTCATCTTTTGATCTACACCTTTTCATTCTTGTTTCCCATTCAGGACAAGATAGGGCATATTTCGGGAGTGTTGTCATCGATAGTGTTCACCACTTTTTTGTTCGTTTACGCTCATCCATGTTTACAACTGAGTGTTAAAAATCTAAAGTGCGTGGATGCGTCCTCATATATTTGATGGCCACTTGATCTTGATTTCAAGATCATCACCATAGTTAGGATTGAGTTATCATTTGATCTCCCTTTGACGTGTTACCTCATTTGCATTGTCTCAACACAATTAAGATACTGATGTCGTGTTTTTCGTAAACGTAATCTAAGTATCCACATTGTGGCATTACGCTGTGCATATTTTAACACATCCTCAGTATACCTTGACTTGGTTTGATTTCAAACATTGTTCAAAATCTTGAAAGGTGTCGCTTTCTTTCTTTGTGTCGTTTTAGTACCACTTTGGCACTAATATCTCACTTCTCCGTGAAGCTTGATAGACGTGTCCAATTGGTTTGGTTACATGGCTTACATTTGTAAACCTCGCCCTTTAAAATTTTGACCTTGTTGGTTGTTAAACGCGTCATTGTATCCTTTGATTGGGAGTGACATCTACCCTTTGTTAATATTTACGTCTTGTTCATTTCGAGCTTGACGTTAGATGTTTTATTTTCACTCTTGCATTTTGGAGGAGTTTGTTTTTGCAGTGCTTGTTGGGAGCTTGGAATATTTTTGGAGCTTGTTTTGAACTTGGAAAATATTGGAGCTTGTGTTTGTGGTTTGGAGTTTTCTTGAATTGGAAAGGTAGGGACTTCACCCATGTATTTTAATTCTTTTTTTTGTGCAAATGGTTGTGAAAGAATGAATGTTAGGTGTTTTGGTTTTGGGATTAGAATGGCCTTAAGGTTGTGTAGGAGAAACAAACTGGGGAAAACATTTAGGGAGGGATAAGATTATATATTATGCTTTTGGAGGGATTTTTGTTCCACCTTTTCACAATAAGAAATATTTTTATTTATCTTAATATGTTTATTGAGGGATGGATAAGAGTGTAGGGAGACATAAGAGAAATTGAGGGAGAGATAAGAATTTGGTTGTGGTTGTGTGAATGAATTTTTGGAGTCTTTTTAAGGTGAACACCTAAACCCCTTGTGAGGCATAAGTGATTCCCCATGTTTCTTCTCTCCCATGACTTGAATTTGAGCCTTTTTGCTTGGGAAAAATTATATGTTTGTTGTTATTTTTTATTGTGCTTGTGTGTGGAAAGTTTTGTGTAAATGGTTATTGTGGAAGCCTTGTGAAATTTTCCATGGTTGCTTGATACCCTTCATTTCTTCATTGTTGGGGCTCGAGGGCCAATAAGGAGAATGTATTCTCCTTCTCATTAGATTATAGGTTGGGTGGAGAGCGTTGCCTACTCCCCTTATTTTTTTTTTGTGCTTGAAGTTGAAGATTGAAGGAGTCATGCTATGTTAGAGCCAAAGGGATCACCTTTGAAATGGTGTTTCAATGTTGAAATAGTGAAAGTTTTAATCTTGTAAATTATTCTTTCATATTGTTGGAAAGAAGAGTTTTTATATTATAAGAAATTGAACTATGCTCATTAACAAAAAAGAAGTGCATTGTTGCCTTGTTGAAATTTATATTATTGTAAAAATAGAAGTTCTTATAAATTTTATAATCAAGTTTTGTTGTATTAAAAAGGGTGAAAGAAGAACTTGAAAGTTGTAATTTATTGAGAATGTGTTCCCATCAAATCTTGAAATGTATAATAGTTACTTGTGCTTTCATTGGGTAAAAATATTGTTGTGTTTGTGTTGGAAGAATGTATGAAAGCTATACTTGAAATTCCTTGTTGGAATGGTTATCACTCTTGTTGTGTAAAGAAAAGAAATGGTACTTAGTAATTGGTTGAATCTCTTTTCTCTCTTTTAGATTTTATATTCAATTTTATTGAAAAGGAAATCTTGTAGTTGTTCTTATCCACTATTGCAATGGAAAAGTTATCTACTTAGTAATTTAAGTCATGAAACAAAGAAATGACATCAACCTAGGATCAACTAATGAATTGTAGGCACCTTAGTTAAAGTTAATGTTACCTTAGAAACCAACCTAGGTAGAAAACATTTTGGAAAACGCTTGTAATTATGGTGTTGTTTTTGAGAAACAGAACCCTCGCCCTGTACAAAGCAGCGGTATTAGGACCGCCACCCTACTCAGAGAGCTGGTCTCAGGATCGTCTCCCAGATAGGGAAGTGGTTTTAGGATTGTCACCCAGACAAGGCGGCAGTAACAATACCGTCGGCCTGATTTTGGCAGTGGTTTCGTCACTTTCAACGGAAAAATAAAATCTACGACTGTGTAAATTCCATAATGGATTTAATTAAAATCTGAGTTTTAAAACTTCAAAATGAAACTTCCAGCAACTAATAAATGAAAAAACTCATTTGTTTAAGCATATAAATCCATTTACATGCATTCAAATATGTATAGTCTCATAGATCTAATGAAATGGGGTTTTCCCCATATAATGAACTCAAGGATGTAAATAACTAAATAACAAAACCAGATTCATAGTGGAATCTCTACAATAAAATGAATGTATAGCCTTGCAATAATAAACCTAGGAATAAACCCAACTAAATGAAGAGAAGAATGGAGTGGAGGAAGATTTTCCCATTTGGGAACTAGATCCAAAGAAATTTGTTCAGGGTTTCACTTCTTGTTTCCATGGCTTCCACTCCTCCAACCTGAAAAATTACAATAGAACAAATGAACGAGTTATGGTAAAAGAAAGAATAATAAGACCCCATAAGGATGTTTAGGGTTCATTTTAAAATACCTAGATCTAAGGGTGTATATCCATTTAATCTAAGGGTTGAGGATCAACCCTACACATTCTCGTTGTGGCACTTTATGGGGTTGGGTAAATTTATAAGTATGGGTATTTGAGTTGAATGGAGTCAATTAATGGTTAGGGCAAGTTGAAACTCTAACCTTAGAAAGTTAAGAGAATAAATGGCTTGGGTCCTTTAAGGATAAATTAAATAATTGTAAAAAGGGTAATTTGGTTATGATTTATGAGGGTTAATTAATTGGAATTTAAAATGTTTAATTAGACAACCTCATGGGAGGCATTATTGTTAAACGTTGTGGGAAGTAAGAATTAAACTTAGGAACTATTGACCTCATTCATATTTTAAATAAGATGAATTAACTGCGACCTTAGAAAGGGATTTATCTCAAAGTAGCCTAGTGTAAATTAATAATGATAATTATTAATTTAGTAATCAGGTAAGTGCACCAAGTTGGGGGGCCAAAAGGGGGTCTTAAGTGGATGCATTTTTTTGAAAAATAAAAAACTTTAACTTGTACAAGTTTTTCGAAATAGTTACACTCAAAATTGGAAAATGTTATAGAAATATGAATCATACCATTTTGAGTCTAGTTTCTGAACTACTAAATTTTATTGAAAACGGATAATTTTAAGTGGGTAAAACAACTAAAATATCAGTAGGTGCTCCTGTTTTTGTTAAAAAACGTAATAGAGTGACTTTCATGGCCCCCCACCATTTTTTGAGCACCATTGAGTATTTTTGAAAACCCTTTGGTAGAAAGATAGCTAGGAGCATCTAGTTTGTGTTAGATTTTTTTTTAGATTTTTTTAACGAGTATTTTTTATTTATGATTTTTCTAGTACATAAATTTTATGTTTTGAAAAATAATGGAGCTCCAACTGTGCCCTCCCCCCCCCCCCCCCCCGCCCAACTAACTCAAAAAATATCGAAAATTAGAATTTTTTTATATGTATAGAATTATGCCTAGTTTGTGTTATTATAATTGTTTTTCACTTTTGATGACCCAAACAAAAGATACATGATGAAATAAAAACATATTTAAACTTCTAGAAATAGCTATAAAAAGGCATAGTTAGAAAATAAATAATATGGAAACCTTATATTAGTCAGAAAATTTAAAAAATTATATTTTTAGAAAGAAGAAACTTTTCTCTACGTCATGGCATAATTTTTTTTAAATGGATCGATTTTATTATTTTGATTTATCATATAGGAAGTGAAATTTTAACATTTTCCTGCAAAAACATGTTGTTTGATGTGTTTGTGTAGGTCCATGCCTCAGGGTTGGGGATCCACACTAGATCCCAATCCTTTAGTCATGTGCTGGAAAAGGTAAAAAGAATAAAGCGTACGCGTTATGCTTTGTTTATATATTATGGCCCCCCAACGTCCCTTTTATTTATGGCAGACATAACACATATGCATTATGATTTGGTAAATCCCAAACCTAAGAATTTAAAACGCGATCACATTATAATAGAACGCGTACACGTTTTGCTTTTTTTCGAGTTTTTGTCCACTTTTTCGCCCCCCAACTTCGTGCACTTACCCAATCGACAACCCTTCATATGTATTCAATCTATTAAACAAGAAATAATTAAACCTAGTTGATAGTATCTTGTTGCAATCCTTTAAAATATATATATATATATATATATATATATATATATATATATATATATATATTATTAGACTAGGTAAAAAATGGTTTTAGAAGGGACCCAAAAACCCAGTACGACCCGAAAGATAGAGCGAAGAGAAAACAAGAAGACAAACAGATGGAAAAACAGGTCCAAAGACCAAAGAGAGAGACTGGCAAAGCACCAAAAGAAGGGAGATAAGGAGAGAAGAAAGAGGCATCACCAGTCAAGGAGGCTTGACCACAGAAGGCTCCTCTCCTCCATAATCTATCCTCCAATGAGAACATCGGGATAAATGAGAAGGCGGAGGAACATTTTTTTTGTTTTTCCTATTAGATAAAAATGTCCAACCATCCTTAAAACCACAAGTCTCCAGAGATATATTCACTATTTTTCCTAGTTAAGTATTGATTTTTGTCTTGGTTTTTGTGCATCGAAAATTTTGGTGTTACAATTTCCTCTCCCTATTCATTTTGTTCTTCCTCATTTTATTCATCATCTTCCGCTACTTCTTCAACCCTCTGTTCCAAACTATGTACCCTAACCCTTGTTTTAGTTAACATTGCCATAATTTTTTCTAATTTGTCTTGTTTCTCTTCACCCTCAACATTAATTTTCCCACTGATGGATCCAATTCTGGTTTGGGCCATTTTTTACTTAAACACTTTGAAATAAAACAATATTTAAGGTTTTGAATGAGCTTCATTAGGCAAAGTGTTGAACCTATCACTCTAATACCAAGATATAACAACCCATTTACTATTTAACTAAATGAAAGTGGAGAAAGTTAAGAAAAGAAGCCATATTTTTATTCATTTGAAAACATAACCAAAAGTATATGAGCCACTTAACATCAACATCCATATTAAAATTCCTTACTTAACCACTAAATAATTTGACCATTGATTAACAATAAAGAGGAAGGTAATATTGTTCCCTTTCATTTTCCATTTTGTAAAATTAAATTTGATGCTTCCAAATTCCATACACTAATCATAAAAATGATTTCTAACATTTGCATTTTGTACGAATGTCATTCTTATAAAATTGATAATGATCATATCATATAAACTCAATATACTACATATAGTGAGCTTTGTTTGGTGCAAGCCTTTGACAGAAAGTTTTATTTTTCATTCTAGTATCTCATCTTCTTCGTCAGAGTTAGATTTTTTTAGTGTGAAAGCTGACAAATTTCTCATGCTCTATGTTTTTGTCTTCATGTTGGTTATGGACTCATTTTTTCTCTATTTTGTTCCTAGATTTGAGTTGGTTCTAGAATGGTTTTTTCTTTGTTTTGTTCCTATTTTTGAATCTTGAAATATTTATGGCTACATTTGGATTGTATATCCTCACAACCATACTCGGGAGAGGAAGAGTATAATTGGGACATTTTTCCACCAACCATAGACCTAGTAGTCTCCCACACGCCTCCTTTACAGAGTGACCATTCCCTTCAAAAAAGAACATAGATCATGGATTATGTGGAAAGAGGATGTATTATATGAACTAAAGTTTTCGTCTACCTTTAGGAACCTACCTTGGGAATATCATGACACCAATTGAGATAGGATTGGAATAATTTATACTACTATGTCTAATTAAGTATACCATAATTTGACATGTTTGTGGCCACAAGACTATAGGGAATACGAGAACCTCCAAAGTCTTCGAACTCCTTAAATATATTTAGATATACCTTGAATATTAAATTAAGTTCTCGAGAACTTAATGTGACTGACACCACCTAGTGTGTCACATCCTAGTCTCACTAATTCCAAAGGGTCTACAACCTTTCCAAGGGTTAAAAATAGGTTATCTACTCATTCTATAAGCACAAAAATTAAGTGAGGTAATGTCAATTTCATGCTTAATAAAAGCATTAAATTTAAGTCAGAAAAGTCCATTCATTTATTACTGAAATTTTATATCAATATAAGCATGTCGAAACTAGAGTGTTGTTCTATATTGTTTCATCGAGAGATCACACAAAGAAATAATTTAATATTTATTATTATCTTATTAATTTGTATTGGATTAGTTTTCCCATAGTTTATGTTTGATTTGATGGACTCTTATTTATTTTGATTGGTTAGGGGCAAGATAATAGATCAACACATAAAAGATAGTAATGGAATTAACAACAACATTCAACTAAGACCGATTGGATTCAATGGGAAGAGAAAATTTATAGGATTACTAAGAAGTGAGTAAATTTTATCATCTTCTGATCACCAAAGATAACTAGACACCAAATTATATGAGGATTTTGAAAAATACATTTGGTAAAAAGGAAAAAAACTAAAAAAATTAATAGGGAAGAGACGTCTCCAAACCTGAAGCTAGGGGAAAAAACAACAAGCCATAAAAATAAATAGTTGGAGTCAACTGCATAAGTTGTTTTATTTTTCATACATTTGAGATAAGGATTTCTTGGAGACACAAGTCTGCAATTGTTGGTTGTGCATCAATTCCTATAACTGACATTCTCTACATAATGTTGCGAGATTCAAATTGATATCAACAAGGGATTGCATTTGCACTGGTTTAGCATGGTTGTAATTGAAACGATAAAAAATGAATTTTTATGAAATCTAATTCTACCAAAATGATAAGGAATCCTCCTTTTTTTTCATTGATGTTGCTACGAATCCTTTATTAATGACAGAAAATACAATGGAGGGAGGATGGAATGCAATTTAGATTATCAAATGGGAGATTTTGTTTATCCCAAAACCAAAACTTAGAATAGATATAATTAATTCATGGTATTTTCAATAGGATAAACACCATACCTTTCACTGATGCTAAATCACTTCTGAACTCCTTATGCATTTTAAAGTTGATGTTTCCAGATGCCATACAGTAATCATCAAAATTATTTCTTACATTTACATTTTGTATGAATGCCATTATTTACAAATTGATGATGATCATATCATATAAACTCAATGTACTAGATATAGTGATATTTTTTGGTGCGATCCTTTGATGAAATTTTTTATTTTACATTCTGGTCTCTCATCTTTTTCATCGAATTTAGGTTTATTTTTTAGTGTTAAATTTGATAGGTTTATGTTGCTCTCTATTTTTATGTTGATGCTGATTCTGGACTGGTTTTTACTCTATTCTGTTTCTTGTTTTGTGTTGGTTATGGAATGGTTTTTACTTTATTCTATCCTTATTTTTGACTCTTGAAATATTTATGGCTATATTTGGATTATATATCCTTGCAACCATAATAGGGAGAGGTAGAGTATCATTGGGAATTTTTTTCTCCAACCATAGACCTGGAAGTCTCCCGCACACCTCCTTTACGGAGTGGCCCTTCCGTTAGATGAAACACATAGATAATTAATTATGTAGAAAGAGGATGTATCATATGAAATGAGGTTGTCATCTACCTTCGGGAACCTACCTTGGGCATCTCACAACACCAAGTGATCTAGGATTGGAAAAAATTATACTCTTATGTATAATTAAGTATACCATAATTTGACATGGTTGTGGCCACAAGACTATAGGGAGGACGGGCACCCACCAAGTCTCCCAACTCATCAGCTAGATTTAGTTATAACTTGAATATTAAATTAAGTTCTTAAGGAGTTAATGTGAACGACACTCAAAAAATCCAAATGGTCTACAACGTTTCCAAGGGTTAAAAATACGTTATCTTCTCATTTTAGAAGTGCAAAAATTAAGTGAGGGAATGTCAATGTCATGCTTAATAAAGGCATTAAAATTTAAGTCAAAAAAATCCATTCATTTATTACTTAAATTTTATACTAATATAAGGGTGTAGAAACTAGACTGTTGTTCAATATTGTTTTATCAAGATATCACACATCAAAATAATTTAATATTTATTATGATCTCATTAATTTGTATTGGATCATTTTTCCCAAATTTTTCATCTGGCTTGATGGATTATTTATTTATTTATTTTGATTGGCTAGGAGAAGGATAACGAATCAACACATAAAAGACGGTATTGGAATTGACAACAACATTCAATTAAGACTGATTAGATTCAGTGGGAAGGAAATATTTCTAGGATTACTAAGAGGTGAGTAAATTTCATTATCTTCTTATCACAAAAGATAACTAGAGGCTAGTTCATATGAGGAGGTTGACAAATGCATTTGGTAAAAAGGAAAAAACCACAAAAATTAATCTTTAGAGACATCTCCAAACATGAAGATAGGGGAAAAAACAACAAGCCTTAAAAATAAACAACTAGATTCAAATACGTAAGTTATTTTATTTGTCAGACATTTGAGATAAGTATTTTTTGGAAACACAGGTCCGCAATAGTTGATTATGCATCACTTCCTACAATCGACCTTCTCTACCTAATGTTGTAAAATTGTAATTAAGATCAATAGGGGATTACATTGGCATTGGTTTAGCATGGTTTTAATTGAAAAGATTAAAAAAATGCATTGTTATGAAATTTAATTCTACCAAAATGATAATGAATCCTACCTTTTCATCATTAATGTTGTTATCAATCCTTTCTTATGAAAGAAAATTAAAATATTGTATAAGCAACTGAATTTGATTAAAAATCTAATGTAGGGGGGATGGAATATAGTTTAGATTATCATATGGGAGTTTCTATTCATCCCAAAAATTAAAAATCAGAACAAATATAATTAATTCATGGTATTTCAAGCACCATAAACCTCATACCTTTCACTGATGCTAAATAACTTCCGGACTCCTTATGAATTTTCCTCCTCTTCCTAATATGTCCCCTTTGTTTTTTTACTCCTGAATGAATGATTTTTAATCTCCTTTTCTTTTCTTTGTATTTCTTCTTTTTTTTACTACTTCTATTCTCCCATTTTTAATCAAATTCCCCTCCTCCACGTGAATGTGGAGAATTTGTAGTTAATAGAGTGACTCCTTCTTAAAATGTGGGTAATCTTCCAAAAATAGGAAATTTTAATAAATTTATAAACTACTTCTTCCAACTGGTGCTTCTAGAGTTGAAAATTTCACCTTGGATTCTTTAAATGTAATTAAAAAATTACCATCCTTCCTCAAATTTTGGGCAAACCTTTTAGTATTTATCTTGTACATAGTGTTACACATTATTTGTTTTATTTAAAACCATTAATTATTTTATTATTAACTACTATATATTAATACTTGTCTCTTAGTATTATTTATTAATTTATTTAAAAAATAAATTATTACTATCCCTCATGTGATTTATTTATTTAATAATTTTATTAAAAAGTGCCTTCAATAATAATTTGGTGTTATTAATATTTACGCATGAACCAAATCCATATATATACTACCTATATAGACTGATAACTGCATCATAAACCTATTTTCCGTTAAGACTTAAAAAGAGTTCTTAGCTACTCTTGTGGCCATGCGAGTTCGGGAAAAAAGGATTTATAGTTCACTAAAGTGGACACAACCTAGTCACATGGTTTACATCCCTTTGCCACATTGTTTTCCATCATGTATCGGCATCCTCCTGATGATACTATCCCTCCTTTTGCGGGTGATTTTTCATGCGCACACCACCACTCAACTTAGCACTCACACATTTGTTAGTGTTAGGAAATAAACATTCAAAAATAAATTATCTTATAAACTCGTAATAATACTTAATACTTTTGCAAGGCATAAATAAGGAAAAATTATAATTTCACATATAACCATGGTCATATAATTTATTTACTGATCAACATACAATATAACTCATTTCAAAACATATAACAACTACATTCATTCATAATTAAATAAAATGCCATAATATTAGGGTTGTGGCATCCCTCCCTACTAGAAAAAGACATCGTCTCGATGTTAATCTGCAAATAAAAACATCACATGTTTGATCAACTGAAATTATAAGTATCTAAAACATAACATGTCCAATCAAATAAAATTATTAAGTGTCTATCAAATGATCATAATGTCTAATCAAATAAAAGTATCAAGTGTCTATTAAATGACATTAATGTCTAATCAAATGAAAGTATCAAGTGTCGATCAAATGACCATAATGTCTAATCAAATAAAAGTATCAAGTGTCTATGAAATGACCATAATGTCTAATCAAATAAATTTTGGCACATGTTGACCAGTGTGATGTTTCCAACCGAAACACAAAATATTCCATCAACCTTATTAGTTTCCATTAGTATGTGGGGACCATACAAATGCATTGACAGAGTCTCCTTCACTGCCACCTGGAAATATGGAAGATTGAATATATGTTTAAATTAGCAAGGACATGGGTTAGGTGCATGATTTGTAGCTATCGTCGATGGTGTAGCCAAACATGTGACCCAGGTCTCCTACTTCAATCTCAGATAGGTGTTTGGTGAGATGGATGTGGATTCCCTGAAAAATGTCAAGGCTTTGTTGCTTTTGTGTCCAAGCTTACTAAGGCTATTTTTTTATCTAGGCCCTACTCCAAGAACGTGTCCAACGCCGCATCGAATATGGAAAAAATTATATAGCTACAGTAAGCGGTTTCAAATAAAAAGTAGTTTTGAGCATATTTCACCTATTTGGTAGAAACTGGTATCACAGAAAAATTGCCCACATGTAAGGGAAATTCAGTAACCACATTTTGGTGTTTTTTTCGACCTAAATATATACAAATTTTTTATTCCAAGAAGAAAAATCCCTATCTTTCTCATTTTTTACCACCAAACATAATTCTACATGCTTCCCATGATTACCTTCATAATATAAATTCTAACACAACGAGACAATGTGTGTTATATCACAATTTTAAAAAACAGAGACAGTAAGACATGCTAAAGTCCTATGTGTGGATATTCCATAAGATTCATTAATGGTGGCCATGGCTTTAATGATGTTGAGATCACATGAATCCCTTAATTGCATAACAATTCAAAGAACTTGTTATTTTTTGTGTTTGTACAATTAGTGACTAAGCTGCCTATGTATTATGTTTATATCATTTATTTGGCACGTGTGTTATGTTTTGTATATTGTTGTTGTCTTATTTTTATGTTTTGATTGTACATGTGATTACAAATTTCAAAGACAATCTTGCATAACTCTGACATAGATCTAAAAACAACCCGAATCAGAATATATACACAAATTGAAGCACAACATAATTGAAAATATAAAATTATCAAGGTAAATACTTGAGTGATATTTTAACATGCCCAAGTAAAAGATTATTGCTTATTAAACCCTTGTAGAAGTTTAATTTAAAGAAGATTGAGTGGTGACTTCATAAATTGCTTATAAAAATAACAATTTAAAAAATAGATATAAATGCAAAATCACTTGCCTACGAAATCCACACTTTCTTTGAACCATGACTGCTATATTAGAACTGAAGCTAGCTACCTAAAAAAATAAGTCCTGATCAGTGCAAGGAGGAGAGTTTGAATTTGAAATGGACATAATGTTTATGATCTTAGGTTTTATATTTCCCACCTTTTGCATGAATATATGTGAAACCACAATGGAAACGCTCCCACTTACACATTCGGTTCCTGAATTTTACAGCTTTAATTTTTTTCACATGGATTTTCAACTTTCGAATAATTCATTCATAATTAACCAGCTTAGACATTTGCATTGTATGCAAATTGTACAAATAGTAGTTGAAATAAATACGATCTCGGGTCAATAACTTGTAAATGTAAGGCCACACCAAAACACCACTAGGGGTGCTAGGTAAGGCACTTACAAATTTTCATGACATATGATAGCCTCTCTCAGAGGTTTTAGACTTGCAAGACATATTGTTTTAGACTTGTGTACGTAACTTATTTTTTGATAACTTCTAATTTTATGATTAATTTTTGTCTTAATTTTGACCAAGAATAAAAAGACTCATTAACTAGCCAATCAAGTGTCACAAAAATGTTATTTATAATTAAATATTAAATATATAATTTAAAAATATAACCCAAACATTAAATTATAAAATTAAATTGAATTGATTGGTCGAAGAAAAAAATTAATTGAAATGTTAAAGCTAATATACCTGGATAATAAACATAAATAAATTTACAGTCCGTCAACGAAATCAAATGCTTTACAATCAGAAAATGGAGCAGAAAAGTTTTGGGAAAATCCACTTTGACCTCGTTGCAGTGCTTCCAAATATAGCGGAACGCGAAGTTGCTGATTTAGCAGAACCGCGGCCTATATTAAGCGGACTCTCAACGGACTTCATTGATGTACAGCGGTTCAGAGGGGCCAAACTCCTCCATCCTCTGCTCGTCGGCGTCTCTTTCACGCACAAATTTTCCTTCACCGATTTCGATTTCTGTTGAAAATTGACAGTTTTCAGCTTCATCTTCCCAAACATTTGGCCCTCCTGGTAATTACTGGAAACCGATCTCTTCAGAAAAGAGTTATCCGCCCGATTATTGTTGGGATTCCCTACTTGTTTGAGACGGATGTCCTCCATCTTCATGGGTGGTGTTTTTATCAACCCCGGGGTTAATAATTGCTGCCATTTAAGTCCTGTTTTACTCGCCGAAGAGGGCGACTTTGTTTTCCGATTTGCCTGCTTGGATGTAGAAGAATCACCGGTTGAAGTCGCCAAATTACCCTGCTGTAGATTTTTGTGAGAGGCAGAGTAATAACCCTTTGTTTGGGAATCCGTTCTCCATGCCTGCACCTTCTCATTTAAAAGAAGGCGATTTTCATGGGTTGAGTTGGATTTACTGTATGGAAAATGTGCGAGAGGAAGGAGACGGCCTTGATGAAACAGATCGTCCGCCGGGCAAATGTTATACGCCGTCGAGCTAGATCGGCCCAAGTCGAAGTCGAACTCCTTGCGGTGTGAAGATCCCGGGCTCGATTCACGTAACGCGGCCTCCCTTTCCACGGGCAGCCCAACGCCTGTGAAAGCCCCTCGTTCCGTAACGAGGTCACACAAGGAAAGAGTTTCCTCCTCCTCGTCTTCCTCCCACCGAATGCACATAACTGAGTCTGGGGTGATCCATAATTTGTCAGTCTCAAAAGCGATTCCCAATCCCATTATATCTCTTTGATATGCCCGAATCGCCCAAAGCTGTGAATCCTTTTAACAGCTTTTCACACCAGTGGAGAAATATGAAATTGAAATTGAAATTGCAATTGTTTTAACTCCAACAGAAATAACAGTAAAAACAGGAAGCAAAAAGATGAGCAGTATTCGTATTAAGTGGGATTTTAGACTCAGATCTCCCATGGATATATACACGTGGGAAGCGAGGGTCCAGACGGAAATTTTTCTTATCATTTTAAAAATATCTAAGCAATCTAGAAAAACCAAAATTTCAACATGCAGATGAAAATGTCTTAGTTTGAAGTGAGCGCATCAATTGTAGGGTCCGTTGTTCCAGAAGAAATATATGATTAAACTAGCAATTGCAAATGAGTTGCAAATTACGCCGGAGATGGTAGCAATATTTAGTTTATTTGAGTTGTATTTCGGGTTGATATTGCATGGATGTTTATATGCTGTTGCAAAGCTCTTATTTTGTTAGTGCCCACATTTTTGTAAGACACAATTATCTACTAAAGCTACCTTTTTAACATGTCAATGTTCCCGAAGCGTATTCAATAATCTCATTTTGTGGAGCTTATTAACATCTCTCACACAAAACTATCTTGTACCAATTTTGGAGATAAAGTTGGTTTTGTTTTGGAAAGGGTTCTCAACAAATTTAATACTTGTCTTGACATTGGGCTAGCAAATCAAACAAAATTGCTAATTTCTCACTTTCTCTAATTTTGCATATATCTCTTATATCTATGGGTATAAGTCATCTTCTCCATAACAAGCATGTACCATTTTATGGCCTTTAATCCAATTACATTCATGCACCATTTTAATTCCCCTATCCTTCATTAATCTCTTTACTATTTAGACCTTGTCCCACCTAAAAAATACCCTTATATAATAGTATAATAAATGGTTCTCATATAAATTTAACTTCAAAAAACATAAATAAAAAATATCAATAAAAGAATTAAAAAAAGACATGAAATCCTATAAAAACTAATATCTTACATATTTATGCATTAAAAACAAATTTTGCACAATGTGTATGATGTGCCCTAAATATGAGATCTTCTTCCCTTTGAGATATTAGAAAACTTGAACGAAAATAGTGGATTGTGAATAGGAGCCATGTGACCATTTAATTGATTGACCAGACACAAAAACACACATCCATGTCCCAATAAACGCACCAAGGGTATTGGTATGGTTGGATATATATTATAAATGAAAATGGACATATATTAGTTGTGACTCACCCAAGGATTGACTGACCACCGTTAACATCTATACAAACACAGTAGGGAAATGCTCCAAAAATACCAATGTGGCCGTTGTCATTCCTCAAACATTTGTTATTCTGAACTCAAGTATTTGTACGCAGGGAAGAAGTGAAATAGAGCAACTATAAAATACAGTGTTTTTTCTGTGTCAATGGAAGCTTTGTAAGGCGGAAATCCATTGCAAACGCGAGCGCCGCGGCCATTGAAAGTGAGTAGTCCACCCGCAGATGTGTTTAGGAAGCTTTGATGTCAATATTATTTAAAAGAATTACACTGGTGCACTATCTTTATTGCCTAATAAAATTATAGAGGTAGAGAGAACAGTGGGTGATTTTGATTACCAGAATAAAAAGTTGGAAACCCATTTGGGTATTCTGAAGGGTGAGATTGCATCCTTAACGGAAGATAAAACTTAACTGTAATCTCAAAACGAAGAAATGGAAGTCAATTGAGTGCAAAAATAGAGGATTTTAGTAAAATTCTGTTAGAAAAGGATGAACTCCAGACACAGGCTGAGATAGAGAAAACGCAGCTGCAAAATAAGAACGAAGACATACAAATCCAATTGAAGACAATGATAAAGCATTGTGGACAGGCCTATTTATATTAGAATGGCGGTGAGATATTTCCCTGCCATAAATGTCAAAGGAAGTCGGCAAAGACCCAACAACAATGGATGAGTGTTACAACACCTATTCCCTCACTGCCATATGCAATTGGAAAAAGCACAGAGATTAGTAAAAAATAATTTTGCTATCTTTCAAGGTTCAACGTGTTTGTATAATGATCTTCTAGGAACCTAATCGGACTACAGCACAGAGATTATTGAAAAAGAAAAAGAAAACGAAAAAAATAAGACACTGATTAACAATTGCCACTGAAATCTAGCTACAAGTAAATGAAAAACGGCAGCAATATTTCTCATTGTAAGTAACGTGTTTATTAACTGACATTAGTATGAGATAGCTCCATTTGCAGAGATTAATGAAGTTTTTCATGACAACTGTTGTGCTCCATTCAAACCAACCATGTGGAGTGTTATTTGTGTGGTTCGGTGACTGGGAGGATGACCCCTATTTCCTCCAGCTGCCTCCTGCAAATTTTATTTGTAAATTCGTTTTGGCAAAATGATTTGACCAAATGGAAAGGAGGATTAAAAAACTTGGATCCCCATTTTTTTAATTGAATCTGAAATTTCCAAGGAAAATGTAAATTATTAATGTCAATACCCTGTTCGAGAGCTCTTATTGGTACTGCCAAAGTAAAAATTTTATCCAAACGGTGCTTCAAACGAAAAAGCGTTGTAATTCTACTGTTTCGCTAAAAAAATCAGCGAAATTTGGCTCAAAATAATTGATTTCTCCCCTGGTCTCTCGCCAGCAAACAAGATCAATATGCTTCTGATCCAATCCGCAAATTACCGATTAAAACGAGATAAAAGAAGGCCGTTCTTCGATGGTTTTAATACTCCTTTCACGAGCATAAAAGGAAAAAAATATTTTCAGAACGAAAACGTAAAGCACAAATCATATACGGCAGAGATCAAATCCAGCTATATGGAAACTATTATCTACCGTTCATGATCATTTCAGTTGCTGTAGTACTTCGCAGAATTGTTTCTCTTCTAGTACATTAGTAAGTAAAATGTATCTGTACTGGACACATATGACAGGAAAATCTGCAGGATTTCATTCCAAAAAAAGCGGCCATAATAAATGACACTTACTTACCTAAACAACATTAAATAAAATGGTGGCCGGAAAATTTCAATTGGAAATAGAGTCACCGGAATTTGACAGTTTCCAGCAGGAGCTTCTTCAAAGTGGACGCCTCCGGTGAATTATATATTTACAAGCTCACCGAAGTATTGTTTGGTGAGAGGGATGTTGTGAAGTGACAGAGGAAAGAGAAGATGATAAAACCTAACTTGTAGAAGGTTTAATTACTTATGTGTTACCAAATAATTAAGTCGAAGGGTTGGTGGGTAACCTCACGAATTCAAAAGCACGCGCAGACGTTGATTGGTCAATGGAACAGAGCGGTCCACGTCACGGGTCAATACTTGTCGTCGCCTCTCAAATCGTTCATGTAAAAGTGGTGTGGTCAATTGTTTATTACGCTGCCAAATGTTAGTTATTGTAGCTGCCTTTTGATCTCTTCACTACATAACTTTAAAAAAATGTGGAATTTTGGTTTTGCGTTGTTTTTATAGGTTTATGAACTAGCAATCGCACGTGATGTGTGCGATGGAAACGCCGAAAGAGAGCAAATTAAGAAAATGTGAAAATAAAACAAAAGCATCATGTTTTTGAAAGTTAATTATAAAAGAACGACAGGGAGTGAATTCAAAAGTATAAGTTTTAGTAGATCGGCTAGCAGTACAGTCCCAAAAAAAACTTTTGAAAAGTTAAGGAACATAGTTTAAATATTGCATTAAAAGTAGTTGTAGACATAGCTAACTCATGGAAAAAAGGGGAATTAGATACAAAATGTACGCGATATGTACATGCGATCTTGCTATAAGGAAGTTGTTGCACCGATGGAGTTTGTAGATTGAGAAAGGTGGAAGAGGTGAAGTTGTTAAGACAAGTGCTGGGGGAGGTGTGGGAGAGAAGAAGGAAGGTAGTGAAGGCGAGATTCCTCTTGTAGTCTGGATTGAAGAAGGGGAGTGGAGGACATGCGAGAGTAACGGGAGAAAGAGAATGATGGAGAAATTCAAAGGAAGAAAGAGACAGAACTTTTGAGTGGTAGTTGTCTACGACCCGTGTTAATGTAAGTCCTTGAGACTTGTGGATGGAAAAAGCCCATGCCATTTTGAGTGGTAGTTGTCTGTGACCCCCTCTAGAAATGGGAGGAATAGGAACATGCAAGGGGATATTCAAATCCTAGGGAGGTCCTGTGTAATGATGAAACTTGATGACGACAAAAAGAGGTAGACCAAGAGGTCTGGATGATTCCTCATAGACTATGTCAATGATAGAACTAGTAGCGCCATTGACAAGACCTTTATCAACCCACAAATTTGCGGAAAGAATTACTTTTTGGTTGATGCAAAGAAGAACCTTGGGCTTTAATTGATCGTCTTCTGTGTCACCTGATGCAGAACATTTATTTTTTTCAGCAATTGATCTGGCAATTGGAGAGTTAAGGGATTTCAACATAATAAGGTTGTGGGAGTCCACAAGGTCATTCTGAGCGAAAAGATGAGGGGCATCTTTAAAATAAATTTTTTCTTGTTCGGAAAGGGAGGAAACAGATCTTGACATAAGAGCTTCCCAGTTCTGTAGTAGAGGTACTGCGTTACAAATGTTGAGTAGTAACTTATGGAATGATGCCTGTGTTGGATCACAATCTTGTTGACGGAAGATTGAATAAAGGTAGACAGATATGTTGAATTCTTTCCAAAGGGTAGCTTCGTATGACTTGCTGACATAGAGAGGAATGTCCATAACTGTAGGAATTTGACCGAAGTCTCTAACAAGGATCATAGATCTTCCTCCAAATGTAGAATTGTTGAAGTGCGGGAAAGCCTCCCTTAGACGATAGTCGATTTTGGAAAGCAACTTTGGCCCGAAGAAACTCATTTCATCAATTAGAATGTATTCAGTGTGCTTGAGGGAGTCTTGAAGAGATGATAAAGCTTGGCCCTCTAAGGGTTTGAGTTCTTTAATGGAAATCCGGAGGCTTGTGTGTATTGTTGAAGCTAAAATGTTGAAAGCAGCAACCCCTGTTGGGGCGAGTAAAAGGAGAGGTGAAAGGCCTTGGATGGATGAAGATGCAAATGAAGACTTTAAAATGTTAATGAGGAATGATTTTCCAGTACCAGCAGTACCTTGTTTAATAAGTCTCAGTGGAGGAAGGCTGGATTTCTTAGCGAAGTGTTGAATAACTATGTCGAAAGCTTGTTGTTGTTCTGGAGATAAACCTGAAGCTGGAGGGTGGAATCTATCCACGAGGGAAGTTGAAATATGCTCTGCCTTTTTGTCTTCTATGAAAGTGGCCCCAAGAGACCGCAAAGAAATGGGAACTCGATGTGCACTCCAATTGTGCAGGGGTGTCAAATTCACGAAGGCCCAACATTTGCAAGCTATCTAGGAGAGAAGTGTTCCCCAGCCGGAATCGAGCCAAAACCTGCCAATCATATAGTTGTTGAACAGGCAAGGGGGGCTCACCCTCTGATTCATTATCACTGCTGGAGGCTGGCGATGGATTTGATTCGTGTCGTGTAATATGCCAGGACTGATAATTGTATCTGAATAAATTCCATGTAGAAATGGTTTCTTGAGGTGTCAAACCAATATCAGTAGAAATGTTGGGGAAAGGTTTGTATAGGAGTTATGACCAACAGAAAAGTTCAAAAGAGGGGGAATCCCTAGATGGAACACACTGAAACTTGGGGAACACCTGAACAATAGCTGGTACAGAATGATTCTTCAATCTATTGTGTTTACGGTATTTGCTGTAACTCCAATCACGAACAATTGTAATAAGTGTAAGGTTGTCCATGGTTAAAGGTTGGACCTTGTATGCATCTAAAAGGAGGGATGTTTCTGCATCCTCACACTCTGTTTCAACCAACTTTCTTAAGATTTTTCTACCTACATTAAGCGACACAAAAGTGCAACTGCACATTACAAGTGGCAATTTGAGGAGCATGTGGCATGTTTCTTGTGCGCTAATGTCATGTTCAACCACACTCTCAGTCAACATTTTTTTTATGGCTAATTGTGCTGGCAGATCAGGATCTAAAGCTGTCGACAATCTAGAAAGCATTTGGTGGTATGTTTCTGACCTTTGCTCTGCTTTGGAAGCATACTTAGCAATGTATTTGAGGACAACATGGTGAGATAACACAGGTTGACAATCGATATTGGATCTCCATATGGATAACATTGCTGGATTGTGTGTGCTCAATCTATCATCATTCCTTTTAGGAAGGTATTTAACTGAAGCACTCTCATCAACAAACAACAGAGAAGTGGCTCTATTCTCCCAAGGTGCATTATACCAACACTGGAGGTGATTTTTTTTTTTTCGGAGACAAGTATGCTCAAAACACTTTGTGTGTCATTGAACTCGATTTATCAACTCCTCCAAATCTTGCAACGGGGAAACTGCAAGGACTTGAGATGAAACTAAAAGGAAAGGGTCATCCTGGATATTCTTGTGAAAAAATTCTGAGCGAATGGAAGGAGGGTGCATATTCCATGCAGATATGTAGGTATCAAAGTATTGTCTTACTTTGTTCACAGATTCATTATTTGACCAGTTGATGCAATCAACGTCGGGAGCATCTTCAAGCCATAGGAAACCATGAACATGTGTTGAACCTCTATGTTTCCATTCATACCTGTGGTAAAGGAAGGTTAATCGTTATGTATTTAAGCGAAACAAAAGTAGAGAGCATTGAAGAAAATTACATGTACCGATAGTCTTTGGCTCAAAGATGTTTTTGCAACACTTCTTCACAAAATATTGTGAATCTTTGATGTAAGTATGCAGCGACACGATGAGGGTAGCTAATAATGTTCTTGGTCCTCCAGTGTTGCGTTGCACGGGCCTCAGAAGGACTAAATCCTGGCATGATGTTATGTAGGTCTGGCCATTTTGTGTCTGCGGCACTAAGAGTGAAGAAGAGTGTAGGGGGCCCCCAATTGTTCAATCATGTCTGAGACCTCCCCTTTTCTCTTTGACCAAAATGTTCGTGTCCCCCATAGGTTGGTTCCGAATCTCATTAAACTCTGTGGAAGGAAATCATCAGGGAAATCATACAGCCATTTTCGTAGTTGGCCTATAGTGGGGGGGACACCATGTTCAAGGTTCAACCT
This sequence comes from Taxus chinensis, assembly GCA_019776745.2. NCBI lineage: Eukaryota > Viridiplantae > Streptophyta > Pinopsida > Cupressales > Taxaceae > Taxus > Taxus chinensis. The sequence continues at coordinate 149,656,023 of CM034154.1, forward strand.
CATGAAAACTACAGCTGTAGACTGGCTCCTATGTCTCATAATAAGGTTAAGCAAAAAATACCAGAACCTAGGGTGTGAACCAAACCGATTGTCATGGTAGCACATCAAGTGGAGGGAATATTCATGCATCTGAACATCCTTCATGCATGGTTGTTTAAATAATGCTGCACCAATTGGAAACAAAGTTGGAAAAGCCATTGAGAAAAGGCCCACTGTTGTGTATTCATTAATTGGTGAATTCCCGACTTCAGGCCAAGCCAAGGAGCAAGCTTGTAGCACATCCATTTGAAAGCAGGTACTGTTCGATTAACTCCTCTTCAGTGCCAGTGTTTGGGTTTGAAGAAAAAAATGAGGATGTTTCATCGGGATACTCATAAGGGTTGGAAGGAGGGTTGTCATTATCCTATGCTTCAGAGAAGTGAGAGGCTGGAAGGTCTATAGGAATAGAGTTAAGGGAGGAGGAAATGTTTTTAGGTTCTGGCGGGAGAGAGGAAAGAGCTTCAGTGTCAATAAGAACATCCTTATAGTAGGGGTCATGGATAATTTTATATTGAAGCGCCTCCCAAACACGGGACCTGCTAACGTAAAAGTTGTACTTTGTTTGTTGAATTCCATTCTTTTGAACCAACAAGAGATCCAAATCTTCTAGCTGATAGAGGAAGGTATTTGGCAATGGAAGAAATGTTTTGTGGGAAACTTATTGTGTGACCTAAATATTTGCATTGTCCCCCGCGCATTTGTGTGACTTGTAAAACTGGATTAATGTGACCAATCAACATTTCTTTGACTTGGGTTAAAGATTTGAGAACGACAGGTTGAATGCCAGGATACATATTGTTCCAAGAGGAGAAGCGATGTCCATTTCTTTTGGACTTGCACTTAATGCATGTGTGTTTGCCTGTCATGGAAGGTTATGTGTATGCCCGGGTAGTTCTCAAGGAAAAATCGAGCAGGTGTGGAAGTGCGATAAAAGATCCAGTCTTTGGTAGAATTTGCGCTGTCCGTTTGCCCAAGAAGGTAACGCAGGGAATGTGTTGTGGAGCGGAATGGGGAGGGTGGAAACTTTGGGTTGACCATTGCGGTGAATATGGGATGAAGGGAGCGGTAGCGCTGAAGAATGCGATTCATTGTTGCGTACATGATGCAGACAAGGTGTGACACAAGTGGTGTGGTTAATGCAAAGAGGAAAAGGAGAATTGTGTGGTGCGTGGCGGAAAGCAACAGGGGAAGACATGAATGGGGGGTGGACACTAGTTTGGAAAGGGCTAGAACTTGCAGGCATTTATTGGATTTGGCGATAGCGCTCACGTCGGGAAGCATTGATTTCTTCTTTGTGCAAGGCATAAATATCTCTTCGTCGTTGTTGTTGCTCCGAGGTAGGCATTGTGCATAAAGCAACTTGTGAAAATGAATTAAAAAAAAGGTGGCATAAGAGAAGATTAAAAGAGTGCCAAATTATGTATGTGGATAAGGGGAAATGAATGCAAAAACCATTTGTAAATGCTAATCTTGGTGGAAATGTTTTATATTTTGGTAGCTAAACACAATAAAACTAAAGCAATATGATTTGTTGTTGCATATATTTTTAAGGAAGTAAAGAAAGAACTACAAGGGTGTGTATGGAGTTTTTTATTAGGAAAAAACATAGAGGTATGGCTTCATTTTTTGTTTACATAGGTATTAAGAAGGAACAAGGTAGAAAGAAGAATAAAATTAATTCTAAACATAGACAAACATTAAAGAAATGAATAAAGTGTTCCATAATGTTAGAAAAAACACTACACACACACACACACACACACACACAACACACACACACACACACACACACACATTGGACCATACATTTTTATCAATTACAAAAAAGGTGTCTCTGCGATATAGATATGCATGTAAACCAATAATAACAACCATAAAATGGAAAACTTGGAGAGTTATAGTCCATTATAACATGTGGAAAAAATCATATTACAAATGTTTCTATGGACAAAAATATATTACATAGGAGATATGAGCAAACAATGAAGAAACTAAAATATACTAAAGTGTTATGGTGCCTAGGAAAGGAAAAGTCAAGTAATGACTTTCGATTCGGCCAATTTAAGGGAATCAAGTATTACATATTTCAGTTGTGTATTTCCATGGAAGGTTTCTTTTTTCACGGATAGAGTGAATTTGTATTCACGGCCAATTATCTGGTTTGTAATCTCTGTTGTATCCTCATCGTCTATGCACAATAGTTGGAGGTCTGCTGCCGCGACACCCATGATTTCTTCAGCAGCTTGTGTCAAATTTTGTTACCGATTGTAGCTCTCCTGAGTCATCTTGCAAGTTTATACGGAGAGCATACCTATAATTTCATTGATGCACATGAGACTTACAACTTGCACAAAACCACGAGCCATTGTTTGCTGGTTTCAATTTCTTTCGGAATTACTTATCACCATTTGCAAGGTGGCAAGCCAAGTAGTAGAAGTTATCTATTGCGATGTCTGCAATTATAGCTTTAAGAGTAGCCCATTCATTGCTCTCTGTATTGCCCATTTGAAGTATTTCTGCAATTGTTGCCACTAGTTTTAAGCTTTAAGGAGGACCTAGAAATTTGTTCATTACAGAGGGATTTTCAACAGTGTAATTTTCAGAGGCAACCCAGTTGTGCAATGTTTTAGTTTTAGGAATCTAAAGATTAACAAACCATTTTGTGCTAGAGACTAGTGTCTATGGAAGCGTCATTGAGACTTGAAACACGCGTCACCTTTAAAGCCAAAACTAGGAGTTGTGGAATAGAAAGGAGTTCCTCAAGTTCTTAAGCGAGATCATGTAAATGCTGGCCCCCATAAAGTTACAGTAACACTAAATCCTGACATATCCTTCAATTGTAAGCTTCTTCGTTTAGTTTCACTGTTATCACGCCTGCGGATAGTGGAGCAAGGAGAGATTGCTAAAACAATGCCAATAATGTCAATGAAGGAACCAACAGGTTTTGCAGGTATATATTTGATTCCTGTGAAGTGAAAGTTATGCAAAGGTATCGTGGCATTATTGACAAGCAGTGGAGAGATAGTGGAAGAAGCTTGAAGGAATATCTCAAACTCATTGTTAAGGTGGTTGTAACCTGGTTTTGCATTCCCTATCCTTCCATTTGCGATGGTGTATAAGTTTCCTGCCTCAATTTGTCCAAAAAACATTGCTGCAATTTCGTTGAAGCAAGTAACGCGTATTTCCCCACCTTCACAATCCACAAAATCAAAGCCAAAATATGAGTCGGAGCCATTTGCATTAGCATATTCCCTTAGCGTTGTTTTCCCAAGGGCACGACCTTCAATAGACCATGTACACATGGTTGTATTCAGTGCACTTATTTTTAGAGGCGTTCTTGAACTGTTAGGGAGGCCAATTTTCTTTTGGGGAGGTGTTTGTGGGACCAAACTTCCATCCACTCCATGGTTTGTTTCGGGATTTGATTGCTTTCTGCGAACTACATGGGCAGGAAGAGGAGTGGGAGCACCAATTTTTGGATGAGTTTCTATCACAACTTCAAGTTCGGAGACAAGAACAGTCCTGCAAAGGATGAAAATGAAAAGGGACAAAAATTTAGTGAATATAAAAGAAATGAAAGCAGAGCACACATGCACAAAGGAAAATGGATGCTTACAATTCATGTTTTATCATTCTGCAGATGGTTTTTTGCAGGCGGACAATGGTTCCATCTTTTAATCGGGCATCTAAAATTTGGCTTGCAAATTTAGAGGGCAAAAGAGCTATTTGAAAGTGCACACCATCAGAGAGATGCACGCGATGCTGGAGCTCAGTGTTCAACGCAGATTGAAGGGGACAAATGTTGAGAAGTTGGACTATCGGTTCGACGTCTGTACTACCCTCAATCAACATGGAGATGCCACCATATGTCAAAGGTGTAGCCATGATGAAGTTTTTTTCAAAACAAAATGCGCTTCTGCACAACGAGGTAAAACGCATCACAATATTTATAAACTTGCGGGAAAGTAAAATAAAAAGTAACCGAAACGTATAGATTTAGCCTGGGGAAAGCAAAAACCCACTTCGATAGGTTAAGTGCAATGAGAAAATCAACTATATACGGGATCAAAAGGTATATATAGATCAATAATTGTATAAATCATATAGAGTCATTATTTTTTAAAGAAAAATGTAATTTGCGGGACATATTGCATTATTGCGGTATCATTCTATTGTTTTCCCAAAAATGGATTTCAATCTTAGCCATCCAGAGTATAGGACGATTCTCCAATACATTCTATTGCTTTGATATCAACTCCCACCGAAACTATACCAATGTGATAATAGGAACTTCGTGAAATATTGTTAAAACAAGCAATAATATTGAAAGCGGTGCAGGCCCAAATTGTTGGAGAACAGTTTGAAGCACTGTAGTTTGTTTTTATGCCATAAAGTTTATTTCTGTTATATCTCAAATGGTTTTTTTGAGAAACTCTGTGTGGTTTTTGACATGTTCTATGTGCTACAAACGATCTACTATTTTATTTAAACTCAATTTTGTTAGAAATCAATTTCAAATGAGTTTTCAAGAATATTGCTAGAGATCAGATAAAAACCTTGGTTTATGATATGCTTTGCCATCAAAGAAGTTTAACTAGTAAGCTAGAATATTTTATGATTTTTCATTTGTATCAGGGCGGTTTGAAATGTTGTAGCATTCAATGGACAGGTAGACTAATTGATTATTTTTCTTTGTTATCACAAGTAAATATTTTGATTTTGTTACTAGTTGTAAGTACAACAAATTATTATTTTGTTATTCACTAAATCAATTAATTAATGGGAGCTTAAAATCATGTCGGAGTTGATCCTAGCGAAAACTTTGAAAAAATCTATCAGTTGGAAATTTAGTTACTTATTTTGATGTACTATTTTAATGTCGTGTGCAATCGATACTTAATTCAAAATTCATTACCTAGAAAAAATCTTGACAAGTTTTGTAAGTACGAATGTCATATAGGATTCATATTTTTTTAGTATGTCATCTACAATTATGATTCATCCATATAGTGCATATATTTGTATTAAATGGAACATGAGTAAACTACTTTTTTGAGGAAGTTGAATTTGTATTCAAATAGAAATATTGACACTTATGCAAATACAATATTTAGGGACTTAAGCAAATGCAATATTTTGCGTCTCGATAGAGGTGAGTGTGTGCAAGGAATTTGGAAATCTTTAGAATACTTTTGACAAGTCAAAAGAAAAAATTAAAATGACGATTAAACCATACAATACAATTTACGGGATTTAGGAACTTGTCAGTCAAAATTCCTGATGAACATGCTGTGTGAGGCATACCTCCATGGATGAGGCCTAAGTCATATAGTTTGAGTTTAAGTTAATGTTCAACGGGGATAAGGTTTGGTTCAAATTCAACAATGGATAAAATTTGAAAAGGCAAAGAAAACACAAACAATAGAAATATTTTAATCATTTTAATTTTTTTAAATGAATGCATAAATATGTTGGAGGTTGAGACCAGAAAAGAGCTTTTAGCTCCTTGTTTTCAGTCAAAATTTGTATATATATGCACATCTATATAAAATAATAATAATGCAAAAGTATGTCAAAACTTCCCATGTTAAAAAAATGAATAAAGTTTGAGTTCATGTTTGACAAGGATAAGTTCAGTGAGTTTCAATCTTTTCCCATAAAGTTCGGCATATCATGTAACATAGATGAGGCCAAGTGTAAAGTTTCAGTCAATTTGGTGTAAGAGATACCCCTTACAAATGGCATCTACACTGAAAGTTTTCGAAATTTTATAAAAAAATTACAAAAATAAATGTGTAGAGCCGAATGAGCTTCTGTGGATGATCTTCCATGATAACAGGATCAGAATAGAGGTGAGAAGGCTAATCTTACTATGAAAAACTTATACTGGAGTTGGTTATAATTATCCCCGAACAAACAGGAAACCATTGAGAGTCATAAGAGCATTAAATTGTTCTTCCTTTCACTCATTCTAGCCCGAACAGGCTTAAGTGTCCTTTTGCATTCCAAATCCCGCACACAATAATTAAAAGACTGGTCAACCTACTCTGTACCGTGCTTTAATTACTATAATCTTCCATAGAATCAAATACTTTTCAAGGAAAAAACTAAAAAAAGCAAATATCAGTTAAATATTCATTAACATCTACCAAAATAATCACTTCAAATTTCAAAATGCAGCATTGTCCTTCAACAATAGTTGCATCATAATCATCATGGCAGATTACAAAGAAAAAAAAGGCATTTCCAGTAAATCGCTCCAGTTTCCAAATTTCACATGCAAACGAACTCAGATGTGAAATGTCGATTTGTCCAGGACAAAAATACATATATACTTAAATAAAATTTAAGGAACATGCAAAATTCTAGTTGCGATAATGCTATGGAAAACCAGCAATATGATTGAATCCAAATAATTATTGACTATGCTCTCCGAAAGGAATGATAAAATGTGGGGATGGAAAAAGGGGAACAGCTGGAAGTATCCACTAAATCGTAGTAGAAAGGGAGCAGCTGGAAGTATCCCTCAAACCATAGGAAAAGGGGCAGCCAGAAGTATCCCTCGAATCATAGGGAAAAGGGGGCAGCTGGAAGTATTCTCCAAATTCTAAGAAAAAGATGTACAGAAGAGTTTACAAAACAAAATAAATAAATATTTACAAAATCTAATACATTTAACATTTGACAAGTTTGAGGTAATCATTGCTTTTCTCATTGATAATGGTTGGCCAGTGTCAAATAAAAGCCATGGCTTACAGTACAGAAATGCGTTACATTTGTGACAGCACAGAAACAGATTACATTCATTGCAGCACAAAGATGCCTCTGTCACATAAATCTTTAAAATTGTCCTGTCCATTTGAAGCTCAAAATCATTACATAAAGCATACAATCCTTACATTAACATATAGGTGAAACAAACTCAATTCCATTAATAAAAACTACTGATTTGGAATAAACATTCCCGCAACAATAGAAATAAAAGAGGTCACAGAAGCGAATATATATACAAGATGAAAAGCCAACAGGGATAAATTGACGCAAACCACATTTGTAAACCACAAGCATGATCTAGGTTGATTTTGTCATAATGTTGAACAATAATTTAAGGGAGTCAAACATATGATTAAGAGATAAATTTATATGGTTCAATTCTGGTGAATGTTAGCTGCCAAAACAAAATCCAAACCACTGAAATATCTCCTATGTACTCACAAGGTGAACTCCAAATGAGCCGTACGCATTACTTGATATGTATTCAGTACTCCCAAAACAGAATACGTTCACAAGATGGATAATATGATGAGAGGAAAGCTAGCTGAATACAAAACCAAACATAGTATGAAATCTGTCTATTAAAAGTTTGTTTGATATTAATAAGTTTGACAAAATGGAAAATGTACAATGAAGCAAGTCTCAAACTCCAGTGAGCAAGAGCTATCAAAAACATAACATACTCTTATTTTGATCGAGCAGCTAAAAGACAACATAGTAGATGTTTGTACCATATAGTCACCTAAATTACACTTATGTACATAAGTTCAACAGAGCACGCCCTTAAAGTTTTTCTTTTTTTTTGGCTTCTCGTTTTTATCCCTTGATGACATTAGCAATTTTTTTAGCACCATGTTTTTTTTTGCCTCCAGCATGTATAGCTTTTGCAATTATCCCCATATTTTTCATTTTGTGCTCAGGTTCATATTTCACAGCATCTTCGGGGTGATCATATACAAGTCCAAATCCCCTCGAGTTGAAGCCCGCCGTACGGAACTTGGAAAGATAAAAAGGACAAGAAGGTTGCAAGTGAAGACGATCTCTAACCAAATCAACGATCACTGTTTTTGTCGGCTTCGGTTGCCTACAGTGGAGTACATTGACAACAAACTTTGTTTGGTTGAAAGAATCTTCCCGCTCCAAGTACGGAGTGGTGATTGTCACACCGTGCGGAGGGACAACAATTGTATTACGAGTCTTCATAGCTGCAAGCTCACAAGTAACCAAAAACAATAAAAACGGAAAAAAAAAACATAGATGCCATATGAACCTCGATAAGCTCTACGTTGGAAATGGAAGTTAAATACATTGTTTCTTGTTGCAAAGCACAAACAAGGAATCAAAGACAAATATTTGGGTGTTGTCTGTTTTGGCAGGCAGCTTTAAAAGCCTTGCCAATGGACAGTCTAACACCCAAAAAAGGGCGTTTCGATGAGGCATCCTAGGGTCAAAAACCCCTCAGCACACACTGAATCTTGCCAATGGAAAAGGCACTTGCCCCTCTATGTCGTGGCTGAAGACTGAAAGAAAAAAATAGTTTTCTTTATGCAAGACATACAACAATAAGATAATTAAAGATAGACAACTTCAACCACATTATTAAGAATCCATGAAAATGTAAATGGGAATTAATGAAAAAAACAACACATTTTCAATAACCAAATACTACTTTTTGACCAAATAACAAGCATAATATCCAGGAATTAATGTATTCACAGCAAAAAGGAAATACTAATTTTTGACCAAATAACAAGCATAATATCCTCAAAGAGATAAAGAGAGAAATCTCACTTTCCTAACAAAAAATTGATCAAATAGCTCTGATGAATACTGTAATGAATTAAAGTGAAACCTATAAATTCTGGAAATGAAATGTCTTAAAAATATGAACTAATTATTTTTTGAAACAAAAATATGTGATTGATAAATAAAATATCCATTTGAAAACAACATTACTCTGTTCTAATACCAGCAGTGCACAAAACAAGCAATGCTCTCAAATTATCCACAAAAAATAAATCTGCTACACGAGTTTTTAAATTCAAAGTGTCCTAATTTCCTAAATCTTAATTTCCTAATCACAGAGATGCTGGAGCTGCTTCCATGTCTTCTTAAAATGGATGGATCTCCTAGTATAATTAAGCATCTAATAAGCTTTCATGTTTTCGTAACATGGCTGTAACTCCTACTTTACAGTAGTATAATTTAGTATCCAATAACCTAAAAAAAGGTTCACAAGATCATAATAAGCAATGTTGCATAATAACTATAGTCAAAATGTTTTATTAAACTTTATAAAACAGACCAAATGCATATTCATTACACAATAGAATAGGATATCTAAACTAAGATTGTATTGTGTATCCAATCTAATAACAAATGGATACGTAGGAACTTTTTATATGCTAAAAGAAATAAACAATAAATCAACTATTAATGTTATCAAAACCTCATGCGAGTCTGAATGGAAGCGTATGGATCAAGTTGATGTATATTGGAGTTTACAAAGGAATTCAAAATACTTGTTATACAGATAGCATACACAATAGCAAGATCGAAGTGCCTCGGTGTAGAAATCATAAAAGAATTGGAAGCAGAAATGACCGTGGACCAAAGGCTCAGTAGTGGTTGGAAATATAATTGGACATTTCACAAACGCGCTATCTGCATTGAAGTGTCGTTGGCATGTTTTCTTGCAGTCATTATAGCCTTTTCGGTCTTTGTAATTATGTATTTTGCGCTAGATAGAGCCAATGATAAACATTTAAATGATTTTAAATACAGAAGTTTTTCGTCGACATTAATTCCACTCTCATGGGCAGCAGCGACATCAGTTATGGCTACTGCGAAACCGATCAACTCTAATGTAGTGGACTATTTATCTTTCCCAGACCACAGCCAAGAGCTAGGCTATCAGCAGTGGGTTATTAATGATACCAATTTTCTGAAAAAGAAACTTGACCAAATATCTTCCCTGTTATGGAATATGTTTTCTTTGATATGGTTTTCCACTCTATTTTGTTCATGGAATAACAATATCTCAGAAACAACGATTCCGAAGATGAAACCGACATCCCACAAAAATCTTAGGATGGTGGTTTTTCGTCGATGATCTAGATCGATGCCAAGATAAAGTGATTCTCGAGGTATAAATTTGAATTTTGGGTTTCTTTGCAGCAATTAATATGAATTCTTGTTTCACTCTAAAGTCTTGTATAAATTACAGATATTTTCTGCAATTAATTTGGTATTGTCCATTTGCAAGATCAACGTCGTAATGGCCATGGAAAAGAGTATGATAGAAAATGTAGTAGCACGAATGTATGGCAAAAAGAAAATAAAATCCAACAAATTTGATCAGAACATGGTAGACAAGTATTTGAGAAAAATAATACAACTGCCATTAGATCTACCCGATCCTAGCCAAACCGATTTCAACTCTTTCTTGCAGCACCAGCTTAGTGTGCATGCCACGAAAAAGGCAGCGAGTGGCATGAATAAAGAAACTACAAAATCAAATTTAATGGGATGAAAGGAAACTTTTATTTCAAGGGATTCTAGACGAGGTGAATGTAATACAATCTGAACTACTGCAGTTTAACATTAGATTAGATGAGTAATCTTTAATGTTTCACAAAAAACTTTGGCATCTCTGTCAACTAATACTACTTATTCGCAGTAACTTTACTCTGTTAACTCTGATTATGCACATACACCAGCTAAAGTGATTGATTAATTCGAGTCATGGGGTTCAAACTTGACAGTTTAACTATTCTTTATACCTACCCTGACGAGAGATGTTATGACATGGTTAGAAGGATTCTCCTCTGTTATATAACATTTCAAGAAGATAAAGATAAGAGGATTTTTG